>CACRXP010000647.1:229248-254993 GCA_902702965.1 Spirometra erinaceieuropaei
CGGTAAACGAGCTTACGGACAGTATCATATTTGATGTTGTGCGTCAAAACACCAGGAAGCCACAGTTGGTTTTCTTTTTATTCAGTTATGGGGAATCCTCCCCAGATCAACTTAGAGAGCAAATAAATAGTGAGCCTTTTTTTACCATTTGCCGATTCGCAGCAGGATTGGATTTAGAATACTTTGGCCGTTGCTTCAAGCAGATGCTCGATAACTGTATATGTCTAACGCAAAGTAGTCAAAACCAATTTTTTTCGAAGCAGCTAGGGAAGTTGTTACTGGCAATGCCTGTCAAACATGATATTCTTCAAAAGACCAGGGACACAAAACACTCCTGCTTAGTGAAACTAGATCGACTCAACTACATAAAGAAACCTTACGGACCCCTTATAGTGAGAGGCTTCCCTTAACTATGTGGAGCCAAATTTTGAAACTTGTGAATCTGTGGCTAAATTTCTTACAGACCGAGAAGACAGGGTCTCGGCTGATAGAGCTCGGCTCAAGTATTCGTAGCAAATTTCGTTCTGCGCCTATAGACCTTAGTTCAAACGGATTTTTCTGAGGAAATTAAAAAGAAACAAGTGCGGGATCTGTTTGTTAACCTGGCTGGGGATTACCCGACGTGCCTAAAATAGCAGAGTAGGGTGTTCAAAAAACGCTATCTCCTAAGGAAGAAAGTCATTGGGTATGCCAATTATGCGGTCACATATCAGACGTGACCGGACACCAAGCTGACAGATCGATTGGCCACGAGAGGTCAATAAATGTTGTGATATTACGATTTGGGGAAAGCCGACCACGATCAAATGATGTTCCACGGCCCTACGGAAATATCGTTGAACCC
Source organism: Spirometra erinaceieuropaei (assembly GCA_902702965.1). Classification (NCBI taxonomy): domain Eukaryota; kingdom Metazoa; phylum Platyhelminthes; class Cestoda; order Diphyllobothriidea; family Diphyllobothriidae; genus Spirometra; species Spirometra erinaceieuropaei. Next base: position 230,093 of record CACRXP010000647.1, read on the forward strand.
CGATTTAGTGTACAGGGAGGGGAGCAGATCATGACATACACCTTTGAATCTGAGTACTACAGCAAAGTCATCGTAACCACTGCTTGGGTAAGCAAAGCTTTGTCAAATTTCCCGACGTCCGATGGACCATGGTCTGTCCGAGATGGCTGGACTTACCAAACGTCAATACAGCCTGTGGAAACATTGTTTGGTCTGACAACAAAATTCCGTGTAGACTACAGAATGCAGGGTTCTTAGAGCGCAGAAGATTTTTGGTTTTCTCAAGGGGCGATAAGACATTTTCACTGTCCATGGGACTCAAACCTGGTCTTTTGCAGACAGTCACAGTGTTTTGACTAATCATTGGGACGCATACCGAAGTGGAGGGTAATATCCACACCTTTATGCTTTTGTGATTAACAAATAATGTCGAATCGCTCTGACCAAATGACGATGTCAGTAGAGGCAGTAGTAGCCCTCCCTGGGACTCACATCGAGGAATATGCTACACCAACTAAATTTCCATAAAGTAGAGAGCACCATCAACATATGGAGTAAAGGGGGTTTTTACAAATTATTAAATTACTTTTTAACGGTGTGAAAGTGATTAAATTATGGCAGTTACAGTGTACAGTGGCGGTAGGAGACTGTTGTGGCAAAGGTAAGCGCAATGAACTTACTCTTTGTGTTTTTAGACTATTGCAAAAAAGTTGACAGTTGCATTCTCAGGGAAATAAAGTTAAAATCAAATAATTTCGGTAACAGGTAAGGTGCTATGGAAGTTCCGCGACTTTTTTTATATTCTGCACGAACTTCGACGTGTTTGCTCTGCAGCTGATATTTCATTTGGATTTTTAAGGATTGTCTGCTTTCTTTCAAATGGGGACTAGAAAAAGAAATTCCCCTTGTCAGCGAGTCGAGTTAGCGTGCGATCTTCGAGGTGCTTGACCTGTTGTTGAGTTGTTTGGGTACGGCACGGGAATATGGACCACCGTCGTGCGGGGGTCACGCCCCAAATTCCAGGGGTTAGGATCCGAATCAAGATTAGTGTTAGCGCTGGGGCAAGTAGGGTTAGGGTTATGGAAGTTAGTGGCAAAGTCATGGTCATGGGAGTTAAAGTTAGGACTAAGGTTGAGACACGCAAATAGATACCACCTGGAATTTGGCGAGAACAATCTGTAATATGGGGAGGAGGAGTCCGCATTCCTGTGTCCGACCTTCGTTTGACCAAACGGGACTATTTCCAGAGGCCCCGAAAAGTTGAAGAACATTATCGATCATCAAGCTCCGGGTCGGAGGACTGCGGTGCACTGGTTTTTGGACTTTAGAATCGGACATTTGGACGTCCAGCCAGAGGTATGTGTCTCAAGACTGATGAGCCAAACGTTACCGCCGTCGAGACAGCAGAGACAAATGACCTGAAAATTACCGACCGCCATTCGGCTTTAGTGCGCAGATCTTCAAGAATCAAACACAGTCAACTGGGTTTGGGTAAGGAATATGTTCGATGCGTTCCCCGCGTGACCTGTCCGACCGTGATAGACGACTCGGCGTTGATTTTGCCCGAAAATTCTTCTGGAACTTATATGAGGGCAATGACGTTACGTTCTCCAACTCACCATTGATGATAAGTTACAATTATACGTGTACAGTCCCCTATTAAAATCCCAGGGCACGGGATCGTTAAAGGTTGCAGGTCTTCCACCGAAGAGACTCGAGCGTCAAAACTGACCGGAGAAGTTATGGTAGCAGTTTTTTGTTCTCTAAAACAAGATATCTTGATGGGCGTCCGGAAGAGAATCAGGCCCTGACGTCCGTTTGACAAAGTGAAGCGCCCCTGACGAAGGCTTTGTCTGGTTACGCTGTGGGCCGTTCATAAACAGGACTGATTGACGGGTCCCTGATCCATGATGTCGCACCTACATATAGGACGGAACTCGGGAAAAAATTTCCTGACTGATTTTGAAATAGGCTAATTCGAGTACGAGTCTATTCATATTATCTTGTGCCTTGTGACTTTTATATTTTTACAAAAGTGCTGCGTAGGAAACTCGCGTCTGTCCGCCCCCGTGGTCACCAGCGGGGCCGTTTACTCACGCCGCTTCTCATACCATTCTGCGCTCCCTGCCAATCGTTTGCTTGAGCCGCGCTAAACTTGACAGCAGTGCGGCGAGACTTCAAGGCCAATCGACGCTGTATCCTTTGTTGATTGGCTGCGGGCGGACGAGGCCCAGGAGCATGCACGCAGTTGGGGCAAAACATCTTGATGACTGACACTTGAGAACGCCCGCTAAAACAGCTTGCTGAGCTGCGTGTACACTCTCTCGCCTCAGTAAAGCTAGTCTATCTAACTGTCGTCCCTGCTTACTGATTGTGGAACCTTCGAGTTATCGACCATTGTACTCCGACGAATTATTTCAAAGGCGGTAATCGGTCCTGGTAGTTGTGAAAATCGAACTTGCCGGGATGAAAAAAGCACGTTTCCTAGGAGTGTTTTAATGCCCTAGTTCGTTGCGTCAAAGACTGCGTCGACACTGATATCGATGGTGAGTAAAAAACCAAAAGAGCAATGACTTTCGATCGCCAAATCACAATACAGTTCAATTCCTTGGCAGTATGTAATAAACTAAGTTCAAGCTGCACAGGCTCCGAGTCACCTTGGTGTGAAGACTAGTATTTGAATCTGTCTTAGGATTTCGAAGTAGAATAGCGGGCTTCTAAGAGGGGTCTAGTGGGTTTTGAGAGATAAATGGGGACTTCAATGCTCTTTTGGTCGACCTAGAAGCTTCAATCGGAGGTGGTGATGACAATTCCTCTGAGGCAAACCTACTTGTCGTTTTTGCAATCAGGTTTATTGCATCGGGTCCTTAACTTTCCCACATGTGTTCGCGCGAGCCAGCTCCCATTCAATCTTGATTGGGTGTTTATGCGAGTTGGCAAGGAGACAGTAACTAGTGCGGCAGATCCCCACCGGGCAGACACGATAACGCGACCGTACCCGTTATTACAAAAAGTCCTTCCACAGGCCGCTCATGTTTAACAAGCGCGTTCCAATCCATTTATCGGCTCACATCGAGGATCTAGGGACTATACCTTCCCAACTACGCCGATCATTTTTAGCCTCAGGACAAGGATCTGATGTAGGTGCTGCCGGGGTTCTCACCAAAATGAACTTGGTTACCGCTGGCATTTATGTACCCACAAAAGTCTACGGGTACTTGCTCATGGATTAGGTGTAGACTTCAACGTCACACTGCCAAGAGTAGCCACCTGTGGCAGATTTATCCAGAGCCTGAGACATCATGAAATTTTTGTAAATACAGCAAAATGAGGGACAAGAAATAAATGAAAAAAGGTATTTTGGTTGCGTCCGTAGACACGGGAACGACCGCCAGTTCATAACTGGTATCCAAAAGATTAACGACATCTACGGCGAAAGTGATGAGATGACTACCTCATCACTTACCGAATGGTAAGCATAGACCAGACTCTCTGCACACAGTCCTTTGAAAGGTTCTTGGTCGTACCATAACCGTCCAACATGTGGCCTGAGAGATGTTTACCCTAAAATAACTAACGCTGCAGATGGCTAGAGGCAAAACCTAGTCAGCTGCCTATCCGCCAAAAAGTCCCAGTAGTTGGTTGAAGATTACCGTCAGATCAATCTCACTGATGAGGAGTGAAAAATCGAGGAGAAAATACACCGGAAGCTTTTAGGTTATTTTTTTAGGGGAGCATGGATCTGCCAATTCCGGTAGGAATGATCTCCTTAAGGGAAAAGTTTATTTCGCCATCCTCATCTCCACATCAGTAGTCTTGAACGCAAGATGCCAGGACAATCTTTTTAGATATAAAGGAGGCTCTCGACATAGTTGACCGATTGTAAAAAGGGCCTTACGTTAATACCTGAGTTGAAAACGCAATTAAGGGGACGATGAGTTTTCATGTGCGCAGGAGACCGATTCATCTGAGCTGGCAATTCATGAAAGCATCCACTAAGAGTCAGTGTTCGGTGATCTGTCTGAGGCAGTTTCTAGAAACTGGCCCATGTTTGCGGATGACAGTAAAGTTTTAGGACGCGCTGGGGAGTATGCTTCTACCACGGAAGACTTAGTTAGTGCCAACACAGATTGCCGGATGGGATCTGGCAGTAGATGAACAGAAACATCAGCGGCTCATGAGCAACGCCCGGGATTAGTCTCAGATACAAAGTGCAGCGTTAGGGGAGTAAGGTATTCGACGGGTTGAATTTACATGCATTACTTATCTGGCGCAGTCGAAACCAGGCTTGCAAACTGTTGTCGGGGTATGTCTAGAACTTCTCCGTTTCCATGGCCGTGCCCTAGACTTTGTCGAAGAAAGTTTTCACATAGTATAAGGGACGTATGCTAAGTGTTTCGGACAAGGTTAGAGGAAAAGTCCAAGAGCGAGAGAGTAATCTTGTGTGTCCCATTCGAAGAGCAAAATCAGGGCAGCACCTATGTAGACTCCAACCTTCCGGCTTTATGGCAGAGGCGGCAACGTGTCGGTCACATCGAAACGCGTAGAACATAGTCAACAAGGCAAGAAGTGTAGACTTTGATTTATCTTTTCTGCGTAAACACAGGCCGCCCTAAAAGCTGATAAGACTGCGTGTCCTTACCGTACTTTAGTGGGTAAGTTTTTCACCTAACGTTACAAATCCCTAGAAACGATTTTATAAACAAATGATAGTAGCCGACGGCCAGGGAAGATGGTTGACCTGTTTTTAGCATGAAGATGGTGCTTGCCGCTACTAGAACATGTATTTCTCCCGTTTTCCATATCAGCTTCTGATAGGTCACGAATCTTATGTGATCAGGCTCATGAAATGTTACCCGGAAGTCCGAAGTGCGTTTTTATGAAGGACGGGTTACTTAGGTGGACTTGTGGTACTGATAATCTTGCAGCATGATGTAAAGTTATCGCAGTCACGACAGAATGCCAACTGTTGGATGCGCTTCCTTCCGGCCGTCCTATCTTCGAGCATACAGTTTGACGAAGACAGGACTTGCTTATGTTCCTGACTGGCTGATGACGTCTGATTGGACAGACCTTCAGGCCCTTTAATTCAGAACTTCCCGCATCACACCCCTTTCTTCGGCTTACTTTTCTTGTCTCGATTTTTAAGTTCTCGTAGAGCACTGCTTCATGCGGCCGCCACTGTCGACCTCACTTCCTTAACCCCTAAATTCTATGTTTTGGCTGACGATTGAGATATTTAACTTGGCTTTTCATACCCATACCTATTTTTTTTAAAGTGGCAACCTATTCAGCTGTAGAGACGCTAGCACCGGAAATGCGAGCAGATTGGCATAACGCTGTTTCTGGCCTTTTCTGTTCCGTCCACCGGAAAGAAATCTTGCAGAATTTTCTCTAACTGGTCGAGAAACTGGCTGAAGGTCACAGTATCCTCCTTCGGAAAGCAATTTTGGCCTCCGACGTCTGCTGGCACCTTAGACCAATCGGGACGAAAGACGTATGACGATACATTAGACCCACATCGAGGCAGAGGCAAAGGAAGTGAACTAACCAAAAGTCTCATTTTCCCCAGCACCCATGATATTATGGAGGAACGATACAAAGTAGAGTCTGAAACAAAATCTCAAATGATGCTCAACTTTAAAGTATCTGCAAGATGAAGGCCTCAGTCCTGACAGGAAAAAGTGTTTTTAGTGTACCTTGTCTAGCGAGAGGTTTTAGACAGTGAGGTTCCAGCTTAAACACATAAACGCATACAGCATGTAAATGACGGGAAGGAATCGAAAGACGTATACTTACTCCATTCCCCTGCCTTCCATCCCCGGGCCAAAGCTGACTGTAGGAGGTAACGACATCAGCTGATTGCCGTTAATATGACGTCGACTGTTATGCGTGGCTAACCCCCGTGCCCCAGGATGAACTTCTCCGGCCAGGTGATCCACGCCAGTCGCGTGGCTTAGGAGGAATGTTCATCCTGTTGAACATCATTCATATCTATGCCATTAGACTGCTTAAAAATCGATGTGCTGGGATGAATGAGTGATAATCTGACCCTCACTACCACCCTTACGCCGGCGAGCAAAAAATCAATAAATCGTTACGGCGATAATCCCGTCTAGAGGCGCGTGGCTGTAGAAACCTGCGCACGCATTGTGGCCCACGCGTACCTATAAGTGGGCTAACTGCCAGCGCATGCAATTTTGGCGTCAGGCGACGTTAAGTTGTTGCACGATTATGGATCAAGGTGTCACAGGGCGCCAGAAGCACCATGTAACAAACATTTCCCTGTGAAATCATAACCGCATGGCATATGTGTGCTTATCCCAGGAGTTAGTCTAGAGAGACGAGCATAGTATCGCGTTTTACGTATTACATTAGGCGTGCTTGGGAAAAATTGAATAATTGTCAACCAAAAACGTAAAGTAGTTCATTTAATTCGTAGGTTTCTATAAATACGGATGGAAATCTTGGGGCAGGCTCCATATCTCAGGAAATGTTTGCAGAACAATATGAGGCACCTAAAAGGGTCGAATGTTCGTCGTTTGCTTCACTCTGTGAATGATGTATGGGCTTTAAAGTCAGGAGTATACCGCCGAAGAACAACGGAAAAACCGTACTACTCTATTGCTAACAGTGCATAATTGTGTTCGTCGAGAAAGGAAGTTGGAAGTAATTGTCGAGACAAGCCTGTCTTTTGCCGTTCCAGTGAAGTCTTTCTAAGAGGTTTCAATTTATGACGGGCATCCCCGTCACTACAATAAATCCATAAAGTCCGACTGGATGGGCCTTGAATGCGCGGTTACAGTGTGGACATGTTGGAAGGGGTTGGGTGGTTGCGACGTTTATTCCTGTTAGTCCAGTCTTAATTACCCAACGCTTCTCCTGACATCCGTCTGGTTGGCTTTAATAATTTCTGCTTCATTTGCTATGCCTGCCTGACCTATCCGCCGGTCATCATAAAAGTGACAGTTCGCATGCGTTCATCATTGAAGCTCATAACGCGACCGTACTATCGAGGCCAAATCTGCTTGCACATTGTAGGCGACCTCAGAACCGGGGCAGTCGAGATGTGCTTCTGCGAGCGGGCGCGGCTACCTTTAAACGGTCAAAACGGCAACCTCCGCCAGTCATGATAATCCGTGAAATGTTACTTTCCTGGTAAAAGAATTGATCCAAAGAGGCGTGAAACAGTGAACAAGCAGTTGGCGAAGTCTGTGGTTGGTTCCGGTTGGTTCAGACAGTCGTCTTCTCCGTACTGAGAGTATGCTTTTTTGCATGTCCTCTTCAGCTGTGTTGTGCAGGGCGTGATCGTCGGCAAAGTAACGATTACTGCACCTGGTCTTGTAGGCATTCAAGACTGCGTACCTCGGCCGTTAAATAGTCTTCCATTGGTTCAACAGTTACTGTGGTTTCCAAATCAGTTCTAACGGTGGGCTAAAGAGAATTAGAGTCTGTATGTCATATTGTTTCACCTAATCTAACACAATAAATGATTTCGAGGTCTACTAATTTCCCTTGACGAGACCCTGCTTGCTATTGCAAAGTGTGCCTGCCTACCAGCATCCACCTTCTGACCTATACGCACTTTGTCATTACTTCCCGCAGCTCGTTTCCGTCTCCGCTGTCGAATATCTTTCTGGAAGTGACAGAGCCAATGGGTAATTAAATCTTAATTTCTCCACATCCCTCCTGTAACAGACGAGTTGTTTTTGCTGTCTATGTCAGGAAATTTTACATACCCATGAAGTTAGGCCGGCAGTCCAGCAGTCGTTCAGATTCGACAGTGTGTTGGCGATCGACGGCTCAGTGATGTAATCTGTAGATGTACGCACCATAGATAAACAGGAGTTTTATAGCTGCTACAGCGAAACCTCCACGCACACCACGCTAGAGCTACAGACACCGCACATGTAGACAAGCCGACGCGGTCCGTTCCTCGCTATAAGGAATTCTGTTGGTTGAAAGACCGGTTATGGCTAGGAGGCTTCGCTCTCTGGGGATTGACCAAAGGCTGATAGTGCGTCTTTATCGTACCGACGATAAGCAAACGGCGGTACTTACCGACTCTGGTGTAACAGTATAGGGAAGGTCTTGCTACTGATTCCAACCTACTAGCGTATTTTATAGGCTGGACTCGCCTTACTCACGCTGCAGTCCGGGTCTGAGATGGGTCATTTAGTACGGCGTCAGGGAAGCCTGTTTTATTCTGAAAGTCTCGAAGGTTTCGACTGTGTATACTTCAAAATCGGCTAAGGAACGCTAGCTGAATCCTCGAGAGCATTTTCTCAGCATAAATTTTAGTGTTTCTTCACGTTCTCCACAGACTCTTCACAGACTGCCACTTTGTATTTGGACTGACCGGTGCTCTTGTTACTACTCGCATTTCCAGTAGTATATCTAACAGGTGCGTTCCTGTGGCCTACAGTTTTCCAAATTCGTCACGAGGTCTGCCTCCTCATCGCCACTTAGTTGACAGCGACCCGCTGTACATTTATCTAGAATACCATGAAATTGCTTTGGCATTTCTCGATCTTCCTAAGTACGTATGTGCCGCAGTTTGATCAAAAAACGTAATTTACTGCCAAGTCGTGTTGGCAAAATAGTCAATAACGGTCGACTAGACGTGGTGACGCAACCGAAAAAGCATATTTTGACTCAGATACCTACCGTGACAATTTGGGCGGCGATTGACTGACTACAGGACAGACTGGACGACGGTTTAGCTCGTGAATAACGGAGCACAAAGGGGCAGTCCGGAGGGGCGACCCACTCAGGTCGCTACTAACACCCTGGAGGAGGGCCACAAATACAACTCTGCGCGCCCGTAGGTAATGGCGCGGGCCAGCAATCAGGCGGAGCCTGAAGGCCTGATTGTCTGACACCAACGCCATTAACAGGCATGTGCCCCCCGGCTATCATGCCCTCCGTTGCCGCGGCCAAGAGGCGCGACCTAATTCCCAGCCAAGGGTGCACGCCGTCACGACGCCGTGAGACGGCGTGGACTCAGTCTCATCGCGAACACCACCCCTCCACTCCTATCTCTCCTTCGACCAGAAAACTGCTCATTTGACGCCGCACTCTCACAGTCTGGTGGTGGCCTCCTGTACGAGACCGAAAGCTCAGACTAATACATGTACTGTTCCAGTGATCGCACGTCCATCTTCTTTGGGAAATTGACTTTCTAGTTATCAATTTCCCCTTCCGTACTATCTGACGAGTACATATTGCTAATTCCTATGTTAACGTCTGCGAAGACTATAGCTCGAGGCTTCAGGACAAACTAGAATCTCATCTTCCATCTTAATGTTAATGTAGACGGGCGATCTCTACTTCCAATGGGAGTTTACATACAGTCGATCAAAGCTCTCAGGGCGACATTTCGTGACTCAAACAGGAGACAGTCCAACCAAAAGACAAACCGAGCCGGAACCAACATTCAGTTCGTTGTGGCCGAAATCAAACAAACCAGAACTGACTAATGTAGTCTTCAAATAAATCCATTTTTTCGACGAAAAGGTCAAAACACATATGAATCTGCCCCCCGTCAACGAATTATACACAATTTTCGACGAGCGCCAATTATCAAAAAGGCGCACTCCGTCGAGGCCCTGCTTTCTATGCTTCTCACTCTGATGATAAGGAAGTTACCCAAATGATAGCGAACAGATCAACCTTATGGACACCCATCAAACTGCGCTCCATCTTGTTCAACATTGCAGCCACACTTTTGCCGTTTTTCTGTTCAGAAGTATACAGTCATTGATCGATCTCAGGAAGTACTAACCGAAATTCGCGAATGCGTTTTCGATTAGGAAGGATTACTTAAATGAGACGGTAGTATTGATTACCTTGCGACATAATCCAGCGATGTTTCAGGCATGCCAGGGTGCCGGCTTTTGGATACTTTTCTTTTCGGCCACCTGAAAAAGCCGCATTTAGTAACAAATGACCACTTAAGCGGCATGTATTTTCTCTATCGATTTTCGGTGTCTTTGTAAATTCAAATATATCTCATAGAAAATCTATGTAGAAACATTATTTCTTATATTCATTTATAGCAAATCACGCCTTCTTCAAACTTTATACTTGAAAAAGGGTATCTTTTCGTTCTAAAAAGTTTTGATATTTCCGAGTAATTTTGAAATCAATCTGTTGTTGCATTTTTGTTTAGGTTTTCCAGTCTTCATACTGTATACTTTCAGTGCACGGAAAAACATGCATTCCTTTATGTCATCAAGAAAATACCACACGGAACTCATAAAATGTTGTAACGAATTTGGCCTATGTTGCACATCTAATGGGGAGCATTATTAAACAAAAAGTTGCGAAGCTATTAAAACTGACATTATAGGTCTTAAAATCTCAAAATTAGGAACTTACTGAAACCAAAATACCCTTTCTTTGAATACAAAGTTCTAAAAAGACGCAGTTTGCTACAATATGAGTACGATAAAAAATCATTGCTGTGCATGTTTTCTGCAAAATATTTCTTACCTTATGAGAGCATCGAAAATCGATAGGGAAAATGCATACTGATTAAGTAGTCACTTTTTGTCGAGTGTGGATTTTTATATGACCGAAAAGAAGTTAATCAAAAAGCCAGCGCCGCGACGTATCTGAACTATCACGGGATTATGCCACATGAAAATCAGTATTACAACCCTACTTACGTATGCCACCCTAGTCGAAAACGCATTTCAGAATTTCAGTTAACCTTTTCATGTGATCGGTCTCTCACTGTATTTGAAGTTTAAGTACGTTTCCTGTGCAGCCCAGTGCACGCTGTAACGACGCAGTAATGAGTTGCCATTCCTTTTTCAAGCTTAGTAATTGGGATGATTTCGCGCTCGATCCCCTGTTTTGTGGCAAACGTTCTTTCACTCACAGAGCTACGACGACTACGAAGAGGAGATAGGAGAGGAAAGTGCATTGAAAAGCTCAGTCAGGCTCCTTCCCGCTGATCCGAACCAATATTTTACTCATCAGAAGTGCCTACAAAGATGAAATTTCGATGGAATTATCTGGACCACTATGAAATTAAGGAGATTACACAGCCTGAATATATATCAAAAAGTGTGAAACCCTGTATTCTTCCAGGAAGTACAACTCTCCCCCCCCTCCCCCAGGGCCGTTAATTTGTTTGCTTTTAAAAAGCAAATTCAACAACGAGTAGGTGTAGTTAGAGGTTTTAACTAACTGTTTTAACTCATAAACCCCATTTTCGTGGACTTTTGCCACGAGGAAGCCTATGCCTTTTTCCCACTATTGGTCCTCATGATTCCAGCATTTTACAGGCACCGAAGCTCGTGCAGACTGCGCGAATATCTCCCAAAACACTCATTCTCGGGGAAAGGTGGGGGGATTAATTCCAGAGTACATATATCTCCTCATCTGAGGTAGTTGTGCTTGTGGACATATTCATGCAGTAAAGGGGGGGGGAATCAACAGCGTTTGTGGCACACGTAGGGGGATACCTTGTCTCAGGTCAGTGACAGTGTCGGATCCAATTTTCGGTGGGGTCGATCGGAACCAGCCCGTTGTACAAGATGGACGAGGGCCGGAGAAATGAGGCCGATGCGTCGTCTAAGTTCGCGTACTTAATGTACTTTTAAACTGACACTGTGTTCTAATATTTGTTAATTGTGAGGCTGTTAACCGAAATGCTAACTCCAACCTCCGCCGGAGGGAGGGTTAGGTTCCGATGGTCCCTTAGTATTACGACCCCCCATGGCAACTCTCACACGAGTGTGACCCGAGTTTAATAAATTTGACTGAGGAATCAGTACGTGTGTGGCACGCGTAGACGGGGCTTCTTGCTATTACCGACAAAGACAAGAGAGACTAGAATGACCATTTCTTGTTTTCTAACCAGCGTCAGGCAGCCATACCCAACCCCGAAATGTACAATACCTGGGGCTCGATCTCGCGACCTGTTAGTTCGAAGTCCACGTCTCAAACCACTGGGCCACGGGTCCGTTGTCCCGTCGTTTTCGATCTGGAATATACAGTCGTAGGGGGTGGGGGGGGGGGGGGCGCCCACCGATCATTCTTACGAAACTCACCCGTTCCGTTTTGCCTTACGGGCACTCTTTCGAGTCCAACCAGCAGCCGCACAGCGGCGCAGGATATAAGCAGAATGCTTTTACCGACACAGACAAGGGTATGACTGGCTGACGACTAATGAGCCAGAAATGACCATTCCAGTCTCCCTTGTCTTTGTCGGTAATAAATTTCTGCCTATATCATGCATCGCAGTGCGGCTGCTGGTTGGGCTCGTTATAAAGAACCGGTAAGGCACAACGGAACGAGTGATTTCCATAAGAACGATCGGCGAGCGTCCCTCTGCCACGGGGCTTTTTGTCAGACTACTCACAGCACCGGATGGCAGTAGCTACAGATTACAGAGGGAGAGAGAGAGGGGGCATAACATGTGACAGTTAAGGTTGCTTTCCCGAGCATACAAGATCATTACATTTCCAGGAATATGGCTAAAAACTTCAGGTGTTTAAGCAGTCATATTTGAGGAAGTAGCTCTTACCCCCTTAAGGGTGAAGGAGCAAGAAAATATGCTTAAAATGCTTATACTCAGGTTGTCTGCAAACGGACCATAGTTTTTGAACTGTAAAAAAACAGATCGTGGTCGTTTTATTATTTTGAAATTAATAGTTAAAACAGATGACGTAAGAGTGACAGTTAAACCTTAGCGAAAAACAACGTTTACTGGGTGTCCCACAAAGTGAGCACAGCACCCGGTGACTTTCGCATGCATTAGTTTAGAGTGAAGCAGACTTACGCAGCATCTGTCTCACTCCCTCCTACCTCACCAGTCTGGCTCCCAGGGCAAGACAATGTCAAGACGGCCGGAAGCGGGCTCGGACGCAGTGGCTGATAAAGCTAGCCAGTCTGTACACGCATGCCCCGCGCGGCACATACGAGGTTTTCACGAGGACGGATCATATCTCACGTGAGTGAGAGCGCGATAGAGGCCACGGTCAGAAGAAGCCATTGGGTCTGACTCAGCCCTTAGCTCAGGATGGCATGACAATGTCAAGACGACCGAGGGTGGGTGCCGACGCAGAGGCTGACAGAGTCAAACAGTCCGTCAACACAAAACACCTGGTCTCCGCCACCTCTACCGTGCTCTCATGGGGGCGGAGCTCGGATCTCACATGGGTGAGAGTATCGTGAAGACCACGTTATAAGAGAAAGTCATTGCAGCCTGGCTCTCAGTTCTCTTGTCACTCTAGTATACTCACATGACGACCGAGTTAGCCTGTTAGTTTGCAGCATTCCAGGCCACGGCTTTTAGCAGTGTCGTGGTAGACTAGAGTGCATGGACTGCTGTGGGAATAGATTTTCTCAGTGTCGACCTTGTTCTCTCTCTCCCCTCTCACTTGGACCAGTTGACTGTCCGGGCTTCGGCTGACTGATCGCAGTGCTTGGCAGAGCCAGGGGACCTTTTTACGTGTGCCACACACGACCCGATTACTACTTTATGAATTGGTATACACCAAATAGTATGCTACCAACCATATATGGGGTGTTCTGACGTTCGACAATGAGCTGGCCGTACCAGCGGCGGCTTCGAAGGGATATACATGCTTGCTGCCGGAAAGAAGTATGATTTTCACGGAGTGTGACGTGGGTTCATACACGGCCTAGGGATGGATGGGCAAGTAGGGCGAGGTTTGGACGGCGGTGCTCTCTTTAATTATATGCACGGAGGTGTATATGGCGAATAGGTCCATACGATGACCGAAAGTCACTTTGAGGTGCAAGCTGGTGAGCCAGATGTGACGGGTGCGAAGGGGGGCTTCTGGCATTTGGTTCGCCGGTCTCTGTGTGACGTAATTGGTAGACAGTAAAGTTAGTTAAGGCAAATAAAAGAGGGACAAGCAAGTCTTTTTCGGGGATTATATGTTCATTGTACTTAAAATTATTTTGACGGGCGAAAGGAAAAATGAAAAATGACACCTCGAGTTCGGAGACGCCCAGACGTAATAAGAATCTGCACACCTTTTCTCGTCTATGCAGAAAGTGAGCAATTCTGACAAAGTCAGCACACCAGCGGACATAGACTGCAAAAGTGGAAGCGTCAAGCCGTAACGCAGGACAAGACTCCAACGGCAACAAAGTCCTACTGAAATCCTGTGCAAATCACAGACTTTCGACCTCGAACTGAGTCTTTTGCCTTTCCGATCCCTGGGAGAAATACTGACTGCATTTTCGTGGGCGTAAATGTCATGTGGTGGGCTACGTACTCGCGTTTGCTAGGAAGCCAAGTTGCAACGCTGAATAGTGGACTAATCTGCTAATAGAAGCGAAGTGGAGAGTTCCAGGAAGTAGTCGCGGAGAAGGAGACACGATCACATTTCATGCGATTGGTCATTCACTGTACTTGAAGTTTAAGTACGTTTCCTGTGCAGCTGAGTACGTGCTGTAACGACGCAGTAATGAGTTGCCATTGCTTTTCCTTTTCAGCATCGGAAATGGAAAACGTTTCATCACAGCCATTGGGAACCAGACCAGTTGCCCTGTTCGTCATCTCATCATCCCTACGTCGTCCCAGATTAGTCATTGAGGCTTCCAGCACCTTCCTTAAGGTGACCTCGAATGCGGCAACTCCCCTATGTAAAAACAGAATTCCGTAACAGTAACGTAACTGGTGGTGAGTTTGTCCGCATCTCGTAAACTCAGTGGTGAGATTTGGCGGAAGATATAACACAAAACAGCGGACTGTAGGGCAGTTAGAGTAGCTACTGAAAGCTTAGCACGGATTACCCTTATGAAGACGTTTTTATCGTCTTTTCTTTGTTATCATCGGGCTTTAAGAGGTTTTAGAACACCAGAACCCCGAAAACGGCAAATTCCTAAAAACGAAACACAGTAAGACGAAAGACACGACGGGAGAGTTCAAGGACAAAAAACACCGTTAGAAACAAGCATCGGAATTCTGTTTTTAGATAGGGGAGTTGCCGCATTCGAGGTCACCTTAAGGAAGGTGTTGGAAGCCACAATGACTAATCTGGGACGACGTAGGGATGGTGAGATGACGAACAGGGCAACTGGTCTAGGTCCCAATGTCTGTGATGAAACGTTTTCCATTTCCGATGCTGATAAAAAAGCAAGACTGGCAAGAGATTGACTGGGATCATCTCTTTGCGATGAGTTAAGTCTCAATAAAGCAGAATGAACACATGGTTAGATCTGGTAAATTCAGTTCCCATACTGCCAACAGTTGTCAACTGTACGCGAGCAAAAGAGCTGGAGTTGGCGAATACACCTCTGTGTCCTCTGTGACGGATGGATTTGCTGTTGTAGCCGAAGGGCAGCTAATAGCGGAGGACAGGTTATCAACTGTGCAACCGACGACTCGTGCCCGTGTTAAGGATGAGAAAGCTAAATAAAGGCAAAACTCTCCTTCTATGTGTTCTCTAAGCCTTTATCGCACAGTTTATCACAACTGAGAGGCGCAAGACCAGATCGGCTGTTGAAAAGAGGCCGATATTTTCTGCCCGACATCAGACCGACGCACCAGAACATCTGTCTGAAGAACTTTTACCTAGCGGAATGTCGTAAAGCAGGGAGCACATGCCGCATGAGAACTCGGATGGTTCGTGATCAGTCACTCCATCTTCATTGAAAAGGTGTCTGTCGGTCAAAACCGCCGTAAGTCGAAGAAGTTTGGTCTTCACACAGTTTTAGAGGATCGGCAGGCGGGCCATGGAAAAAAGATTTGGCCTGCCGGATGATCGTCGTTAGAAGGAATTTCATCAGTCTACGGATTTTGTCAACTTCCCAGTTCCATTAATTAAAGAAAAAGCTGGAAGAATATAAAGCGATATTCCGACATTTTGTGAAAAATCGGAAGTGCGAGAGCAAGAACAATGACAGGGTCGAATGAGTCCTGAGTTGGATTGTGAACGTCTGCCAGAGAGACAGTTGCATAAGTTACTGTACGCATGAAATTGAGTCGGCTTTTTGTTGGTGGATGGTCACACAAGCTGTTTGATAATGCGTTGAGTTAGTTGCTGGCAAGAAGTATTGACTTTGGTAAATCTGTCTTGACCGTCAAGTAATAGATTATTTCCCTATGTGCTATAGCCCAGGGAACAGAATCGACACCACCTGGAGTGTTAGGCAATTTCTCCTTTTTTCTCATGAGTCTTTCTTGAAAATTAGAAAAAGTAGCACAAAAGAATAAAACATGTGACTGCTTAGGAGTGCGGGTGGTTTACAGAACAAAGTCGAGTGGAACAGGAAAATTCATTTTCTCTAACACTTTCCGAGAAAAATCGATGTCAAAGGAAAGGAGACTGCTCGGCTGCCAAATCCTATGCAACAGTTTGTAGTTATGCCGAACAGCGACGTCAGAACATATTTTTCGGTGACGAACCTCCAATCATCCTTAAGCACCGTTGCAGAGTGCGGAAGGTTTTGAGCAGACCTTTTTCGGAAAATAAACTTGCCAAACGGTAGGTTAATTCCCATAGTATTAAATTGATATGTGCCGATGATCCAACTGACAATGTTTAATTGTTCAGTGTTTGATGGCCATCAAACAATTAGCACACCAAGTGCGACGATCCCGGATGAAGGAGGGAGCCGTGAATGTTCATAGGTATGCGGTAACATGGCGACTGCATCCCCTTGTGCATGAACCACCCGTATCTGCTTTTGTCTCTGATGATAGATTCGAGCAGAAATCCGAAACGCCAGGCTAACAAAGCTCTTGTGCCAACGATCGTGGCTCCTTCTTCAAGTATCCACGTTGGTGACAGGCAGTCAGTGGAGGTAGCAGTTGAAAGCGGTGTTCCTCAAGGCTCCGTCCTAGGCCCTACCTTTCCCATTACATACGTAAACGACTACGTGAGTGAACTGAATCGTGATGTCGCCATGTTCGTTAATGACGTTGAGTTTTGGAGCGTCATCCAAACTGAATTTAACGAGCAGAACTTGCGGACAAACCTGAAACGGCTGGAGAAACGGTCGCAGGACTAGCTTTTGCCATTTAATATGACTAAGTGCAAAATTATGCGAATCGGTAGAACTCGATCTCCGAATCACAGAGTTTACCACCTAAGTGGCGTACAATTGCGTGTGGTAGACGCCCAGAAAGACTTCGATGTGTGGGTCATGGCTTCACTTAAACCGTCGTTCCACTGTTACATGGTAGCCAAGTCCGCGACGTCAGTTCTGTACCTTGTCAAGCGGACTTTCTCTACCTTCGATGAGGATTTCTTTACTAAGGTCTTTCGAACGTTTGTGCGGCCACGGTTAGAGTTCGCTATTCAAGCGTGGAAACTCTGAACCGCTAATAACCTCAGCATCCTTGGGAAAGTTCAAAGGCGGTCAACGAAACGCCTTGGTGGACAGAGTTAACTACCTTACGGAACACGGTTATCCAATCTCAGCCTTTTTCCTCTGAGTTACAGACAGCTTAGAGGCGACCTGATACAAACATCCCAAATCATGCGCGGTCAGAATTGCAGTCAATTACGTGCAGACTTCTTTGAGTTAGCAACTACAACGAAACTCCGAGGTCATCCACTCAAACTACATGTAACTGGCTTCAAGCTGGACACACGATAGTTGTTAACCAACAGAGTGGTCAAGATCCCGAATGCTCTGCCAGCAGATATCGTTATGTCCATATCCGTCAAGACTTTTAAGCATAATTTGGATCAGTATAGCAGCACACATCAAATTTCTGCAGGTGTTTGATGTTTCCATCATCAAATTTTTGATATAATTCGCTTCCTTGTAACAAATAGGGAGTTCAAAGGTTCAAAACTTACGTTTCCCTCAAATAAACTGAACTGAAATAGATGCCTACTTATTGATATCGTCGAAGTAAAGAGGACAAGGTGAGATATAAGGAGAAGCAAGTCGGCAAAAAAATAAGTATTCAGAAAATCCCACTGAGAAGCTTAAGAACGAATTTTCTGAAAGGGTATATGAAGAATGTTATTAGTAAAATTTTGAGGGGTGAAAAAGTAAGCTGTATTTTTTCCATATAATATAAACATATTGGGAAGGCCGATTTAACCGCCGAACACAGTAATATAACCAGTACAGCCCAAAAGTTCCCAACGTGAAATTGCCATCCATTTCATTCCCGAACTTAATGTAATTGGTTTCTCCATTGGCTCCGTTCTTTCCCAATCCACTGAACGGCGATTAAATACCAAATCTCTATTTCTAGGAGAACTTACTGAGTCTCATCGTATAGTCTGACTTAAGGAAAAGATGACCGATGCTAGCCTTGTTTTAGAGAATCTACCCGGATGGAGGCGCGAGACTGCGCGGTTAATCAATCAAGAAAAGTCTGACATCGTTTTGATACGATGGTTTGGATGACCATTCGTCCAAATGGAGGAGAATTATTTGAATGCCTATTTTTTTGCAAATGGATCTAGGAGATACACCAACGTTATTTAAAAAATCGGACTTACAGTCTTTTTTGAAGATGGGTTAAGGGAATTTGTTCAAACTCCGGAGCAGAGTATTTGGCAACAAAGCCACCAAAGAGTTTCGCTTCGTTTTATTCCTTGGACACAAAGCCTATATTATAATGTTACTAAGAGGGTTACGGATGGCGACGTGTTGCATACGACACCCGACGGAGATCTGCTCATAGGATTTCATAAAGTCCTTATCATCGAATTTAAGTGATTCCTTCCGCGTAAAACGAACAAGTTCTATATTCAAAGATAATTAGATACCCATGGGACTTACACGGAGAGGCGAAGATTTGGTGGATGTGCCTTGTGACCGCCTTATAGATTTTCTAGCTTCCTATGAAATAAGCGAGTGACAGCGCACTTAAATTAATTCGACTACACAATTCTGCACAGTACATGTTCTAGGAGGGTTTTGGTAGCACCTAAAGGGGAGTTACAAATAAGGGCTGCATTAATACTCAAAGGGTCGTGACGGCTAAATGGTATAACTAAGTCGATTGACGTGAGCCTATAGGCAAATAAACTGCAGTCTACTCTGGACTGCGCGTGCAAATCACGCAGTGTAAATCCTTGAAATTATTTTTACAACATTTGGGGTTGCTTATGAAGCGTGATGACATGAATCGAGTAGATTATTTTGGAAAACTCAGAGCTCTATATAGTTTACACGTTCGTTTAAGCCTTCCCGGACCGTGTCAACTGCTTACTCAATATACGTTTCTAAGTAGCCTTATCCGAAAAATCCTTAAAAAATTAGACAGGTCGTCTAAAATATCGTAGATACTCAAAAAATGTTAAATTAAAGTTACAAGTTAAGGCTCTCGTAAGTGCGGGGCCTAAAAATCTAGACAAAAGTAGTGAGAACTGTCCTCATTCAAATGGTGCTGTCAACGTTTAGCGACTTTTAGCTTTATCTTATTTTGATTCTCGTTAATTGTAGCAGTTGATTTTATCCCCTGCACATCATTGTTTCACACTTCCTGTTCATAGAGTAGCAGTGATTTTTATTCAATTACCTATAGGTATACTAGTCTTTGCCTCTACAAAATCTGCGATTATTTACATATTGGAAAGAGTGCCTATTATCTAGTTTTTAATTGGCATAAGAATTGTCGCAGTCAGCCAAAAAGTCTCAAAATTTTGCTAATGACCATATGAACCGCTGGAGAGTTTTTGTCACAAAAAATAAGAATAAGCAGAGTTTGGAGGCCTTGTATTGGTTAGAATTTTTAATATAAATACCTATTTTCGTAGCAATTTGCCGAATGTTCATCAGACAGAACTTCCATGGTCTCAAATATTTCAGAAATCTGTGTGTCCAGGAAGTGAGAGGACAATTTTCGCGATATTAATGTTCTGCGGATTGTTAAGAAAGAGTTTTGATCACCGGGTAAAAATGACCTAGGGATTTGTTTTTATTGGCTAAACAGCTTAACGAATAGCGACATAAACAAGCACCGTTTAAAATCCCGCGAGAAGGTGATGGCTGGGGACCAAGCAGACTTGACACCTTATGATGGGTTAATCAAAGAGGAACTTGAAAACGTAATTTTTTTCTCACCTTGACCTTTAATTTTACAATCGCGTCTTTGTTGGTTCTCTGTCATCTTGTGATTCCTGCGTTGAAATGTCGTTTAATTTTGGACGTATTTAAATTACGTGCAGAACCAAAAGCGGATTGCACGATTTAATTGCGTGATTATGATTTTAAAGCAAATTTTTTGATGTAACTACATGCATAGGTCTTCTGTAAAATACCGTGAAACCAAAACGGCGCTTAATATTTTGATATAATTGGCCTCAACCAAATATTTTGGCTTTTCACATTAAAACAAGCACTTTTTGTAGTTGATTGCGGTAATGTTTTGGCAAAAGTTATGAAGCTTTTTAGCAATACGTAAGGGGCTTTTAAACAGTGCTTCTTGTTCAGTATTACCATTATTCATTTTTGATGACATTTCCGCAATAATTGTTTCTATTGCAGAAGGCATCACAGTTGCTTTCTGCAATGGTTTTAAGATGTCCGATCGATATTCTCGTATTGCTCACTATGTCTTGCTTTTTATTGATTGGTGCAATATGTCACTTGTCTTCGTTTTTCTCCTAGAATTTCTTAGTTTAATCCAAATGTACTAGTGAAAACGCTACAAAAATATCTTAAGGTAGTCGGAGTACGCTTAAAGACCACTGGAGATATCAGACAGCACCAGTAGTAATTTAGGACATTTGGTTCTGTACTAAACTCTAGTCATTTGGTTATGTTTCTTATCGGAGATGCGATTTTATATGGTTTCGAATTTTTATCAAGAGTATACTTGGAAACGTATACTAAGTTGTCAGTACATAACATTCAAGAAAATATGGATGAAATATCAAGTAACCGCTGTTTTTTAACTCTTGTATGATAAAAAATGACAAATGACCTGGTTTACGCAAAAGTAAACTTGTGAAAAATCGAGAACGTGTCATTTTAAAATATCCACGCGAACATATCTACAGGTGTCCTAGAGCGTGCAACATGTGGAAGCACGCTTACATGTGTATTGCTAATAACAGTACAACTAACTAGATGACCCTGAATTGTTGCTGCATTCCAGTGGATTTTCAAAAATATCTCAGTAAACTAAGAGATGAATCCCATGTTTCGCTCTCGAAAAACTCTTCGGCCTTTAACCTTCGGGTATTATTTTTAGGTCGCCTAAATTAAATTGCTCAATTAGAATATATAATTTTAAAAGATGATGCATTCCAGATGTGTTCCAAGGACCCAAGGAAAATTTTACTATGGCTTGAAGCTCGTTTTCCTGCCAAACTGTAGTTCACTTATAATTCCGAACGCTCTGAGGCATAAGATGACCGGTATATGCTCAGTAAAATAGAAGTATTTGTTGGCTTTAGGAAGCCGAAATAATTAGCCAGTCTTGCCTGAGTCAAAATCGGATAGTAGTTTGGTTAATAACGAGTGCGACTAGTAGTCTACTACACATCGCCCGAATGATGGAGGCTCTTTTGCTTCTGAAGAAGACACCAAAAAATCTGCAAGTAATCGCTAAGTTAGTTTTTATACTGAATGTGAGCTTCTAATTTAAAAGCTTGTTTCCATTGAAATATGTATAGATTTTGGGGTGATACTTTTCAGTTCCATAGGTAAAGTCAAAAAACAAAAGTCCTAATAAACGTCGAAACTTGTCAATTGTTGACTAACAATTAAAACAAGTTTTTAACCGTAGCAGAGCGATCAAACTAAGCCACAATATAAATCGGTTTTGGACCCAATGCAAGCTTGTTTTTACAGTTGGTTTTGATAGTTCATCTCTTGTCCAAAATAACTGCTTTTGAGATGTTTATGGTTTTTTTGATTCTAAACGTTTACTTCAGTTAGGCCAAATTTTCTGGAGAAGTGTACGAGTCGTCCATTGCCATGTTTAAAATTAAGCTAATGATGCCTACTATGAATAGTTTTTCAATACATGACAAATTTCATTTTAAATCTTTTTAAATAAACTGGGAGGGATAATTGTGTGGTGGAATATCAATAGGTGTAACCATACCAATTTTAACGAACTCAGTATGTTACCTCGGGATTTTTATTTTGTGGCATAAAACAGTCAAACAATTAAGACCTTCGAAAATAATGCTTACCAATGGCAGCCTGAAAATATTGCATTTAAAACCTGTTACTCGATTTGTCAGCCATCACACTGATCGATATCTGCATGTTTTTTAGGTTTCAGGCAAAAAACCTTATAATCTCATACTTAGAATGTTGTAACGTTGAAAAGTTAACTGACCACAAGGGTGTTTGTGTTTGGAGAACGGTGTACGATGAGTCTGGACCACCAGAGTTGATTGACATTCGCAGCCTTTTGTTGCCTTTGTACTTGGCTCCTATCCAAACTCATTTTAGTGAAATCCCAAAAAATACTGCGAAGACACTCGAAGTTAAACACCATCGTGTTTTAACGTTGTCAAGAGCATTGTCTACCGGACCGGCTTATGGCATTTCATGTGTTTTATTTCCACCATAGATTTTATCGGTTGTAATTTATTAAAAGCACCGAGAGTGCTCTAAACAGAGACAAGAGAAAATTCATTATTTTGTATAGCCTGTCACCGCTAAAGGTTTTGAAGACAAAATAGTGACCTTCTTTTTTAATACACGTCTTGAAAAATACGTATAATCACACAAAACCATCACATAAGGTAAGCTTTGTACACGCTACTATCTTTGTGACTTTGACTTATGTGGGTGATTTAAAGGGCCTTGGATCGAAATCTACCTTTTCAGCAGTACAACTACGGTTGGCATCCAAATGAAATTCATAATTACGCTGAATAACCCAACAATTTAAGATTTCTTAGACCCCCTGATTGTCTGTTAACACAAACATTTACACAATTTTGTTTTTCAGGAAACGTGGAAAATAAGTCTGACTGTCTTGGCTCCACATCAGGCCTACGATGAAGATTTGATTATCGGATTTTCAAAGGCTGTCCAGCTGGGTCACAGAAAGTCCATTATCAGCATCACCCCAGAAACACTGCTAACCGAGGTACTTGCAAATATTTTCTAAAAAGTGTCAAGGCAAAACTATATGGTACACCAGCTGCGAAGAAGGCAAGAGGAGCCCCAAAGTTTGCAGAAATTTGCGACTTGGTAAAAACCAGATCTGAAACCAACCAACCCCTTTCTGCACGCCAACTAGCCCTTCTTGTTAAATTTCACCTGATGAACATCCGAAATCAGGATCAACAGAAGAAAAAGAAAGAGGTGAGTCCACAGTCGCATACGTGGATTTCAGTTATATGAACATTCTCTTGTTGTCGTTCGCGGTGTCCTGACAAAATTTAGGTCTTCCTGATCAGTGGGAAGATTTAGGCTTGGGTTCGGTCGAGAGTGGTATTTAAATCTTTGCCAATATTCAAACATCAGACAGCGATTATTGAACTTTTTTTCTTATGACCGCGAACTTGGTTTCCGAAACGAGTGCAGTCTAACAATCCTGTCCAGCCTTTAAAAGATGGCCAAAAATATGTTATCATTCAGGTTTACCAATCCTGCTCCCTCCACAATCCAAGGAAAACCAAGGGCCTTTACAACCAGACTTTCCGATTTCTGAGATGGTTCTAAAGACGTCTGAAAGATGGAATTTTACTAGTGATTTTGGCGCTGCTGTCCTATATTCAAGTTTGTTGGTAAAGAGGACATCAACTCGCCAGATTTTGAACCTACGACGCTCCATCTTCGATGCCGGAGAAGAGTGCAGTTGAAGGTCATCTGGTCAGACGCTGTAGGTGTTGGATAGTAAGGCGCATCACTATGGCCAGCCAGATAAGGCATGATCCCAATCGCATCAGACACAAATGTATACGTCGGCCGAAGGCTTGAGTTTGGTAATATGATCAGCGTGGTGTAAATGACGAATGCGGAGGGCCTTTGTTTAACTTTAAAGGCACAGAAAATCCTGCCCCAAACCTACTGGTCTCTGTGCCAGTTAGGAGTTTCTACAGACGTTTCAAAAGTTCCATAGAGCTTAGTATTATCTCGAATTTCTTACTGGCCATGGTCATCTCCTCAGAGACTAGGAATACACTAGGTTTTAATAAGAGAAAGGAAGGGGAGGGACATTTCGGTATAAGAAGGAATTAAGTGCTACAGTGTGTGCGTGGGCCTTAAGTATTGTGAGCGTCTGTAATGTCACAATTCAGCAAATCATAGCCCTTGTGAGCTAGCAGCTCTCCGGCACCTGGTCCCATGCCGGTGGATGTGCTTGCGCTCCTGCTGGGTATACAGGCCGTGTACATGGTTGCCTAGTGACGTGTCCCCCTCATCTTCCCGACCGTTTTTTATTGGTTAAAATCCTGGTCGAGTGTTTGCCGTGGACCAGGGGCTGTGGTGACACGCCCAGGCGTGGGTCCGATCGCGCTAGCTACCTACGTCCTCTCCCGCATTCGATCTTTTGGACTTTTTCCTGACACCGGGATAAAGTGAGGACGAGAGAGTGCGGTAGATGCTGTGCAAGTCCACCCTCACTATAAATTAATTCACGCGCCAATCATCGTGTTTGTTGTTAGCCAGCTGCAGAGCACACAGTGGGTATCGTCAGCGATGACGGTTGAACTGTCGTGTGTGTGTGTGTGCGTGCAGACGTGCCTCCAGACCATCACCATTTCCTAACCCTTCTCCGTTAACCGCACTATCCTTCAAGATAACTGACATACCCAGTAAACCTTGAAGTATGAAACGGAAATTCGCAAGATGTAAAAAGAAAAGTGCACGAGGTAATTAACTCGAACTGTATCTCGTGGTTTCAAGGGAAGTTCCATACTGATCCTTCTTGTACCTGTAGCCGGGCAAAGCAGTGTCAGTTCGACAGAAGAAGCAGAAGAGACCAACTTCCGTCAAGTCTGAAGTGGAGCCACCGTCTGCGAAGGAGCCGAGCAAGATGCGCAAACGC
>CACRXP010000647.1:256223-287612 GCA_902702965.1 Spirometra erinaceieuropaei
CAAATGTGTGTGTGTATGTGTCTATTTAAGTTGCTTCTGCTGCTCTGTCTGCCACCATATTTTCGTATATCTGGCGGCAAATTGTGCTTTTCAACATAAAGGTCGAGCTACTTGTACTTTGAAACGAGGCAACGGTATAGAGAAGGACCCCACTTAACTGTCAGTAGACTGTGGATCGTGTCATATGGGGTCTTATCTCGACATACATTTGCAGTCTGTTGCAGAAATTACACTGCCGACAACGATTACTTCCCATGACCTCACACCCTAACTCAAAATCCGTTATGTTGTGAAATTTACTTTTTGTTTATCGTTTAAGGTAGGGTCCCTGTTGGTAGCCCTCCCGACTAATTGCTCTACACATTGCTTACTACAACATTCGCGTCTAGCACACAACTACTGCTTCAGTTTTTAACACACATGTGACCTTAGTGGCAATAAATTAATATGCTCAGAAAATCAGGAACGCCCAACCCAATCTGGAGCTAGGATGCATTCATTCCGCAGACCGTACTCAGTATCCACGTTCGTTTTTATATCTTTCTTTCAGTTTTCGCCATATTTAATTTTGGCTACGACTTTAGCCGGAGCATCAGTTCGGAGCATACACTATAAACGTCATTGACGCCTGCACACAAGTGCCCCACCCGTATATCCCCCATTACCACCGGTCCCGTAAGATAGGGAGCCGGGCGATTTCAGTACCGGGAGGGCTACTAACTGGGATCCTACCTCGTTTAATTACTTCTCTCATTTCCGTTGTCGTAGAATAGCATAGGATAAGACTTTCGACATAAATCCAGGCAATTTCTGTGTCTGCTCTCATTTTGTAAGCTTACTGTCTAGCGTGCTGTCCCACCCACAAAACTACGTTTACCATAAATCACGTATGGCACGATCCACATTCTACTGACAGTTAAGTGGGATCCTTCTCTATACCGTTGCCCGAAACAAAAAGGTCTTTCGCGACTTCGACCTGCTAGCGTCACTTAGGACGGCCTGCCGAGCGCTGTTCTTAACCTTGACCTCAAAAGACAGCAAACGGGCCCAGCTTTTGCCACATTACAGTAATTTTTGATGCGGACTGACCTCTACTAAACTTCGTCGGCTGGAAACGGGAATAAGGACACCCAAACTGCAGTTGGCGTTACACTAACTTACAGGGGCACCTATTCCTGTGTCCCAACTTCAATACTGACATTAAAACTGACATGAACACTAGTCCTCACTTTCCTAACCCTAGCCCTAATAGTAGACCTGACATTAGCCCTTCCCTGGGGTAAAGATAAAGCATATCACCAGGGTAGGTTAACTATCGAGAACTGTCTACCATATCTATCAAAGTAGGCGCTCTGCAATAGGCGTTTTAGTCGGAATCCAATCACGCGTCTTTGACGGCTCTAATTCCGGCGGGATGACATTATTAAATATTCTTTATCCTTGTCCTTCCTGGAATTTGGTACAAGACAACCCCTTAATACGGGGGGTCAGTAAGGCCAACAGTTCATGTTGGAAATTTCGGGAGGAAATATCTACTCTGCTTAGAGGAGGCAGACACCGGGATTAGTGACTGTCGGATTGAATAAGTCAACGTGTCGAGGTACGATGGTTGACAAGTCGAAGATTCCCTAGTCAGTGAAGACAAAATTATTGGACAAACGTTACTGTGGCAAGATGGCACACGGTCCATTCGGCAGACGGGGGCAGCAAGTGTTCCCTTCCGCCGTGTGAGGTCCATTTAAATCGTAGTACCGTCGTACAGTGCGTGCGTGCGCTCGTTCTTTGTCAGCCTACGACCAATCAACGAAGGATGCAGCACCGGCTGGCATCGGGCCCTGGCTGCGTCGGTGTAAAGTCTCGCGTCACTCAAGTCATCGACTGACAAGGGAACGTGAGGCGAGTGGAAGACGGCACGAGTAAGCGGACTGCCACAAACAGCGTCAAAATAAGTCACACGAGACTGGCTTATTTATCTATCCTGACTGTAGGTTGGGATTGGACATTGCCGCTGTCTTTTTGGTATACGGATCCAGAAAATTGATTCCATGACAAATAACGATCCTTACTCGGGACGTATTTGTCGTAATGTCCGATTTCGACTCATTTGAAGTTTGAATCGGGATCTAATAGGTCGTTGAGGATTTAGCTCAGACGCTCTTGCGACCATAAAATACTCCGAGGTTAGGTTACTAGAAGGACGGACTCTGCAAGGGCATCATCATCATCATCATCATCATCATCATCATCATCATCATCATCATCATCATCATCATCATCATCATCATCATCATCATCATCATCATCATCATCATCATCATCATCATCATCATCATCATCATCATCATCATCATCATCATCATCATCATCATCATCGTCGTCGTCGTCATCATCATCATCATCATCATCATCACCACCACCATCACCATCAGTAGTGATGGTAGTAGTAGTTTTAGTGGCAACAGAAGTGATATCGTCATCTAAATCGCCATTGCCTGCAGGGTCTTTTCAAGCATTAGGAGGCGTTTTCGGAACCGTCCATATGTTTCAGCCATCGCCAAAATGTCCGTGCACTGGACATTAACTTAGTCATTCCTCATATAATGGGAAGAATTTGAACTGTATGTCTGATTATCAGTATGCCCTTAAGACTGCGTAGTAGCTCACAGAGGAGGCAAGCTATACTATTGGCTAGCAACCATGCTGAAATTCACAAACAAAAACTCTGTTTATGGACTTTCGGAAGACATCGTAATCTGAACAAATGCTTTCTTAGATTAAGTCAGTACTCTGAGCCGGATTAAATTTACTTCCTGGTCTCTTTGCGATTTTTTTTCGATGTTTTCACTCACTTATTATTCTTGGTGGTCAAAGACTGCTGCTCTTTCAAGCATGAATCGGAGCCAAGTATTTCATATAATTCGGAAAATCTCCAAGCTAAAAGTACCGTTGAATAACCTTTGTCTCCCCGTACAATTACAATGGCCTCAAAATTACGAAGAGTGGAGGGAAGGGCTTACATTTTTTATGAGTGCCAGGCTCGGCTCAGCTACCCATCGTGGGCAATCTTTATTCGCACAGATTCTGCTACTACTTTGACCAAAGAAGCGAATACCAATCAACCTTCTTTGTGATATTCTACTCGTTTAGCCGTATATACGCGCTGCTCAGGTTAAGGCTTGCTCGAACAGAGTACTTCTGTTAACATCAGAGAGTAGTTACGAGGGCAGGCTCTTCGTCCAGTTCTCTGTTGGACGATTCTGGGGTTTCGGTTGTCAAAATGTCCTTGTCAATATTGTGTTGTATGAAAGTCTACACTTAAAAAGCAAATGACGTTGCCAGCGGGGCCGTGCGTCGTTTCGTCTCAGATGCGTATATCTGGAAATTGGATGGAAGAGTTCTTGAGCATTTATTACGCAGTACTATACCACCTGAGAAGTGTCGTTATTAATTCGCACCCTGTCCGGAATTCACTCATTCATTAAATCCTTAACACTACCCAATCTCATCCTCAGTCGGCATGACACAGACTACCCCCTGATGCTTGGAAGGGGGACGAGAATGAGGCCAGTAATAGGGAACTCATCCGCATCAGGCGGACTATCAGTCGGAACTGTTCAGGAATGAGGGCCAGGCTGCAGTGACCCTTCCTCATTATAACCGCCATGGCATGGTGAGACCACAGCCTCCATCCTTGGACGCTGAGACGCGTGGAATACCAGCCAGGCCGCACATGGCACGGGTAGACGGGCTGTTCATTCCGTCATCCACTGACCCTCAGCACTTATGCACAATTTTCTTGACTCTGTCTTGCCATTGGAACACGGTTGGTTTAGGAAATTCCCCTTTGTAACAGACCAGTTCACACGAAGGTCACAACTGCTGAACCCGCTATGTGGAGCGACGATGGGTTGCTGCTTGTGGAACAGCACACCAGTGCCTAAATTTAACTTTGAAATATGGGGGTTTAAGGAGAAGGTTTTCGATGTCTTCCTCGATGTCCAGCTCGCAAGCATCTGCTAAAATATTTTCCCAACAATATCTACTTACGTTGATTTAGTAGGCACAACTGGCGTCCTTAAAGTTTTACTATGTGAATTTTAAGGAATTTTGCGGCACGGGTCTTCCCGACGCAGCAGATCCCGCTCTTCCTCACGAAAGTCTTCAGCTGTCCGATTCACTTGCCAAGAAGAAGACCTTTCTCCCCAGAAGAAGGAAGATGATCATCAATCAAACGTTGATGAGAACTCACAGACACCACTGGTCGAACTGTTGATAAGCCAGGAGGGTCTACTGGGTCCACAGGATGCTGATGAGGGACGACAGAGGAACAGCCTCTTTCACATGGATCGTAGCAAAATAAAGGAACTTTTCAAGTGCGCTCGGAAAAGAGACCTCAGTAACTGGTGTCTTCGGGAAAGGCTGACGAAGGACCAGTTTACTCAAGTAAGTAATGAGTTCTTGGGTTAACATTTGTAGGAGAAGGTACCCACAGACAGGCCTCGCTAGCACAGTGGGATGTCGGAATTGTTTCCGTAGCACCTTCGCACAACACACTCACTAGATATCCTCCGCACAAACCTTCTGATCCAGAGTTTATGCGGACAGCTCAAAACATTAGGGAGCAGCCTCCCTTCCACAGAACTGCCGGCTTTTTGTGACAATTGTTTTACTTATCGCAGTAATAAAGTACGAATAAAAGAAACGTCAAAAGGTACACTCCCAACCACTTGGGTGGTGAGAAACCCCAGAAACCAGGAGGAATGTTGGTTCAGCCTTATTTACACTTTATCCATGAATTAAAAAGGCAACTTAGTGCGCCGATTGTTTTTATATACTGCACTTTCTTAGGAGGCACAAGTGTAGATGTGTTGGTGAGGAAGACCAGTAAATGAGATCGAGGAATTCAGTACTTTCAACTTTTCGTAGCCGAAACTGAGACAAAACTTGATTCAGCCAAAATGCATTTTCCACGTAAACAGCGAGATGGGAAGTGATTAGCTACAAAGTACATTTCGAAAGTTATAAGTGAAACTGTAAATGCCGCCATTGTTTCGTGTTCTCCAGCCTAGTTTGGACAAATAGATTTAAAGTAGACTTATGTACGCAGATGCCTCAGTTCCTGACAAGTAAAGCTTGAGGCGGGCGCATGCTACGCACTTTTCAGTTTGCGTAGATGTAGGATACCTAGATACGCTTTGCACCACGGCATGTCGTAACTTATTAAAAAAAATCACGTAAGCCTTCGCTAACTTGTCTTCGCAGTTGAAAATGGTTAGTAGATTTTTGCTAAAAGAGTCGCCTGGTTGATTCCACCGCGATTACACAGTTATCATATTGTCCTTATACGTATCAAGATAGTATATAGGCTGTCAAGTATGGTGCTTCATGCTACCTTTAAATATAATACTAACTCTCTTCACAGCCTATGATTATTACGAGGCTATTCCGTTGCGGCAGATGGGTGACGATCAAAAATCTATTTCCAGTTTCATTCTAAGTCTATTAGTCTTACATAAAATGATTTACTCCTAGCTAGCTACTACTTTTCGCATAAATTTAAAAGATGCAATTTCAAGCGGAAGTGCTCGACAGAAAGCCTTCAAATTAACATGCAACACTTCCCCGTGGACGGTATGAAGGAAGGGAGAAAAAAGTCAGATGTAAATTGAGAGAAAAGGCGAATTTTTTAAAAGACCAGCCTTTCTTAACTTCACGACAACTTCTCAACATATGTCATCAGTTGCATATTAGTATTCCAAACCTGATAAGCAGAGGTCAGTTTTTAATTAAATCAGGTGACGGATCTTAGAACCAAGAAATAATGCTGTTAAATGCTCTCCAGTCCATACAAAGGAATATGGAAAAAAGAGACGAAAAGTGAGAAACAAGGGATTAAATCGTCACTCTTGTTCATTAGAAATAGGATCGCCAGTTTAGTTGGTATGATTCGTCATATCACAATTCAGATCCAATCCTGGGAATGTAGGCTGTCTCCAAGTGCACGACGGCATCCCAGAAGTTGAAGTGCATATGCAAAATGGGAAGGCGGATTTGATGTCAGTGAATGTCCGCTACTTAGACAGGGTTGCAAAATTCAGGAGTTGAGGTCTTTTCCATATTTAATTATAAGCTAGCCGAGGTATACTGTGCATTTTTGACTGTCTTCGCACTCATTCCGTTTAGATCCAAATGCAAACGTGAACTGGTACGCACTATGTGGTTGACTTAATACGCACACAATTTTCACTCTAATTGGTTTTTTTTACGACTGGGCCGCATTGTGGCTCCATCCATCGGTTCAGCGCGGCCGTGGTAGGACTGCATTTAAGCAATTTACACATATACGGTTCCTTTGAGTTATTAAAGCCGTTTTGAAAGGGATGAACCAAGTCATCACGGTTATATCACGCAGCTACTTTTAATCGTCCAAACACGCGCCTGGAACTTCAACCAGTACCCGAATCGAGAATGTGATAAAATGAGTTTGTGTACTAAAAGTTTGCAAGTAGGCAAGTTTTCTGGGGAACCGCTTATCGAGACAGCTGTTGGGTTTCCGTCAATTTAACACGAGAGTACGGCAAACACATGCGAAGTCTATGGTGCTCCAAAGAGAGAATCAAAAATGTGGCCGCAATTATGATGTTCGTCCCAGAATCAGGGTCGTCTGCCATCCACTTAAAATATTGACGGTTTTGCGTTGGTCGTTCCGTAGAAGACTAAAACACAAGACAGTTTGGTGTGTATGGGGCCTCGCTATAGAACGGTATAATAATACTGAACTATAAAAACGGTTTGAAGATGCCTATCCCAAAATTATGCTGTATCTTTGTATTTGGACGTCCTGATCGAAGTTATAAGGACATATGATAAAAATTTCCTCTTAGAATTAGAACAAAACGTTCAATCAGGAAAACATATAATTTTCTAATTTTATTTCATTCGAAACACTTTATTTTTGCTGAATAGTCTCCTTCAATCGACCGTTGGGCTCGCAAGGTAGGCTGCCGCTGAAGAGGCCCAAATAGTAGTCCTCATGGATTCCCAACTCATTAGTGGCAGAAGCCCAAAGTTATCGTATCTGTTGGGTTGCTCAGTAGCCATTGCTTTGTCCTCCGGGTCAGAATCATTCGGAAGTTGTCATGTTAGTTAGTTGTGGGTTCCCCGCTAGGTATGACATGGCAATAGGAACGCCGTAAAATACATTCATATATCCTGCCTACTTATTTTAATTAGGTAGCCATATGTATGCCAATAATAATCTCTTAGTTTTTTCTGAAAAAATATTCGAATTCCGAGGGTTTTAATTGCTGATTACCTACCGGATTAAACTTTTTTTAGCGTTTGACACGAGAAAAGTAACCTGTAATACAGTTACCCACTCGCTAAGTTCCAGGAAGAGTACCTACAACGCGGCAGTTATAATCGTAGGGATTCCCTGGTCACCACGACCTTGAGGCTCGGTCCCGAATAAAAAATGGAGTCGGACGCCAATTGAGAATATATTGTATCATGTACAGAAAGAGGAGGACACAAGTTTGAACATTTGGCGGTCGGGCAGGGCACACGTTCGGCATCGAGGGAGCCGGCGTCTCAAGTGAGAGTGGTGGAGTCGTCGCATTGCCTTGTGCGAGAATATGTCTAAGTCGGCTTTGAAGTCAATTGGCCCGTCTGGGTAGCTGTGGTTGGCCGAGAACCAGACCACCATTGATAAAAGCGAAAGGCGTAGCTTTGAAACAGGTACCCCAAGTAGGTTCACTGCACCTGTTCATGCGTCCTAACTTTAATCCAAACTTTACCCTAATCCAAAATTTAACACTAGCCTTAACGTTAACCCTAACTCTACCTTAACCCTAACCTTGGTCGCTTTGGAAGTTAGCGCAAGGTAGCCTGTATTACGAGGATTCCTATTCACCTTTTCAATTTTTTGCTACTTTCTCGACTGAAAACTCCACTTATACTTTCGTGGAAGGCATTGATAGCGTCAGTTAGCCGCAGGAATTATTGATAACGCATATTAAACTACTTAAATTAAATAAGTAGACATGTTACATGAATCTAGTTACGGTGGTTTCCCATTCGTGTCCTAGCCCCCCTTGTATCGGTAAACATGTAGCCGCAATTAGTCAGAAAGTGCCTAAAGGCGTGACTGAGCACTTGGCCTTCTTCCTGCGCGAAAGACAGACTCCCCTGGCAAACAAACTGCCTCCTTAAAACGACCATCGATATTCCTTTTGTATAATCTTTATTAGCTATCCGACCGTCTGCCAAGGCCTCAGACTGCAACCTGAGGCCAAGCGCAACTATCATCTTCCATCCTGCTGACAGATCGACGGAGCCGCATTTACAGAGTATCTGAAACCATCTTCTCTGATCACCACAGGATACTTCCTTCTAGTCGAACCTACAAGCCGATAGAGCTCTGTTTTTTGCTGTTTTGATGGACGACTCAACGGATTCATCGACTCCATTTCATAGTAATCACGACTTAATGTTAGCAAGACAAAGTCGACAGCGCGGTCAAGGAAGTTTTAGCAGCGTCTTGATACTCGGCATAGAGGAACTCGTTTAGTACTTCTCTGCGAACCAAGAACCCCAGAATACGCGTAAATACGGGAGTCGTTGCCCTTTTACCTACCTGTTTGTTTAATCTAGGCATATTTTGCTAAGAATTACATACAAACGAGGCTTTGCAGCGTGGCAAGTGTATTTATTTTCCTCTCTAGCTGACCTTTACTCTGATTTTGGTATGAAGTTTTGAACTGCCCGGCTGGTACATTCGACTTGAATATTTCTGCTCCTTCCTACCTGTTACAGAGGGCATTTGAACTTCTGTTTGAATTCCCCTACATCAAAATTTTCAAACAAAGAAGGAATAACGGTGAGCTGGTGGTATTTCATAAAAATGTGGACTGCAGACTGCCCTCAAGCTACAACAGTCAGTACTCGTGGATGCACACAGGCGATCTGGGTTTTCGCGCCTATCTGCACACCATATCGGATAAGATCTCATCCTGGACGAAGGAACAGGAGGCCTTCTACCAAGCCAAATTACTTAGCAACGAAATCAAAATGGCAACGCAGGTTGGTGGTATGAGAAAAGGGAGGAAAGTGTTGGGGGACGGTTATATTAATTTGCCCTATGGGACCGCTTGGTCCGCTGTTTATTTTTAAGGCCTGAAACATCACAATTTTTGACTGATTAGGTTTGAAAAAGGCTTCTAATTATGAGGTTTTTTTAAGACTGCACAATGTTCATTCACATAGCATCGTACCTGGCCGTTTACCACGGCTCCTCATGAAATGAGCAACATAGTCCGCATCCATTGCAAAGTTTTATGGGCTCTCTATGATATCCGTTCAATTACAGAAAAATATGTGATTTTCTTTACGCGGAACGCATGCACCTTGTAGACTGAAATCACTAAGCTCTAATGCAATGAATGATCAGTCTCCAAATTATTAGGCAATTAGAAAACTCTTTTAAAACCTAATTATACTCCTTCCTTGAGTATAAAATATAAAGGAGACGTGATTCTTTATTAATAGACTGAAAGAAAGAATATTTTTGCTCATGGTTTCTATAAGATATATTTGGATTTGCAAGACCATCGAAAGTCAATGGGAAAAGTGCATGTTACTTAAGTAGTCATTTTTTTACCGAGTACAGTTTCTACAGGGGTTTGAAAAGCAGTGTATAAAAAGTCTGACGTCCTGCGGAGTCCTAAATGTGTTATAAGATTATGCCACAAGATAATCAGTATTACAACCGCGCTCAAGTAATCCTTCCTAATCGAAAACGTATTTCAGAATTTCAGCCAACATTTCATGAGATCTGTTAGTCACTGTATATCGGCTGCGATGGTTAACGCACACGTTTTGCCCGATGTCATGGTAACAGTTTGCGATCTGAGGAGGCCGGGGAGAAGGAGTAGCGATTGATGCCGAAACTGGTTCATCCGAAGATGGTGCAACATTTGGCTTGGAAACCGGTCAACCTGATGGAGTGCTGAAAGTGCTCAGCAGGTTATTGAGGGAATGTGATGGTACCGACTCGGGTTCGGTTGCGGCGCCGTGGTGTCCCCGTCGGATTTGGTTGTGGTGACGAAACAATATGCCATCGGCAACGTGGACTTTGAATAACCCATTGCCACAGTCGTACTAATCTAGTCTGGAAAACCTGCCCGATAATCAAAAACTAAGACGTGTTTTCCGACATGAAGCTTGTCGCGGAAGACAAACGAAGTCGTCTATGTGGACTGCACACCGGTAGAAGCGGGTGCCCATAATGTTGGACGAAGTTTGCGATTCGTAAACGCTGTGACAGGAAAAACGCTGCCTGAGGACATCGGATTCGGAGTAGTCCTGTAAGAAAATTTCTTCGTCACTCCTCTGACTGACGTAGACCAGCATATTTTGTCAGAGTTTAACGGACACCTCAACCGATGACACGGTCTCAAATGTGGGGATGGTTAGCTCTATTTGCATGGGATAAGTGTAACTGTAGAAATATCGCATTTAGCGTCTACAACTTCCAGACAGGTTCCTTGAAGTAGTTCCGGTGACCATGTCTGCATTTGACTCTGTGGGTCGCGACCGATCTCTACTCATAGAACATAGGGTCCCTAATTTACATGCTATGTCGGTGGAAGGTGGAGCGCAGGCTGTGACCACTTAACAGACCACTTTAGGGGCCTACCTTAATGAAAGAATTGGACCTCCCGACCACGAGTTGGCCTTCGCCTGATTTTAAATCATCCTCTCGGGCAGAATATTATTACCGACAAAGACAGGGAAGACTGGAATGGCAATTTCTGGTTTATTATCCGTCGTCAGCTAGTTATACCCAATCTCGAAGTGTGGAACACTTGGGGCTGGGACTCGCGACCTCCAACGCCTCTAACCACTGGGCCACGGGCCCGTTGTCCTGTCGGTTGCGATCTGGAATGTACAATGGTAGAGGGACGCTCACGATCGTTCTTACGGAACTCACTCGTTCCGTTGTGCCTTAGGGGCTCTTTATCGAATCCAACAAGCAGCCGTACAGCCGCTTCGGGGTTGGGTAGGACTGACTGACGACGGCTAATAAGCCAGAAATGGCCATTCCGGTCTCCCTCGTCTTTGTCAGTAATGGCATTCTGCCTATATGACGCGCCGCTGTGCGGCTGTTGATTAGCCTCGAGAGAGAGAAAGCCCGTAAGGCACAACGGAACGAGTGAGTTCCGTAAGAACGATCGGTGAGCGCCCTTCTACCATCCTCTCTGGGTCACTGGTTGGGATGTCATCCTGCTCCAAATATGCCGCGAGGGTGAATCTAATCCGAGTCCATGCCAACTGCGGCAGTGCTTGAAGCAGCGTGCGGACGCAGGTAAAGTTGTGCAGAATCGGGCGGTTGCCTTTGAGGTTCGCTGCCGTTTACACTTCCACACTCGCACAACGGTGCATCTAGCATAAACACTGAGAGCTGGGCGCTAAGGTCGATCATCATTGGAGGTACTTGACACAGCCAGCTATGACAATAACGAAAAAACCTGCAAATCGAGCCTAACATTTTGGATATTAATGGGTTATCACTAAACGGAAAATGGCCTCCATGTGAACAGACCTGTCTTCACATGTCGCACAGCTTAAGCCATGAGCAGAGCCTGGTCACTGCGATCTTCAGGCTCGGTCCGAAATAAAAAGAGGTGGAGGTAGACGATAGTTGAGTGTTTTATTCTGTATAGAAGGAGTTGAGAACCACTTGTTGGCAGGAAGAGCGTACACGTCAGGCGCCGAGTAATAGTGAGACACACGTCAAAGAGCGGATTGAACAAAGGAACATTGGTGTCGGCATTAAAGTTCATTGGTCTGTTTGGATATTCGTGATGGTTCGAGAACCAGACTGCTATTTATTCGGGAACGTAAGTTTACGCGAAAGACGTAGCACTCCAACAGACACCCGGAGTAGGACTAACTCATGAAATGTTGACGGAAATTTCGAAATGCGTTTTCGCTTTGAAAAGATTATTTAAGCAGAGTCGTAAGACTAATCATCCTGCGACATAATTCTATAATAATTCAGTTACCTCAGGATGTCGACTTTCGAACGAACTTCTTTTCCACTGCATGCAAAAACTATACTTTGCAAAAAATGACTACTTATGTATCATAAATTTTTTCAACGATTTTTGACGCCCTTAAAAATTCAGTTGTATTTCATAAAAAGCATGCATAAAAACATTCATTATTTGCTCATTTGGTGGAAAATGACGTCTTCCTCCAATTTTATTCATAAAGGAAGGGTATAAATCGATTTTAAGAAGTTTCAAATTTTGAGATTTTTTATGCCGAGAAATGGTCGTTAATAAAACGTCATGTCTCTGTATTTGTCAATGTGGCTTGTAAAGTTAACAATACGGCTCAAATCCATTGCGAAATTTCATGAACCCCGTATAATCGCCTCTTAGTACCGTAGAGAAATGAACGGTTTTCCGTACACGGGAAATATACGACTTTTAGTTCGAGAACCCTAAATGCAAGTTTAACGGCAGGTCAAATTCAAAATTATTCGGGAATTGGAGAATTTTTTGAAGACCGAATTCTATCCTTCTTTCGAATATAAGATTGGAAGATGTAATTGTCTACCAATGACAACAATTCCCACCGTGCAAATAATAGTCTCATTTGGCACAACCTTCATGAAAAACCAACCCCGGGAGTTTTTGTATTGCGACTTTATCCATGTAACTATTTGATTTACTCCGTACTTTTTCCTTTTTACTTTGTGCGTCTTAATTTGCGAATTCCCTAGATGACAGATGTGGATGGGGAACTTACATGCGTGCTGTGACCCGTCTAGGTAGCTAAGACATTTTCTGATTCCCTATAAAAATGTACTTACGTCGAAACGCACTATGTAGGAGGATGAACAGTTGTTCACATGTCACTATCTGGGGTTTCAGGTTCAGCGAAGCGACAGAGACTGAATCCAATGACTATTTTATACAACAACGCTGCATACTTTCCTCATTAATGATTTGCAACCACTAAGTCTTTTAATTAGCACTTTTATCTGGCAAGATGGAGCAATCTGCGCGAAAATTTAGAAAAATATATCTCCAAACAAACTGACAGACGGAAGTGAAAAAATTATCCAGTCAGCGCGTTCGGCTTATCTGTCCTCATTGCATTTTATTCCAAAGAACTCTGCCAAGACATTTGTCGACTCCGAAAAACGTAGTTAATTGAGTGAACTCGCAGCCATTTCGTTATATGTGACCTAAGTAGTATCAGTGCGTCATTTACCAATGGCAGTTGGGCAGCTAGAAAAATGCATAATCGGTGACGGCGGTTACGCTGCAGTGCGACAATCGAAAGGTAAATGATTCTTTTGGTTTTTTCTAAATGGTTCGTTTTGTCATACAACTTGAATTAAGCAACTCGGAAGATTCCAAACGACTTTGTGAACACCCTATGTAGTTGTCAACATCCACTAGCCGGCCAGCTAGCCAGAGCAACGAAAAGGCCAAACGCTAGTATTTAGAGCAGGCTACAACTGACTTATAGTAATCAGGCGAGTAATATGTGTTTCGGCCGTCAGAATTGATTAGGGGACCAAGCGGCCTCAAACGTCCAACAATTTCGCCCCATTTCTTCATTTTTCACTCAAGATCCCATATATAATTTGAATAGTAAGCCTACTCATGTATCTACAGTAGATGTTTATTTTTCACCTATTGCGGTCGGACCGTACAATATGTTTTTGCCCACAGGAGACTTATGAAACGCCAAAATCTGAAACTTCACAAAAAGGACCGAATGTTCGAAAGAAGACCAAGGCCAATGTCAAGGGAAAAACTTCGATTTCAAAGGGTGATGCTCGTTCGGAAACGGTTGCTGAAAAGAAGATGTTCGGCGAAAATGGCGAGTATATCGTTGAGGGATCGCTGAAGGATGAACTAAGAAAAAAAGTAATTCTAATCAGCCGTAGAGCCCTCTATTGTGTTGCATCTAAAGCGCATACGCGTTCCAAAATTCCAGCGTTATTAGCTAAATGACCGGCAATTAATTTTAGAGGTGTGACTGGACACATTTTCAATTGCCGTGCAGAAATCACTTGATATCGGTGTCATCTCGTGGTTCTGTGGCTCCGTCGCTGGAATTCCAAATGTCCGGTTTTATCAGTCTACGGCTAACTGGTGACAACAAATTATTATTCTTCTTGTCTGCAAACTCCAATCCATCTGAAAAAAAATTGAAAATCCTAAATGCTCCTATTAATAATCAAGTCATCCATGGCTGAGATCTTGACCGCTTAGAACTCAGAGAGTCGAGGATTGATTAACTGTTAGAGGGTAGAATAAATATCAAGGAATTTCCGGACACTGGAACTAGCTGATCAACTTCTCTATTCAGATCTGCCTTTCTTACCACCAAGATATCACAAGCATTAAATTGCTGGTCTACTCTCTGTTTTTGGTGAACGACAATGTTCTTATTTGTGGCTATTTCAGGCCTTACAACAGCAACAACAGCTCAAAGCCGAGGCTGAACGCGCTCTAACCATCACGGATAAGGCTACGAGAACCAAGTCAGGAAAAGGTAAAACCGAGTCGAAACACGTCCGGTCCCCAGCGATGCCTAATGACTCTCCCCCGGCGACCAAGGCGGATGAAGAGAAAGCAGATGAACCACAGACTGAACAGTTTTGGCCGGTCTGTTAAAATCTTTGGTCTTTTTGGACTGCTCCTTATAACCAGATTCCCCTGAAACGCTCGCCTCTTCTATAACACAATGCGCGTACATAGCTTGACATATCCTTGGGAATTTGATCTGGTAGAGGGTTCCAACTTCTGTTCAAATCTTGTAATCGCAAACATGCAAGTCGCTATTCTTACAAATGAGGATAGTCGACATGAACGCGACCTGTTGTCAGGCAAACTGCTGTGAACCACACCTGCCCAAGTAGGAAAGGAAGGTAGATTTTTTAAAACATACGCACAGGGGGTTGAATATCATACCCTCATCAAATTTACCAGTGACCGTTCATGCTTCGTCAGTCAAACGCGTCTACTCCGAATATGGACGAGCAGCCTTCTAGCTAGCCAATACTTCCAATGTCACATATTACCACCCCAAAAAGTCCTTTGAATTAAGAAAGCGCCACAGGCGAGTATGACTTGGTAAGTTTCAGATGCTGTTTGCTCATGGCTCTCAATTTTTCTTTTGGGGTCGGGTAGAGAGTTCTCCAGCACCATGTCTTCGTAGATTTCACACAACCTGCTGGTTGGGGGTTTATCTGATGAGCACTCTTCAATGTAACCTAACTCACTGGCCGCTGCTATGCACAATATGTGTTAAAGCTTATTAAAAATGAGGCAGGCTCCCGAATGATGATTCCAAGTCAAACTTTAGGCTTGGCCGTAATGTCCAGAGGATGACAATTAACCCTGCATTAACTTATGCAGAGTGATGGGCTATTTCCAGCTACCGAGGACAATATCACTTGCATGGGTACGCATGCTTATATATCCCATCATGAGTTACCAAAAACAAGTTATTGGCAGCGGTAGGTTGAGTAACCCACCTCAACTAAATTCAGATGTCTTATTATTGTTTATGAAAGAGACTTTACACAAGTATCCTTACAGAAATAAATAAGTCAGGCGTACGCGTTCGACAACATAAACCGTTCAGAGATATCGAGGAGACAGAACGTTTGCATTCTAACAGAGGCAAAGTAAGCCAAAACGCAGTCGGTGGTCCTTGCAGCACGCATAATATCGTGAGTATCGACAGGGTACAAAATGGTCTAAATACCCTTTGGGAAGAAATAAGTAAGTCACGGCGTATGAAATCGATAACGAAAGGAAATTTTAGTACA
The DNA here is from genome assembly GCA_902702965.1 of Spirometra erinaceieuropaei. Taxonomy (NCBI): domain Eukaryota; kingdom Metazoa; phylum Platyhelminthes; class Cestoda; order Diphyllobothriidea; family Diphyllobothriidae; genus Spirometra; species Spirometra erinaceieuropaei. The sequence goes on from CACRXP010000647.1 coordinate 272,086, forward strand.
TTTCGGTAAATAGGCAATCCAAGTAAGACAAAGAGATTACTTAGAGGGAGAGCGAGAAAATCATGCCGAATAATTTGTCACTGAAGAAGTCATAATGAAAGAACTCGGTGCATATGGTTAAATCAAAGTGTTAGATAAAACAAAGGGACTTCATGTAGCTATGGATTAGTAAACAGAACAAGGCCTTCTAAAACAAATATAGTAGTTACCTTAACATGCTAGCCCAGTCGGGTTACAGAACCCATCCTTACCAAATTATTTTCTGTGAGAACAACGGAGGGTTTCAGTTACCGTGTTCACTTGCGGAAAAGCATTTTTGCAACAAAGTGTTGGTCAGACACACGACTATTGACCTCCAAGTCCCACCGGTGGCCTCGCGCTAAATTCCGGGGAAGTTCCTATTCACATGCCCTAACTTTAACTCGAACCCTTAAACTAACCCAAACCATAACCACAACCCTAACCGTAGCACTAGCTCTAACTCGAACTTCCTGGAGTTTGGAAGAAGACCACATCTAATATGAGGGGGTTTATACACTCATACTAAACAAAAGTGTTTAACAGTAGGAATCAGTGGGGTAACTGTAGTCTTGTAATTTCCGCACTTTAAGCACTTTTAACGGAAGTTGACCGCTTTCCAGTGTCTACAAATATGTGATCTTGTCGACGAAAATGCACACAGTACATGACCTATCTCATGAAACCTGATGATAGGAGTTGATATGAGAATTTTCGAACGTCTTAAACGTTGCGCATTTTGCTCGCTCGTTCAGCCTCTTCAAGGAAATGTTCCTTTCTTGTGCAGAAAATATGTCCGCATAATTTTATCAAGCAAAATGTTTACAAATTTGGGCGAAAATGGTTATAGACGTTTGCCTCGAAGTAGGCAGGAACTAGTTATAAAATCGTTTGCAGAGAATTGATGAGCCCAAGTTTAGGAAGCCGCTCACCAAAATCACAGCCGATATTTTATAAATTGTGTCAACCACGGAATATTTTGCAGGCCAAAAACTGCTTTCCTTTTAAATGTATAATTTTGAATGGAAATGCTGCTTTAGAGGGATTAAAAGACCTTAATTTATTTTTCTTTTTTAACGGAACAGATAATCAATGGAAGTTGTTTATTGTTTGATCAGAACTGCCGCATACGGCCAGAAATTCTCTATTGACCAGTCTTCCTTCGATTGGTTGTGTTTTTGTGCGTGACAATCTCTAACACTTGCCATTTTTAAAAATTATTTTAAATGATGCTCTATGTAAAAGGGCAAGTTAAGTATTTAATTCGACGTTTCATGCTTTTAGGGTGTACTTTTCAGTTTGCGGACATATTGCCGTCTATAAAGCTATCCTGTAATGCAGTTTTTTCAAATATTCATCATAAGTAGACAGTTTACATCCTCTTCAATTTATTTGTCTTCCGCAGTTTACGGGATATGATCTTACCGAAACTGTGGCCCATTTTGACTTCCAAGAGACAAGCATGTTTCCCTGTGATGGTGGCAGCATTCGAATTCAGAAAATACATCAACCTCACGGTAGGTTGCTGGATTTTGTAAGAATGAGCTAAAGACCTTAGAAATTGATTTTTTGCGGGTTATCGCGGGTGTGGTGGAAATACTAATGAGATTCGGATTCAATCGATTTGCGAACGTTACTTAATCATAAAACTGTTTGATATCATCACGGAGATTCAAATACATCATTTAAGACGTGTGACTGCGCGCATATATCAAATGATTTTCGAAAGCGAGTTGAGCAGTTTTGGGCAAGTTAAATTAACACGTTACGATTATAGTAAGGAAAATCTGAGACAAAAGCAGTCTTAAATAGGCGCCAGAAATGCTCTTTTGCGCTCGATTTAATCTGCTTAAGACCTGGCAATACAAGAAGTACATTCATTACGTCCTTTAAATAGTAGCACATAATGCGAGGCATTAGATACATGAATAATAAATGTGCTAACTCGCACATTTAACTTAAATGATGGAGTGAAACCCATCAGTTGAATTTACGCGCAAAATGACCTTTTATATGATGACGAAAAAGAACACGTGTGCACCTGAACAGCAGTTCTTCTTTGTGACAAGAACTTAGGACTCGCTTACTCGCACATTTTTTTAAAGTGTCTTTTAGGAAGGATGGTTCTTCGGAAGTGGTGTACAAACCAATAAAATGTTTTACGACAAAATCACGTTTCAACGACTTCAAAACGAAGTTGCATGCGTGATGATGAGTTACAGAAAACACGTGTTTGCCAAATTGACTTTTCAAAACCAAAATTATTTTAGGCAGTTGCCTAGTCCTTGCGAATCCTGTTATTTTATTCTAAATTACTGCTTGTTTCGTTGTACGCTCCGAAAGGTCGCATTCAAAAGTTTATCGACAATTCAAGTCAAATAATGCTAAATCACAGTCAACGCCAAGGCCTTAACCATAAGACTTCACTACGCCTGGGTGTTTAACTTATCCTTAACTGATCATGCGTTGTTCTTGAAAACTGTTCAATGCTTTCATAATGCATACATACGTACCTAGGAGGTTTCACCGGGGATTTCTGACTTATCTGTCGACGTCAGCCAGTGATGGCCTAATCCCCGACTGCAAAGCCGGAATGAAATCCCCCCCCCCGAATAGGTTGATAATTGAGCAGTGTTTTTGCTAACTGGCTCGCGTCATGTACATTGAGACCGGGAGCATTTAGTCACAAGGAAGTGAGGTATACACAGCTATCCTAATTGCATGACGAACTATGCACTTTCACTCTACAATGGAGTTGAGACTCGACGGCCAATTCAGGGGTCTGCGTTGCGACTGACAACCAATGGTTGAAAAGTGTTTACCGAAAAAAGACAGTGATAGTACAACAGATCAGCTAACGTGCCAGTCTCCGGTACTCCTAGTTTCTGTAGGCTTCAAGACCAGATCGCATTTGTGCACCGCTAATGGGTTCCTTTGATTGGCTAGTTTATTAACGACATCAAGTATATAGCCAAAGGCATTGGTTAGATATTCGAGGCTAACAAATCCCAGTCACTGGTGACCAATCACACTGAAGAACAAAGTATGAAGTATATATCGTTAAATTTGACTCTGATTGCAGTCGTGATTGAATATGTGATTGAATTTGAAAGCGTTGATAGCCAAAAGACAAACATATGTTTAAACCCTAACCTCTAACCCCTACCCATAACCCCTAAGCCCAAGCTTAGGCCGAGCGCTAACCTTAATGGTAGCCCGAGGACTGCGTTACGGGAAGTGAGCGAAAACGGGACGGGGTAAATTAAGCCTACCCAAATAACAAAAGGAGGTATTTCGTAAAAGACAAGACTAGATGGGGCTACATACTCGATCTTCACCGCGCACCTTTTTTAGTATCCCTTATAAGTTTATTGGTTTGCCTGTTAGACACAGGTGCTTGTAGTGATCAAGCCGTTCGGCGCAGCGGGCTTTACAAGTCTATCGTCAGTAATTACACGACGTCTCACTACTGTATAAATGGCTGGACGATGCATTTGTGACGCTAGTGTCAGTGTCTGTCTCATGGACCATATGAGATCCTTTAAAATACTGAGGTCGTCGCGACCTCAGCCTTATGTCGTAACGTCTTGCAAACTTGATGAAACACATGCCACTCAAAGTATCCTCGGGAAGCAACCTCCCGCGGCTCATGCTGTGCTCTTGTCTATCCATCCTACTCCGTGGGATGCCAGAAAGCGTCCCCAACCTTAACACTAACCTTCATAACAATAACCCTTAGCTTACTCATAACTATTATAACCCCCCCCCCCTGAAATTTAACGCACGGTCACCTGTAATGCCAGGGGTGGTCTATATTCCCGTGCTCTATTTGCCAGAAAAATTTCATTTGGAATTCCATTGAATATTTGCAATAATTCACCAGAAGAACAAACCTGTACTATGGCAGGTATCTAGGTATATGGTCATAGTGCGCCAAACGCCGTGGCATGGAAGGCTTCCGACTGACGTCTCAACGCAGTCCATGCAGTCTGCCCAGATGTGTGTGCTTGTGTGAAGTGGCGAACTGATTGACTTGGAGTCAGGCTGTCACGGCTCCTTCTTAAAATGACTTCTGACACTCTCACGCATGTAAGGAGTGTTTATGTGTGCATGGTTAGTGCCTCTCAGTCGACTGACTGATTGACTGGTTAGTCGGTACTTGAAGGGTTATGGCCCAGGCAGGGCTGTGTCTCAACCTTCTTGGGCTTTAAGGATAGTAAGCGTCTGTTAGGCCATAATTCAGTAAACAATGTCTCTCGCAGTCTGGCGTGCGCTTGCAGTACTCTGGTATCTGATTCCCTACCGGTAGATGCGGTTGCGCTCCCACTGGGTACACAGGTCCTGAGCGTGGCCGCCCAGTGACTTGTGTCATCCTCTTCTCTTTCTGACCCTTTTTTAAGCCAATATGCTGCTCTAGTGTTTGTTGTGGACCGAGGTGTATGGTGATACGCCTAGGTGCAGGTCCGAACGTTCCAGCCGCCTGCACCCTCTCTCGCACCGGGTCTGCTTAACTCTGTCTTGACACCGGGCCCAGGCGAGGGGGGGGAGGAGAGAGTGCGGTAGATGCTAAGCAAGTCTGCTCCTACCATAAACCAATTCAGGCGCAAGTCACAGTGCCTGTTGTCCCCTTGCTGTGAAGCACAAGGTGGGCAGCGTCGGCAATGACGTTCAAACTGCCATGTCAAAAGGTGCGGAGCAGTCCAAAAAGATCAATCGACCGCTCCCCAAAGGAAACGCTATTTCCAACAGTGCTGTTCACTAAATACAATGGCTTCTTCCAGACTGAGCTGATTTAGACGTTGTCTCCCGATTATAAGGAGGAATCATGGATCGTCTCAAATAAAGAAATTCCTTTTGACTAGGATGCGCTAAAGCATTTTGGCAATCGACAAATAATGCAATGTATTCGACGTACATTCCACGTGGGCATGAGGTACAGGTGAGATGCCATCTCATGAAATGTTAAAGAGTGGTGGGCCAACTCCGATGCAAGATGCGAAAGCCCCGGTAACTGGCTGAAAATGTAATTTTTACGCCCGCTAGTTCGTTCTCCTCATGGTTTCGAGACTGTCCTCTCGTTTAAGCTATGAATCCTGAGATTTAACCAGAAACAAGCCCGTACTTGCTGGAAAACTTATATACCGATAGGATCGTAAAAATTAAAGACCGATTAAAGCCTGAGGAGCAGTCTGGAGTAATCTATCGCGTCCCGTACCAAAACTGTCCTTGTACCTACATAGGTCAGACTGGACGCCTGTTCGGATGCGCATACACAAACATAAGCTGGCTGTGCGACGAGGCGACGCATTATAACAAGTGGCGGCTCACACCTACGAAATAAGTCATGAATTTAACTTAACAAACATGAAAATATTCGCCCACGCCGGAAACAAAATCGGCCGAGAATCGATTGAAGCCTGAGCCTCGGATGAGAACTCAGCCAATCAGTTTATCGATCTGGCGTCGGCGTACAGAGCCCTGCGCAGTCACCTCCAGTCTCGTGCCATCGGGTGATGATTGGCTAACAGGCGCTATAACCGTCGCTTGTTCTGCTGCTGTTATTAACTCTGACGAGTTCTAAAGCTCAGAGCAACAAACAAAATATTCCTGTGCTCGAGCACCCTCCTTCTTCATTTATATACCGATATCTACTACAACGAAGTGTTTCAAGGTATCAAACAGTAATGCACGTGAAATATTCTATTTATTTTTGTCGGTTGTGATTCTGAGTTTTGGCAGACAGTAGCAGTGGTTACGGGTCATGATGAAAGCCCGTAATCTATATTTTTAATTAGAACTCAGGGGTAAGAAGTTTTAGGCATCCACGAAGAAATACTCACCAGCTGGCTTTGAGCGCCCCAGGGCCACGTGCCCCTTAACATTAATTGGAAATCGAAGTAGGTTGATTCAGACGATGTTTTTATTTGACCAACTGCATATTTGTTACTTTAAAGTCATCAGTTGTGGACAAAAAGAGAGGTCTTGGCTAAAGAGCGTTGAGAAAAAACAGATACTTTTTCAACGTAAACAGTCATAGTCGTTCCCTTCCAATTATTATAAAAAATTTGCCTAATAGTAACTTGCTAAACAAAGTAGAGCGGCTGGCTAATAAATGTAAACTAAGCGATTGGGTAGCGGGCTAGTGCAAATTTTTTGGAAATTCAGTAATATGATAATTTTTCTTCTCCTAAATGATGTTTCAGCACATGCTGATGTCCTCTACCAGGTTATTTATATAGGGCACTATTGTAAATGACCTTATAGGACTCCCCGGTACATAAATCAAACACTGGCCAATAGGTTTTTGGTAGGAAACGGGGATTGGTACTCCCTAGCGCTAACCTTAACCATGACCACTCTGGAATTTGGCACAAGGCCATCTTAATGAGAGGAGGAGCAAGTATTTCTATGCTCTACCGAGGCATTTATAGACGCATTTTTACCGAGGGACTTGCCTTTCCACATAAAGGTGGGGAGCTAATGTCTTTCTAAATTCCAGCATTCCCCTTATCTTTTTTCATGGAGGATATTGCTTTCTCAAAATCCAGGGGATACCAGCGTGAAGGTCACCGCAATAACCGAGGGACACACCTTTGCCTGTCATCGTCTGCTCCCCAACCCGGCCAGGGTGACCAAACGGTCGCCGGATGGAGCAGTGGGGACTACCGAAGGCGAAGGCGTCAAGAACGGAGTAGGTTTCTAATTTAATGAATGAGCGATAATCGACTTTTTGCTCTAATGACCCAGCAACTAATGATATTGCCTGGTCTACTGCTGAAGTAATTTTTTGCGCCCAAAAGGTCATACATAGCAAACTATTTAGCCGGCGTGAAGAGTGAAACCCTTTGAAAGAGTCGAATTTGCAAAGCATTTTTCTTAAAACCGGACCATTTTAACTTATCTAAAACCTTGTGAAAAATGAGAACGGAATGTTTCGGTAGATGTCATCAGACAACATATCAACCCTCTCAAAAATATGAAGTAGTTATGGAGTTTCACAAACCGCAGGTCGTATGCTTGAGGATTTCAATCGAAATTCTCCGTGCAGAATATTCCGCAAGTTGGGCGATGAGAGCTCCTAGCGGAACAACTCAGTAGCTACACAGATCCATTCTTTCGATTGCATAGTCATGATTAAGTCATCGTGAGCCTCTGGTGAAGTTTGCAGAGGGAGATTCAAAGTCCTGTATGCAAATTTCAGTTGTTAGAATTGAAACATCGCACTATCGATATAACAATTCACACGTTCCTCCTGCCTCCTTACGGTGCTTAGTTAGTTCCGCATTAAAAATGTTTGTTATTATAAACTTAATATGTTGCATCTTTGTAGAACAAAGTGACCGAATCAGGCGAGAACAGTCACTGCTTTGAGGAGGAAGTAACATACTTCACAACTTACTTTTCTGCTAATCTGAGCAATGGCATCTGTCTGGCACGGGCTTTTGAGGCTGGCAACACATCACCGGAAGAGGTCAGAGTAAGTCGTCTCCCCTGAGTCATTCTTTAACATAACGGCGGACTTCTGAACAAACCAATGAGAACTCGAAAGGCATAGAGTAGAAACGATCTCACTTGGGTCACCCGCGTATTGTACGCACCTGAGTGTTTGTGCCCCTAAAAGAAGCCATGCGGTAGATGTACTGAACCGACATAGCGGTTAGATCGGGATCAGACAGGCGTTATCGGGAATGCGCACACATAGCAAATGTCAACATTGGATGTATGGTCACACGTCCATATGCAGGCCCACACGGATCCGAACCGCCCCCATTTATTTCTTGCCTTGTAAAACCCAGATCAGTGTATTTTGGGTGGAGTTTGGTTCTGGAGCCCTACTCGAAGCATGCGCAGGGATGAGAGTGAAGTTGGCGTGTAAACACACCCCCGACACAGTTATTCGATGGATTAAGCTGATATGGGGGTTGCAATAACAACTGGAAGGCCACTGAGGGTACCGCGTGGTTATTCGCAGTGCATGGCCACTGTAGTGGAACCGACGGAGTTCCGCACCGTCGGAAGAATTCCATTAGTAAGTCTACTTGGCCACCCGCTGGATTAGAGTAATGAAGAGGGCGCAAGCAGGGCTCGAACCACACGGAGGGGAGCGTGTGTGAACTGATAACTGAACTAGCCGAGGTTGACGTATAAGCACTCTTCCCCCCCGTGGCACAGTTACTCGCTGGATTAAAATGGAAAGGAAGATGCAGAGTTCCGGCGAGCGAGTTGCGGGTGCACGCACAGGCGTCGTACCAGACATTACACGCAATCCGGACACCAGATGACTTATAGACTCGGACGGCCAATTGGTGCACGGGAGTCGTTAGAGTCAGGCCGACACTGGAGCATCCATCCTTACGGCATATCGACAATTCGACCGTCGTTACCGACGATGTCCATCGTGTGCTCCACAGCGAGGTGAGAGCAGGCACGGTACTATCTGAGAGCCAAAATAAGTGTCTCCGATCATCTACTGTTAAGTAGCACGGCTTCTAGGGCCAATCATTTCGTCCCTCAGCAATCCCCATGCAATTTTTAAAGTCAAGGATTTAATTCTTCTGAAAACATTCAACGAATATTTAATAAGGTCTCGTTAAAAACGCATTTTTTTTCGGTTTGGCCGCGATATTTATGCAGACCCTGTAATTAGAACCAGTCGACTCTCATGGAATAGCGGAGATAAATAAAAATAGTTTTAAAACGCAGTTGTTTTAATCAACCAACCATACATCAGCCTGACACCGACAGGATAGCTAACTCAGGTGGGTTATCGAGCTTAACAGTCTACTCGTTGAGCCATGTCGCTAAAGCGGGCCACGCGATTAATGCTCTGGACCAACACGGGGTCTAGATCGGAATCCGGCAGGTGTTATTAGGAGAGCGTACCCATAACAAATACCAACACTGGGGTGCGTTGGCAGGCCCAGCTGTCGGTTCACTCCACCTTAGTTGGGATATGTGCCTCCCCCCTTCTTATTCTTGTGGTATGTAATACTGGTCAGCGTACGTTGTGAACCAGGGGTGTGGTGGTTTACGCCGTGTCAGTCACCTGCATCCTCTCCCGTCCCCCAACCTCCTTCACTCTGTCTTGATATCGAGCCCAGGTGGGGAGGAGGATCGAGTGCGGTAGATGCGGCGCAAGTCTGGTTTTCTTTTAAACTAACTCACGTGCAAGTCGACGACCCTGCTCGCACCCTCCGGAAACGATGGTCTAACCGTCTACTTGTTAAGTCGCTGGCTTATGGTCTGTCCGCTACGGCAGAGAGCGGACAAAGTCGGGCGAGGTTGGCGTACTGAACCGATTTGAGGGGGCAGAATAAGTATTTTAATATGATTTAGAGGTGCTCCCTAGAACCCATGAGGATTAACTTTGCACGCATTATAGTTATTTATCAGAAACTAGCTGGACCCCGCCACGCGTTGCTGTGGCTCAGATGAATTCAAAAGCTCTGTTCGATAATTAACCTGCCTCGCCTGCTTCCGCAACAGTGTCGACGGACGAGTATGTGACTGCCCCCCTTTGAATCTTGGACTGAATAATGTGGCTAAGATGGTACACGTGTTTGTTTTTGGCCGCAAAAAGCGCTCGTTCGCTCAATCAGCCGGGATTGTTGAAAGCGGTCTGAATAGTGGTAGACACCGTCTCAACCAATTCCGCTTTTGAGGACACTAAATTTCCGAGGCTAAGACGTAGGGAAATCATTCTTGTAGTCGGATCGGCGTGCACAGTTGCATATCCAATTTCCAGCAATTACTGTGAGAATACCTCAGTCGGATCAGCGTGAACCGTTGCATTCCCGATTGCCAGCAATTACTATGAGAATACCTCGGTGGCTTTGAAGTCACCGATTCGCATTCGTACGGTGCCAAGTTGCCGAAGTCTTCCGCTGATCGTTTTCGGTATAAGGAACTTCTGTCGTTACCGGTAACTGTGGTGCATACGAATGCCCGAGGATATTTCTTAGAGCATTTTCCGTCTATCATACTGGGGGGGAGGGTGGGGGAGGGAGAATTGGGACTCAGGGCACCGTAAAGTCCATTTATCATATTCTTCGCCGCGACTTCGGGCAAATGAGTGTCGACGTCGGCGTCAGGTAATTCAGCGCATATTGCATCGGCGATTTCGTTGGAGGTGATCTTGTTATACAGTCAGATCCAGACGTGTTCGTGGGGCAGTCCACTCTTTGGCCATTCCCCCTAATACATCCGGCAGCGCACAGACCCAAACACCTCGTGTTTCACCATGAAGTTAATCAGCGATTTCAGTGTCTTCCTAAGAACACGTGCTGTGGTGTCATACCCATTCACCGACGATAGCCCAGAAAGTAAGAGCTGATAAATACCCCCGCCCTAAGCTGGATTGCAGGTGAATGTAATGAGTAGGTCTGGACGCCCCGTACAGACAAACATAAGCAATTGCACCTCCAGCGTACCCGAGCACATGACGTGGACTGTCTGTGTATGTGGACGACAAAATCGTTACTCGTATTACCGTCGTTTACAACTGTATCATGCAGATGAATACATTTTTCAGAGCGCAGCTTGGTCTGCATCAAGCGAATGAAAAGCAGGCGTTCAGTTTCGACTTTTGCATACATATCAACAATGTAGTGATGAAGCAATTGACGGCATTTCAAAAGGGGATTACTTACATTCTGTCGAATCATAAGTCGGTAGGAGTAGTGGTTCATTGCGCTGCATTTCGTGTGCGTTACCTCGTCACGTTGAAGTAATACCCATCGGCACCATCCCGTAAAGAAAATAGATACTGCGTTGAAATCGGTCTTGGATTGCCGATATATATGCTATCACCTTACCCTAAGATCATTAGTCTTCCAACGGTGGTTTTCGTACCGTCGTTCACAACAACATCACGCAGCGTGAACGCTGATCACCGAGTCGTGTTTGACGCTGGTCTGCTGTTCCTTGCTGGCGCCATTCAGCCACTCTCAGTTTGTTGTATTCATCCTGTTATGAACGGAGCAGACCTGGAGCTGCCGAACGCGGTGACCGTGACCGCAAGCGGGCTTCCGCAAGCCAGGCTGCACGACACTGGGCTGACACTGGGCGACAGCCCCATTATGTGAGTTGTGCGTGGGGAGGGGGGGAAGGGGGCTTTGTTAACCGCATCCAGTCGTCGCGCCCGAGAATCCCAGCGGAAGCGGCGGCAGCCCAATTACGTGGGTAGTGTGGGGCAAGTTCAAGTGGAGCCCAAGAGTTGCGTTTTTTTGCTGCAGGGTGGGTGGTTTGCCTACCGGCCCAGATTGCATCGGCCCAGAGTGGGTGGAGGGCCTGCTCAAGTGTCTGCAGGGGGTGGGTGGTGGGGTGAGCGCGGCTGTCGGGCGGAGAACGTGTCGGTCAAGTGGCCACAGTCTGGGCACACATGTGTCCGCGCGGATGTAGGTCAAGTGGCCGCAGCAGGTGGCGTTGTTAGGCCGGAAAAAGTCCAGTTTTTTGCCCATCGCAGGCATACCATCGGCATAATTTCAAAATTGAACAGACAAAAACCCGGCCCTATGCGCAGGTCGGGTTGTGTCCAAATTTCAGCGCAATCAGTGCAGTACTTTCGGAGATTAGATATAACACAGGAAAAAAACCCTTCCATTTTTATATATATATATAGATATATAGATTATTGCCGACAAGGACAGAGAAGTCCGGTCTAAACAGTCCTGATTTCTTGCCGTCGTCAGTCAGTCTCCCATTTGGCCATGCTTCGTTACTTTTTCGAATACAACGAAAAGAGCTCCGGCTTTTGTGGCACTCCCACTAAGTTAGGATCTGAACCGCTCCTCTGTCGGGTTGCTGAAAGCCTGATTCGTCACCTGCAGACTAGGTGCTTGTGACATCCATGAATAGGCCATTAAGCTTTGTCAGACAGTGCGCCCTCTCATGCTCTCGGTCTCCTTGACTCTGTCTTGACGTTAGACCCACGTGGGTGGGGGAGAAGAGTATGCGGAAGATGCAGCGTACGTCGCCGTCTGTACTTACAACATGCTCTGGGGCATGCGGTGGACATCGTCGGTAACGACGATCGAACTGTCATGACAAGGGCTTCTAGCTCTTGTGGACATCTGAATGCACGATGCCCCTAATAGTTGAAATGATTTCATCTGCCTCTAAGTCGGAACACCAGACGGCGTTTGGTTTCTCATTACGAGACAGTTGTGTGGAACCTGATAAAAGGCGGAAATAAGGTTTATTTATGGTTGGGCTGCACAGCCTGTTATTCACACAATGCACATCTGGCGTTTACTCCTTCAACTAAGCATACGGATGTTTCATACCGATCAAGATCAAAATGACGGTTAGCTGCCCTGATAAAGATGTGATTAATGTATCTGTATACACATTTATAAGTTTCACATCGACCACCTCCAAAGACCACATGTGGCCGTGATAAACCTCGACCCTAACGTGTTTTTGCAACGTTGTCATTACATGAAGGTACGTTCACCTATGAAGTCACTAAAGTTGGGCTACTTAGCGTTCGATAACCAAAGAATTTGGAGTTAGGTATGACTGTCTAGTGGCGGTTAATAAATCGGAAATGACCAATTAAGTCTCCCTGGTTTTTGTCGGCACCTAGTATATATGCGTGTGTGTGTTAAAGGAGGTTGGAGCTCAAAGGTCGGTATTCCTACCTCTTCAGGATTCCTCAACAACTGACCTTCAAAAAAAGCTGGAATCTTCGGGACCCATATGCACCCAACATTTCAAGCTGAACCTCAGCACTCCCGAGGGCTGTCAAATGCAGTACTTGGCTCTCCGTGAGTAGACTGTTATGACTTATTTAGGAAGACTGGATATTTTCCAAAAAGGTGCTTTGCCTCACCGGACAAAAAGGTCTCCTTTTCCGACCTAGTTTCAGCATAATTCTAAATTCAAGTGCGTATTTAAGAACCGGAAAAAATCCCAACTTATATCCAAACTAAGAAAGACGTTAATAAATGGTGTTTTTTGGGGACGGTTGTGATACTGCAAAACACGAACTTTTCGATCGACACAAACTTATAATCGAGATGAAACGCATGCCTAATAAAAAGTTGAGCATATCAATTTCAATCAGTCGTTAACGTTCTCTGTCCCTTGGCTATCAGCCATTAGCCGAATTTTTCATGTTAGCTCTTTAGTGATGGCATAAGCATACGGTCGTTCCTTTACTGTTACAACACTTTAGGGGCTGCAGTATGAGTGGATTTGGTGTTAGAATAATCTCCTTGTGAAACTTATGGCATTTTAAGAGATGGAATAGTTATGTGCGTAGATCTGCCTGTTATTGTTTCCTAATTAGATACCGATATCATGTTTCTGCAAACAAGTTTAAGAACCGACTACTGGTCTTACTAGTTATAAGTGAATTATCAAATGCAGAATGAATAATAGCAAAGAGAGGATTTCTGGCGATGCGATCGATGTTTATCTGCTCAGCCTTGGGAATTTCTTTCGATTTCCCTTTTTCATGCAATTATGAGATGAAAATTTTTTCCAGCGCTCCCCTTGAACCCGAAAGCAAGGCGTCAGGAAGAGCATTGACTTTTATTTTGCCGATGGTACCAGTGTGAAAGACAGTTAATATAGTTAATAGTTAATAATAGTTAATATAGTTTTCCTGACGTTGCATTTGACGATCACCCAGTTATTCGACCTCCGGAACGGAACATAGTCCGCGCTTTGTTCCAGAATTTATCCAAGGCCTTACGAGCGATCGAACAACAGCAAGGAAACAGTAAATGAATTAGGTCCACTGACAGTCTGGAATGGTCGTCAAGGTGCGGTGGATTGAGAACGAGGATTTTCCCAAAATTAAATTTCATAAAAGGTATTAGTTGCCATGGCTCGGCTAATGGGAGCAACTCAGAAGCCAGTGGCAGCAGTAGTTCAACTAAGCTCGGGGCCAGCCCTTGGTGCTATTTTTCCACATGAGGTGCGCGTGTGTCCGGCTACGGCCAATCGCTAAAGGACAAAACATCGATCGGCTTCACGGCGTCGGCAAGCCGAGGGCTGAGTCACACGTGGCGCGAACAGTCAACTGGCAAGTAGGCTTCGCTCACTGTCGTCACGTCGGGTAGACGGTCAAATAGTCATTTCTGGTTGCTAGCAGGCATCTACACTCAGAGGTTAAGGAGATCCAACGACTGAAGCCGGGTCAGCTGTTTGAGGCGGGATGCAGCTGGCTGAAAACTCGACTTTATTCGGATGTGACGACTGAATTTGCACCTAAATAACATCACTGGGATCCCTCTGTTGCTAAGGTGTCATACTAATGATTAATTAAAAATATAGGACGAGCAAACATCACTGCAGCAAAACTCCTTGTGGTAACTTACATAGCTACTCCAAAACACGTTAAGCAGATATACTCAGTCATCTTATCAAAGGCCATTCCGTCTGCGACCATAACGTCTACCTTCATAAATAGCTTTAACAGGAAAGCCGAGTCCTTATCCCTCTTCTGCTTCGAAGATTTAAAAAGCTTTTTCGAGGAAGCCATAAGACAAACGAATTGCCGTTTCTACCATCTTTGACGTCACCAGACAGCCAACCAAACTCTAGTTCTAGAAAGGTATTTGAACTCCGTGTCCACTTGGCCATCACATTTAACGGCTCTCCTTATGAACTGCAGGCTGTTGTCATGACAATTCACACACTCTGTATGTGGCTGTAGGCAGACTTGATCTGAGTAGTTCTAGGGAGGGGAAAAGGACAATTCCATTGAGCCTTAAAGCTCCGGTCTGGAGCAAGCACAATCGACCCCGAAGCGGCAAGTACCTGATAAAACATAATTAGTATCGACCGCCTACGTGGACCCAAGACCGAAGCTCTAAGGTTAAGGGAGACCACGCCGTGCGTTCTGCAGACACGTCTGTTCGGTTGTAACTGCTCTCATGTTACTCTAAAGCACGTATTTCTGGTCTCGTCTACGTATGTTAACCCGTTGTATGAATAAGGCTCTAGCGGCGTCAGTGAATACATAGCAGGCAACCGATTTGTAGCAAATATTTTTTAACGCAGACTTCGAAGTAGGGGAACCCATAGACATATGTAGGCGTTTTGCTGTCGAGCTATGGCTTCATTGGGGCAGGAAACCCGGCGCGACTCCTCGAGGCCGGCTGTTCGACTCCGCTTGGCAGCTCCAGTTTTCTGGCTGGACGATCCTCCATTTTCCCTTTTTGGAATTAATACAGTAATTTCGCGCTAGCAGGATTATGCTTCATAACACCTCATAGGTATGCTGCTGAAAGTTTCCAACTTTTCACCTGATCGGACTTTACATGGCAGGAAATGGTGATTTTAGACCCTGTTTTGTATTACATGGGTTTAGCAGCAGTAAGGAGAAAACTGTTGGGTTTGCTGATGAATATTAAATATGTTGTTGTATTTTTTTACATATCGAGCTTCATTGCATCATTGGGTTCGCTTAATACAAGAGACCTCAGCAACACATCGCTTTGCAAAACGATTGGACAGTTCCGTTTTTGGAGTGTCGAGGGCTGGTTTTCGAATACACA
>CACRXP010000647.1:296314-324104 GCA_902702965.1 Spirometra erinaceieuropaei
TGGTGTTTTTGCGTTGAAACTGACTGGTGGACTGAGTCAGGCTGCAATGGCTCCTCCTCAGTGTGACCCCTCGAACTCTCACGCCTGTAAAATGCATGCAGCCCACCCGCTTTTTGAGGAATCCTGGTGCTCGGGGGGCCAGATCATGCATATGGCACGCGCAGACGAGGTCAATAACTGTGTCAGCCACAACGCCCATTCCGCGCATCAGACGGCTGACCGACTCGGACAGTGGCTGGGCTTGGGAGTAGGAATAGAGTGAGGCGGACGACTCAGAGCATTTCCCTCACCATAAACAATCTGAGGCGATGTAAGCTATAACTGTGGACTAATAGTCGTGACTTGGGATGTTGCCAACCAACAGGATAACTGGAAGCTCGCCGTCGGCGGAAGGTGCGCTTGTGTGGAGTGGCCGACTGGTGGACTGAGGGTGAGTCTGCAATGGCTACTTCCTAATGTGGCCTTTATGCCCTCACACGTGGTAGGATCCGAGTCCCCCCCAATCTTTTCTTGCTGTGTGAAATGCCGGTCAAGTGTTTGTTGTGGACAAGGGACCGTGGAGTGGTACGCTTAGGTGCGGATTCTCTCCGTGCCAGCCCGAGCGCCCTCTACAGCCTCCGGTCATCTTGATTTGGTTACGACGCAGGACCCTGGTGAGTAAGGGGAGGGTGCGGCAGATGTTGTGCGAGTCTTCTACCACTATAAACCAATACGATGAAGACGATAGTTATGCATTAACCGCCACCCGACGCCGCTCATGTCGAACCCCAAATTAACGTGAACGGCGCCCGACTGCATGTCGTGGGCAACTTCACCAACCTGGGCAGCACCCTCTCCCACAACACCAAGATCGACGATGAAGTGGCCTGCTGGATTTACAAAGCCAGCCAAACCTACGGCCGTCCGCAAAACACTGTCTGGAAGCGTCACGGTCTCCATTTCTACACAAAGCTGAAAATGTACAGGGTAGTACTCCTGCCGGCTCTGCTCTATGGAGCAGAGACCTGGACGATGTACAAGAAATAGGTGAGAAGACTCAATCATTTCCACCTCAGCTGTCTTCGACGGATACTGAAGCTGAGGTGGCAGGACCGGATACCAGACACGGGTGTACTGGAACGGAGAGGAATTCTCAGCGTCTACGCCATGCGGAGACAGCTGCGAAATGCGCTGGAGCGGCCACCTCGTGCTGATAAACGACGAGCAGCTACCCGAACAACTCTTCTGCGGAGATGCCACCATGGGTTCCGGCCGACAAGGAGGCCAAATGCGTCACTACAAGGACATTGAAGACTTCCCTGAAGCGTCTGCAGATCAACCTGGCAAACTGGGAAGACCTCGCCAAAGACCAACCGACCTGGGAGAGGACAGTGAAGACAGGCGTAATGATCTACGAAGCCAACCGCATGACCGCCGCCAAAGCCCAACGTGAGGTTCGCAGATCTCAACTGCGCCCACCCCGTAACCCTAACACTCAATCGCCCCCAACCTGCCCTGACCGCCAGCGGGCGTTCCGCGCACCAATCGGCCTTGTCGGATATCTTCTTACCAACTGCAGCACCCGAATTACAGCAGCCACTGTCCTCCTATCAAACCCTGCCTCGTTCTCCACACCGACAACTAACGATGACCGCAATCCCGAACCCCTACTACCATCCCCCCACTCCCCCAGGGCCTTAACATCCGCTACGGCGGCTCCTGTACCCAACACCCCTGCATACAATCCTGACACACCAACAGGCATCAACCTCCCCACTGTCAACACCAGCAGTGCGGAATCGATCCCTACCTGTCCTCATTGCGACCGCACCTTCACCTCACACATCGACCATCTGCGAATCCATCGCACAGACACTGGAGAACTGGTGCCTGGAGCACGAACCTACACCCGCCGCATTCGCCTTCGCTGTCTACACTGCCTCCGCACACTCATTTCCCGCAAGGGCCTCTTCAGTCACATGTTTATCCATGAGAGCAGAATTGGGCGCAGTTTCGATACACCTAGCACGTCTTGCACATCCACCATGCTTTGCTTAACTCACAACCCGCCGCCCAGAACGTCCACCACCACCAGCCCCATCACACTCAGCACATCATGCACACCCACCAAGCCTGACCCAACGCACACCCCGTCGCCCAGCGTGTCCACCGTCTCCTAAACCGACACCACCGACTTTGCCTGTCGACACTCCCCGTACATTCACCTCATACATCGGCTTGGTCGGTCCATGGCCGATCCATTGCACGGAGACTGGCGAGCCAGTGCCTGGGGCACCAACATACACCAGACGCATCTGCCTCAACCGCCCCCCGCACATTCACTCACCGCATGGGCCTATTAGGCTGCATGCGCATTCAAAAAACCTGCGGTAGGCAAGCACCGGCTACACCACACCACACCATCACATCACCACCCACCACAAGCATCCAACTGCCACCTCCCACGCAAGTGGGAGGTGCGCGTCTAGGCTCCGTCTCCATGCGGTTCCTCGGCTGCATGTGTGATCCGAGTTTGAGACTATCGCTGTGCATCAAGCACCGTGGCTTGGAAGGCTGCTGACCGACGTTCCAACTCAGTCCACGCAATCTGCCCAGTCATGTGAGTGTTTGTGCGGAGTGCCAGATTGATGGGCTGGGAGCCAGGCTGAAGCGTCTCCTTCCCAACGTGACCTACGACAATCTCACGCGTGTGAGATGAATGCCGTTCAACCCCCGTTGTGTGAAATCCTGGCGCTTGCGTTTGGGGGGGGGGGGGCAGGTCATGCCTGCGGCGCGCGCAGACAAGATCACTATATACTTCAGCCACTGCCCCCATTCCCCGCACCTGTCAACTGATCGCCTCGAACAGTGGCTGGGGCATGGTAAGGGAAAGTGAGATCGACGACTCAGTGCATTTTCCCCATTATAAACAATATGACGTGCTTGACGCTATCACAGTGCGTCAAAAACCGTGGCTTGGAAGATTGCCAACCGACGGGATAACACGGACCCCGCAGTCGATCCAGTGTTGTGTTTGTGTAGAGCGGCGGACTGGTGGTCTAAGAGTCAGGCTGCTATGGCCCCTTCTTAATGTGGCCTTTATGGCACTCCCACTCAGTGAGATCCGAAGCAGGTGTGGCAGCACGCCAAGGTGCGGCTTCGGCCGAGACAGCCCCTCCTGTCGATGGTAGTTAGAGTCCTGGTCGTTTGCTGTGTGGACCAGAGGGTGTGGAGTGGAGCGTCAAAGTGCTGGCTCGACCGTGCCATCCACCTGCGCCCTCCATCCCGTCCGATCTTCTTGACTGTCTTGACACCGTGCCTAGATGGGGGAGGAATTGTAGTCGATGATGTGCAAGTCTACCATCATTATAAACTCATTCACGCGGAAGTCACCGGCCCTGCTGAGGAGCACATGGTGGACATAGTCGAAGCCGACGGTCAAACTCTCGTCGTACTTATAGAACTCTAAACAGCGACTAACAGGGGACGAGTCAGCAGCTCGGTAGTGGAGCGTCTAAGCCGTAGGTCCTGTCAGTCTCGGATTCGGGATATGGTTTGCTGATGGAGTCAGGCAAGACAGAAATAATAATTTCAATCTACCTGTCTTTGTTCATAATACCTTACAATGCCTGCGGCGTTAAGATCTGCGTCCGGTGTGCAGGAAGAGCGTGTTTTTAAAGGGGACGTAACACCAGTTGAGATTTGTCCTTTGCAGGTCAAATAACCGCTGCTCTAACCCTAGTTTGGGCTCCGAGTCCTCAACTCAGCTCATAAAGCAGCAGTGACATGCAACCATTCACTGGTTATTTAAATATGATACGAAACGATGTTTCCAACGAGATCTGCCCATCTTATAAGAGCCTCTCTACCATAGGGTCCCAATCGACGATACTGACGACCAGTTAGGGATTTGATTCCGCGGACTCCTAGGAGTCCGGAGACAAGAAGGTCCAAATTAGAGTAATTTGCCTCTTTGGGGAGCGCCAGGCCTGACTTCATGTTTGATTTTTTGATGAGCAGAAAAAAAACAGAGAGCAAGCAGACATGTTTGTATTTGGCCGTACATATTGGATCAAAAAGTATAAATATAGAATAGTTCAAGAGAGTTCATCAAAAGGTCAAAAGCAGTCAGCAAAATAAAAACGAAATCGAAGAAATAAATCACTTCTCAATGTCAAAACCAAGCCCGAACTGAGTGTTAAAGGCTGAGTATGATTCCGGCGCTTGCAGGATCGAGGCAGATACAAATGTCCCTGAAACACGAGAGTTAAATTTCCTCTTATTCGCAACGAAGCAGGACCGAGCGAACATCTAGAAAATACATTTTCATGAAGCACGGAATACTAAAGCAAAATAGACCTTGCAGAGGTCCATTATTCATCGCTCTCTCCCCAACAAGCTCTGGTCCATGACGTAATCCAAACACAAGGCCATGTTCTATTAACAGAATTTATGTACACTGAACTAAAACCCAAACTCATGACATCCGGTTTCACGGTTTCACGTAAGTTAAGGATTTAGAGCAGTCACCTCCTATGGGATGAACTCCGTGTCCAAATAATAATATCTGTAAACATAGTTTGGACCAGGCTGGGCGGGATACACATTTTTAAACTCACAGTCGCATAGCGAATATTAGTATATTCAGAGGGAAACCAACGAGACTGAGGTAGATTAGGCGACGAGCGTGTACCGTAACCAGATTGGTCGACGCAACTCCTAAGCAGTTAACATTCCCTAACGCAACCGACAGAACAAAAGGCCCGCGGATCAATGGTAGAGCGTTCGACCCAATAACCAAAAGCCGCATGAAATTACAGACAAAGGCAAGAGAGATTGGGATGGCCATTTCCAGCTTGTTGGCCGTCGGCTCCGTCCGAACCCAGACTTTGCAAAACCTGAGACATGAATCCGCGACCAGTTAGTAAGAAATTCAACGCCTTAATCATTGAGCCGCATGCTGGTTATCCTGTCGGCTGCGATCGGGTAAACTACACTGGTGGGGGAGCGCTCAACGATAGCCATTAATCACCACCGAGTGCGGTTACTCACCATGCTGGTCTTGATTTATTCAGCCATGCCGCCTGTCTCGCATTACAACCGTGCATGAGGCCCGTACGTTCGCCTACCTGCTTGTTGCTAGCTGGTTTTGGCCTCTCCGAAGTTAACCATTGGAGGGAAAGCGTGACTTATCCCCTCTACAGCTAAGTCAGCGTGCTTGTTACCTACCCCCCCCCCCTTAGTCAGCCGGTGGACTGATTGGTTGCTGCTGTTCTTGCGTACTGCTTTCGCCGTAGCGAGCGCGTCGGCGAGACAATGTGTCATGCCGGCCACACGACTTCCCATCGGCTCTTCCCCTATCCTTAGAGGGCGTTGGCTGCCGGTCTTGCACAATTCCTTTCGCCCGTTCTATTGGCCCTGTCCGAGCTGACTCGAGTTTTGTGCGTGGCGCCTGGTAGACGGGATGCCGGTCTATGGCTCGGTTAAGTGTGTCAGTCGAGGACCAGATTTCGAACATAAGTCTGGCCACCTTAGCATTGGCACGGGCGATCACGCTCGCTTTCTCATGGGCGCAACTGTGGTTCTGCGGTAGTTTGTGACTGCATGCTGGTGTTTGTACAATCTTGTGCCAGTGCGTATGTCCGTTTCACAAATATACCCTGCATCGCAATTTTGGGCGTGGTATGCTGCAGATCACCGTCGGTTAGTCTGTTGCTGGTAGTGGGTCTTTGGGCCTCGTGCTGTTCTGTTCGGTTGCTGACTCTGGTTTATGAGCCGTACCAATGCCAAACGGTTTCGAGATTTTCGCCGTAGCCTCTGAAAGGTTCTTCGCGTAGGGGATCAAGAGCCCGAACTTTTGTTTTTTTTTCTCGTACGACCGCCTAGAGTGGGGCCTCCTGAGACATTTGCATATGACGGAGGTCGGACAACCGTTGGCTTCAAATGGGACATGTAAGTACTTCAGCTTCTCTCGATTAATCAAGTGAGTCCAGTAGTCATCTGGTGGATTCCAGATTCACTGCATAGGAAATCCTGCCTTAGCAGCCAGCTTACTGAATTAGAATTGGCAGATTCCATACGTTGAGGAGGCTAGGCGGATAACTCGAGCCAAATATGATTATACTCAAGGCTTCCGGTAGGCCCTTGTGGCTCAGGCGGTTAGAGCGTTGGCTGTAACTAGGCTTTGCCCTTGCTGTCGTGCGTTCTAAACTCGACGAGGCCGCCAAATTTTTCACAATTGGGTCAAATGATGGATCACCTCACACATCAGTTTATCGCAAAGAGGCATACTCAGAGGTCATCCTACATTTCAAGAGTAACCACACTATCTCTTACAAACGAAGTGCGGTCTACAGCCTTCTGAATCGAGCCAAAACTTACTGTTCTGATGAAACGTTATCTAGCAGAAATGAAATACATACGCAAACTATTTTCCCAAAGTGGGCACCCGAATGACATCGTACGTCAATGCATGAGACACCAACAATTCAAAGGGAAGGTATTTCCAATGTTATGGCCATTCGGGCACCAAAACCAATTACCTGGCGAACACTCTCATATGTAAGAAGTGTATCTGAAGTAGTTGAAAGGTACCTAAAAAATCTCAAATACACAGTACACCAACCGGCAACTGCCTTCCTATATTACGCGCCAATATGCAGCTGCTGGTTGGGCTCGAGAGCGAGAGCCCTAAGGCACAACGGGACGGGTGAGTTCAGTAACACGACCGATCATTCCTAAGTGCCTTGAGAGCGCTCTGCTCCGCTTTGGTAATAATGGCACGTGGTTTGTGCGCCATCACCAAGGAGGTAACCTGTTGCCGAATGAGATGCGTTGTCTCGTCCGGTTCCCCGGTTTGTTTGAGGATCGACTCGACCATGGCCACGAGATTGAACGGATCGGCGTCTGCGGTGTTGAAGCAAGCTTCATGACTCAGTACTTTCAATTGTGTAGGAGTCAGCTGTTTGGAGGACATATTGTGGACAAGGATTTCGTCTTCTCCCGGAGATGAGTGGCTTATACTTCGAAGCTTAGTGGCCAGCTCAGCATCCCTGTGTGCCCGCAGCTCTCTAGCCCGTTTATCGATGACTTGTTGTAACAGTGTGACGCCGTCTTCACCGATGACGTCCGTGCACTTTGCAACCTCTTGGCGTATAACCCCGTTGTATTTGCGCAGTCGAAGGTGGCAGTCTTGGAGGAGTGCCCGAATCATTCGTCTGTCATGTTGAGTCACCCACCGTTTTGCCAGACTTGTGTTCACCGGTGGCCTGTAAGACAGACTCTTGGGAAGCACATGGTTGTCAAGGCATCTGTGGAGAAAAAAACTGAGGTCTCTCACCTCGAACGCAGCCACGACCGTCTGTTCAGCGGCTCAATTCCTAGAACGGCTCAAAGGCATCCGACTCAGCGAAGACGAGGTCATGGTGTCATTCGATGTCACCGCTCTCTTCACTTCGATCCCGCAATGCCTAGCAGTCCAAACGGTTAGCGAACTGCTCGAATGCAAGTACGACGAGACGGAAGAAAGTGTAAAACGGACTCATCTCATTCAACTGCTGAAATTATGCCTGAAGACGTTCTTCACCTTCGACGGGAGGGTGTACGAACAGACCAAGGGGACGCCGATGGGATCGCCGCTTTCAGGCTTCATCGCAGAAGCAGTTCTCCAGAAGGTAGAGACCGAAGTCTTCGAGACCTACAGGCCAAAATTTTGGGCTCGATATGTTGATGATACCTTTGTCATCATCAAGCGGGAAATGGTTCAAACCTTTCACAATGTCCTCAATTCGGTTTCGCCTGATATTCAATTCACAATGGAGGCCGAAAGCAACAACGAACTACCGTTCCTAGACGTACTGGTTCACCGGAACCCAAATGGACACCTGAAAACAACGGTGTATAGGAAGGCCGCCAATACGCGCCAAATCCTGAGCTACCACAGCAAGCACCCGTTGTCCCACAAACGCAGCTGTGTACGCACACTATACAAAAGGGCAGACACACACTGCAGCGAGCCAGACGACAAAAGGTCGGAACTACGCCACCTTCAGCGCCTCTTCATGGCGAACGGGTATCCTCGAAATTTTATAGAACGCAACAGGCGGCCTGTGCCAAGCCGAAGCCCAGTGACAGAAAGACCAAAAGTCTGGCGAGCCCTTCCTTACACTGACGGCGTCTCTGAGGCGGTCTCCCGTCTCCTAAGGCCACTGGGAATCGGCATTGCCCATCGGCCAGAGTCAACAATCCGGCATCTGGTAATGAGACCCAAGACCCCGCTGCCACCCGGTGAAACAACAAACGTGATTTATCGGATCCAATGCAGCTCCTGCGAGATGAACTATATTGGGGAGACCGGTAAACGACTCCAGACCCGTGTTAAAGAACACATGAGGGCCGTAAGGAGGATGGACCAGCTATCCCTGGTGGCAGAACACTGCGCAAACTCTGGACACACATTCGCTTTCCAGAGTGCCAAAATCCTGGGCCGAGGAAATGATCGCGTGACCAGGGAAATAATTGAGGCCTGGCACACCAGCACGAACTCCATCAACCGCTGTGTAGCGCTTCCCGAAGCCTACCAGGCCCTCCGGACGCAGCTCAGAGAACAGGCGAATAAACGCGGGTTACGAGGAGAAAGGAACCCAATTACGGCCGGGTCCATGGGGGACACAAACGCAGCTGCACTTCAACTTGGATCTAACGAAGGTGCGATCGTCACAACAGTCGCGACACCCACTTGTCCAGCCGGTGAGAAAACGGACGTTCGCAGTAACATAAGCGGACTCGACGAAGGGGCCAGCTTCACTGCCACTCATCCGGCAGGTGAGAACGTAGGCTGTCGCGGGGCCGTAAAGAAGATTGCCAGCCGAGGACGAGAACTAAGACCCACGGGGGACACAAACGCAGCTGCACTTCAACTTGGATCTGGCGAAGGTGCGATCGTCACAACAGTCGCGACACCCACTTGTCCGGCAGGTGAGAGAACGGACGGTCGCAGTAACAGAAACGGACCTGAAGAAGGTGCCAGTGTCACTGCCACTCATCCGGCAGGTGAGAACACAGGCCGTCACGAGGTCGTAAAGAAGATTGCCAGCCTAGGACGAGAACTAAGATCCATGCGAACACGTGCGATGACGGCTAGCGCCCGAACGCCGGCCCCCGACGAGAGGTAAACCCGTTGAAAGGAGACCATCACCACCTATAAATACTGTGAGGCGTGGTACAAAACTCACCTCCGACGATGAAATCTTGTTTGATTTTGAAACGTCAGGACAATACAATTATGGTTCCCGAGATCGTCTCTTCTTCTCATTTATGTCCGGGGACGCGCATCTTCGCTTTATCAGCTTTGTCGGTAATGCTATTCTGCCTATATATATATATATATATATATATATAATGGAAAATGGGCATTCTAAGAAATGAAATTTGAAATATGTAAGATTCGTTGGGAACACACGAACCTACAACCAGCTTGCGTACACAGCTTGTATACTCTTAGGACAGGGTTGGCTACTTCCGTAGAAAAGGTGTTGTCTACAAAATCCCATGTACTAGTTGTGATGCCGTCTACTATAGCCAGACTCGAAAATATGTCTCAATCCGTGTACATGATCATCAGTTAGCGGTGAAGAGATGCGACCACCTATCCCGGATGGTCAAGCACAAACTAGACACAAATTTGGGTGGGAGAACACCCGTACTGTTGGCGCCTGCCCAATAAGAACAGGCCGCGAATTCCTGGAAGCAATGCGCTTAGATGAGGCATGCAACCGGCATATCGATCCAGATGCCGCAAACAAAATCGTTAAGGAAAATTTCGAACTGGCGCAACCAATCCCACAAAAGTGACGAAATTTGATAAACATGTGCTGGCATAGACGTTGGCCAATTTTTTGTTGAACCCAGTTAAGAAGTTAATTTTTCCTGTACACCGTCTGAAGAAGAGTTGGGGGGCCACCCTCAAAAATTTGCGCAAAAGTTCCAGTTCCCAAGGGAGTTTCCTTTACCCAATTAAATCTCTAGAATGCCCACTTTCCTGTTCATATATATATATATATATATATATATGTGTGTGTGTGTGAACGGTATGAACTGTCTGTACTTTCAAAGCTGCCGATTACTGATGGCTTTGAAGGAGCTCTAGCCTAGACGACAAAGGAAAAACGGCTGACGCGTAATTTGCAACCACAAAAAGTTCCATAGGCTTTCTGATGTGCTCGGCACTCGTGTCGATAAAAAAGCCAGACGACGTGGTCGGGCAGTCGTCAAAACTCTTAAATTACTTGTTTTGTCTTCGGCGGAAGTAAGCTCAACATACCAGGGGATAATCTCAAGCCAATGCTGCCACCCAAGATCAGATGATCATTTAGAGATGCCTTGATGAAACATCCATCTGTGATCCAGTACTTGATGGCCAGTGAAGAACACATGCTCTCTGCAATCTTGCACCAGTCGGAATATAAAATACATTGAAATGGCCCTCTCGATGAGATGATTCCAAAGGAAAGGCCACGTATACTTGAGTAGCCTCCGTAAAGCTCCACTTGTTCGGTCAAGTAGCCAAATTTGACACCATATTTGTAATGGAATGGTTGTCTGGTATTAAATGACAGCTTAGACCCTACAAAAAAATCCCCATGTCTACCAGTTACAATGGAAATGAATGATTTACCCGAGGAGGGTGGCTGCGTAGACACGAGGCCATAATGAATGGAACGTGAGACCACACTCACCAACAAGTGAGTCAGAACGGTATGTAGTCTTCGTACCAATTTTATAGGATGGATTTCGAAATGACGAGGTTAATCGTGGGCCTTTAAGACGATAGCTGACCTCGTGGACCAAATGGTGTCGGTCACTTGCCACCTTGAATGTTCCGAGGAAATCTTCCCAGTCCGTTAACTGGCTTAAAATTGACAGTCCACAAAATGGCCTAAATTCCAGCGTTTGTCCTGGTGACAAACTGAGGATAAGTGTAAAATACTTACGGAATTCGGGATTTCGCTCCGACAAATTAGTATTTGAAAAACTTAAATCGATTTCCTCTGATTTTGTTTTGAAAGATACATTGAGGCCCCCGTAGTAAAAGTCGTTACGAACTGATTGTGACGGACGGCGACCAGCTTTGGCATAGGAATCTGGTAATACCATCCCGTGACGACCAGTAACAGAGTAGTAAATATAACGCCAGCGAAACTAATGCCGATCGACAGAACGATGAATAACCCGGGGTTTGAGCGGGGAGGCATCTTATAGGGTCGCCAGGCCTCGCCACATTTCCTATTGGACGTTGCCGCCTTTTCCTTGATTGAGTATTTTTCCGCTACGGTTCTTAGAATATTTTGAGCTGACTGCAGGGGTAGTTGTAACAGTCGGAGATCTGACCAGGGACCGATCGTGAGTGTTTTAATGTACTGTCACGTTAGTGGCATTCTTCTTCCGTTTCACTCGCAGGAACAACGCGTCTAAAGTCACGTGCCGACGAATAAACCCCGACCCCTCACGATAAGTCGTTCCATTGTATTTTCCGTTCTTCCTTAGCCTGGCTTTCCTCTTCCCATTTTTGTATACTGGAATAAACTTGTATTTTTTCGAACCTGTGCTGCTTATCCTATCTCCCCTATGCCTGTTCATCCCGATCCCGTCCACTCTGATGTGCAAGGCCTTTTAGAACAGTTCTTCCAGTCGGCTGGACTCTCTTAGCTCAAGTTACCAACATCCTCTTCTTTCATATCCCGTGATCCGGCACCACCGCTCGATCGGTCACTACATAGTAGGAAATCATATCGAACAGCGGTTGTTTTAATCAAGCATTTTTCTTGATAGACTTACATTTAAGCATTCAAATCTCTACGTCCACGCCCGCTTGCCTTTTCAAAAGAGACCAACAGAGTTCGGACGTAATTAGATTACGATTGCGTAGATAGCGACTTAATAAATGACTATAATACATAGATCATTGAATTTGTGTGCTATAGAGATACAACCATTCATCGTTTTGCCATGTTCAGTGTTTCCAAGGCCATCCTAGAGCTTATGCCGCGTAGACATCTCAAGTCTAATTCTTCAGCTTCCCTTATTCCTTATTCTCTACGCAAGAGACTTATAAGTTGAGACGGAAGCTGCGTGATCCATCCACTAGTTCTTTCTTCGTTCATGTTAGAATCACAGAAATTTTTGACGTGGCCTCAAGGATGCGCCAATCGCGCAACAGATAAAGAGAATCACTTGATCGCAGTGATTCGAACCCTGCCAAATCCGTTGCTAGCATCTTTCGTCATCGGTCCTCCTCTAAGCATGGTCACGAACTTCCACCCCTGCTAAATGTTAACAAAATCTGTCTCATATATGACATTGACAAGGCGGAGTTATTTAGTGCTTTCTTTGGAAAACATCTTAATACTGAGTTCAAACTCGTCCCTTTCTTTCGTTCACTTTCAGATAGGACACTGAGTCAAATCGATGTTTCGTCAGATCTCATTAAGATATACATAACTCGTTTGAAATTCTCACACTGCTCATTAACGGATATGATTAAAATTTCGATTATTAAATAGGCATCCGACTGTCCCATATTGCTTCGTCTCTTATTCTCAGTTTATATTTCAAAAGGATCCTTTTCTGAGACATGGAAAACGTCAATTATCATTCCTGTCTTAAAGTCTGGATCTCGATCCAAAGTTAATAACCATCAGGGCGTGCACAAAACACTCGGAAATTTGCAAATATTTACCTATTCCGATAATCTCAAGTATGTTTACTCATATTCTGAGGACACTAAAAGCCTTTGTGTAGAAAAAATTTATACCAATTTACTACGCTTAAGCAGATGGAGTTCAACATGGCATATGGAGTTTTCATCATCCAAGTGCAGTTTCATGTCTTTTGGCTCTGCAAAGTCTCCTGGTCACATAATTTTTCAGAATAATTCACGTTTAAAATGCTTCACCATAAAGGACCTAGGTCTAAGTTATACAAAAAAGCTTGCTTTATCACTTTATGCAGATAGAATCTCTGCCAAAGCCGCGCAGATATGTGCATTCATATCACAGAATATCCTCAAATGTTTTTTCTCCCATACCTCGAATACTGCTGTCCTTTCTTTGGTTTAATGAACGCCTGCGGCCGCTATAAGATCGGAAATGTTCAGAGGGGTTTCATTTGGAATTTCTTCTCTCAAGTCGCATCCGGTACTTCTTATACTCAGAGATGTCAGCTGGCGAACATTAAGTTTTTGTGGGTTAGAAGACTCGAAGCTGGCCTTTGCTTCCTTTTTCGTATCAACTCTAGCTCCAGTCTTCCGCTCACTGACACTCTCACTCCGAGAGATCGGTCTTATGCCACGCGTAACTCCTTCATGGTGATTCCACCGTCTCTTTGCACAACATATAAGCGCTCCCGCTTCTTTGCTTCCAAATATGCCTTCCTTTGGAATAATCTTCCACCAGATCTTAAGTCCTCGCCTAATTTATCGTTATTCAAATCGAAATTACGCGAACACTTTACGCCGGAAAGTATAATGACACTTTTAACCGTCTCATTTCCGAACAATCAGCTTCTTGATTGTGGGTAGTGTCCTACTGAGATTCGGTGGTCGATCAAGTGGACTCCCCACTTACAAACCCCCTGAGCCAAAATGGAGACTGAGAGTGCCCGAGGGCGCTATAATAAACCTGTTAAATTCTATTTTAAATTGTTTACTAAATCCACTGCTATGTCTACTCCCCCATAGCGACGATATTCGCGGTTCTTGATGTCATCTCATTTCAACCTGTAGTGGTCTGTCGACGCTCACGGCAGAACCCTCTGTATTCGCTGTCTTCTAGTAGTTTGGTCGTATCTCCCTTGCCCACTCCTCGGCTGAGCTCAGAGCGGACTGTGACCGATCGCGTCTAGGTTCCCCTCGTCTCACCACTTTTACGCGAATAGTCTCATCCGGTGTATGAATTCTGCCCTGACGATGTCCGTTTATAATCCGTTATACACCGCCACATACAGGCTGGTCCCGCCCGCACTTTTGCCCTTTCATGAGCGACAACTTTTTCTTCTTTAAAGATAAACCTATCGTTTTTTAAATTCTTGAATGAGTTTTTTCCCCGTTCGCTCATCAGTTTCTTAACGGACTACTAATTCCGAAACTATGAATTGCATTTTTTAAAGATTCTGCCCACATCGTCTAAAATTCCTATAAAAATTTATTTTTACTTGCTTTGATGGAATCCCGATGAGTCTTTAATAAAGTTATTTCATTTATTTTATGGCACGACTATATAAAAGTTTAAATAGTAATAATAGTCTCTTTTTTAATCTAAAAAGCCGAAAAGGATCAGGGCCTGTAAGCCGGCAACGTCCTTGGTAAGACAAATTCCGGTTTTCCGGGGTTAAAACTCTCTTGGTAACAAAACGTTGGGAGGATTCTATTTTCATCCGCTCAGCGGCACGCATGAGGCTAAATAAAAACGAACAGTATTTCAGGCCTGGGCTAACGTACGTGTTATAAGGGCGCATTCTTATATCGTTACCTTTAAAGTTTCGGAGGATAAACCAGGTCGTTTTACGTGCTCTAAAATCTATCAGGGCGCAGTGCTCCGAAAGATTAAGACTTTTGTATTATGATACACCTAGATCTTTAACAACTTCAGGCACATCTGCGCCGTGACCGTAGGTACATAGTTCAAGCTGGTGGTCGTCGGCAACCCCCATGGCTGAGGCTTTAAGCAAAAGAAAAAAAGGCTGCCATGTGCAGCACCACTGGGCAAAAGTCTGTAGGTAGCTCTTTAGGAGCTCGAGCACGACGTCACGATCTACCGGTTTATATCTATATGAAACTATCAGGTCATTGGCACACATGGAAAGCTTACCATTCTGGAATTAATCTGGCACATTGTTAACAAAAAAGGCAAAATAATGGCGGGCCAAGGACACTACCCTGAATGACTCTATTCTTCAAGCATGTGGGGCTGAAGATAACATTGGAAATCTTAACTCGTTTTGCACGAGTCTGCAGTTGTATTGTAAAGTCTTGAGGCCCTTCATGATTTTGCTCCCTCTCCCCTTAACTCTTCCCAGCAACTTTTAGTCTTTTTTCAGCCATGGGCGCCGCGATTGGATTCCATATTCCAGATGCGAACGAATGAACGCTCCGTATACTTTCCCAAATTACTCTTTGTCCATATATATATATATATATATATATATATATATATATAAATAAAAGTTCGTTTAATGGCGAAAAGAACATCGGTTTCCTTTTTGGCCGCCCTAACGCATTGAAAGGAGGGCCGAGGAGTGGACAAAATGTTGATCGGAAGATCTTTCGTTGTCACATTTGAAAGGCTCCTTCCGCCACGCAGATAATTGTGATCCTCTTCATCAGCTCTTCCATTCATTTCGAGTCGCAGTGCGACGCATTTCTAAAGGGTAAACCTTAGCAGACATTTGTCGGACCATTCGCATGGGTGGTTCAGTTATTTTAGCAGCGTTCGTTCATCATCTTCCCCGTTTATCGCTCGCCAATCTCTCATCACTTTCGTTCATTTCGTAACACGAATACGTCAATGTTCCTTTTAAGGCATTCTATCGATTGTGACATCAAAACATCTGCGGGGAGGACGTCCTATGGTTTGACAACTCTGACAGAGGAGGAGAACTTTCACCTGTCTTGCTCGTTGAATTCGCAGTTTTAATGATGGACCTCGTAGGTTAGCCTTGGAAGCAAGTTAAAAAGTTCTCAAGGACAAGGCTGCAATTCGATCGCTTAAAAACTCGGAGTGTTTGTAAAAGATCCTCGAAACAGGCGCGTAGAACTCAGAAGGAAATGGTTCGGATTCCTTATGTAGATTGCAGAGGGAAAGGAGCTTCGACCCTTAATCATATTCGCGGCTCCCTGGACTCTTTGAAGACGATTTTGATCTTGAACCGCCTACGATCTCCAGATTATATGCCGTATTCCAAGTGCGGCTACATGAATGTTCCGAAAATCTCTGAGAAGACCTATTTGTCAAAGTTCGTAAATGCTCGCTTCGTGGTGTACATTAAGGGCATTTCGTTTTTTGCCACTTTCGAACAATGAGCGAATGATTCGTATTGATCTAACTGTGAAGAAGCCAGCGTCTAGGAGGGATTCGAATCCACGACAGCAAGGGGAGATCTTTAGTACAGCCAAGACATATATGGTGAGCGGATGGTTTTAGGGAGGTTGCCGTCAGCACCCGAGGCCCTATTGGGCTTCGACGTTCTGTATAGCTGTACCGCCAAGAAAGTAGTCTCTTGTGTTGGCTGATCTGTTTGGCCTTGGACTGCATGTGTCAACGGTTTGACCACTCCTCCGACTGATTCAGGTTGGTCTGCTTTATGCATACAAGACGGAAGTCCGGTTGTAGGCAGGAAGTTTATTAAGGACGGGAGACAGCACAAGTGGGGAGTCTTGTAGCCACGGCTGGGTATATGGCACGAGGGAGCGTCATATCTTGAAGGGTGGTCAGTCAGCACAAAGGTGGTCTGAGCGGAAGTACATGACCCTGATCGTTCGCTTGTTACGCGCATGTGGCGTTATTTGTAGGCCCCCTTGCCATATACCTGCCGTTTTCTCAAGCCTCCTCGCTTGTGCTGTCTCTCGTACTCAGCACACGTCCTATTTCCAATTAACTCTTTGTTTTGCATACATAACATTGGCGACGCAGCCTAACGAACATGTCTTCATTACATCGTTACCTTTCTGGCCAAAGAATACCCAGAAGCCCTCAAATGACTCGTGGTTGCAATTGAGGAAGACGTTTGAGGATTATATTGAACTACTCCGGATTTTGTCGTACACGATTGCACTAGACGTCCCATCTGAGTTTAAACTCCTCCAGACGAATCTCGGAGAGTTGGGACAACGATATTTTGATGCCCTCAATCTACAAAAGGCTATAGATCTTCAAACGGCCTTCACAAAACTCGAGTCAGCTTGAGGAGGAAAAGACAACGCCTTTCCCAGTCGCTATCGGTTTTGTCAAATGCGTCAAGAATCCAATCAATGTGTCAGTGATTTTATTACTAATCTGACTCTGGCCATTCAGGACTGTGGGTATAAAGAGATCAAGGCAGACAACTTCGAGCACGCAATGCTCGTTCAGCAGTTGATCGTCGGTCTTCACGATGAAAAAGCTCGGGAAAATCTCTTATCAGAGAAGAAGGAATTGTCATGGGAGAAAGCCTTTGATATCGCCAGTCATCAGGAGCGCGTGCGGCAAAACTTTCAGCAGCTGAATCAGTCAGACGATGGAGTGATAGGACCCTTGGAATCTGAAGTGGATGTCTCTCTGATCAACACTGCTGTGCCTTCCCCTAGACAGTGACCATCAGTTCCCTCAAAAGAACTACCATCCTGCTACCGTTGTGGTCAGCATCATATCCGGTGTCAGATTGTAGACACCAGAAGACGGTATGCCAGTTTTGCAAGAAAATTGATCGCATCAAACGAGTATTTTTCTCCAGAAGACGAGCGAACACTAACACGCATGCGACCTACCCTAATCCAGCTGGGGATGGCGAGGGGATACTCTGAAAGTTTTTGGCCAACGCGCCACTCCAATCGCCCCGCATCATCACGCTTCCGTTTGAGCACCATTCCGTGAAGTTTGAAATCGACATTGGCTCGGCTGTTACTCTCATCAATGATGCGTCTCTTCAGAAATTACCCTCCCTCCTTTCGGCTAGCTCAGCATTCCGCAGTTACACCGGACAGAACGTAGAGTTTTAAAGCGTCTTTACAGCCGAAGTCGAGCATGATGAAGAACTTCATTACTTGCCGGTTCATGTGGTGGGAGGAAGCCAGCAACCAAATCCCCTCGGACGGAATTGGATTAAATCTGTGCCTTCTGTGCTATCCTATGTACATCGGATTGGTGTAAATCCGGCTTTAGATTTAATTTTGGTAAATTATAAGGATCTATTTCGTGACGACTCTGCTACCCACTATCGCGATCCACCTGTTAAGTTCCAATTTCAGTCAGATTCCCGGTCCCTGTTCTTCAAAGCTCGTACACTCCCCTACGCAGTCGCACCGAAGGTCGAAGAAGAGCTGGATCGTCTACAGAAAGCAGATATTATTGAGCCCGTGCAATATTTGGAATGGGCAGCCCCAATAGTTCCTTTTCTTAAATCCGATGGTTCTGTGCGTATCTGTGGCGACTATAAGCCGACGATCAACTCAGCAACTAAACTGAACCCTTATCCTCTCCCGCGCATCGAGAATCTGTACGCATCCCTCTGAGGTGGTAATTTATTTACAATTTTGAACCTAAAGCATGCTTACAACCAAGTCGTTCTAGAGACTGAATCCCAAGACGCTACCACCATCAATACGCATCGGGTGTTTATTTCGATATAAAAGACTGCCATCTGGAGTAAGTTCGACACCCGGTTTATTTCAACCTCGTGAAGGATATACTTCACGTTTGGGCATATCTTGACGATATACTAGTCACCGGACCATCTGAACATGGTCATGTAGAGACTCTAAACATCGAGTTAGGACGCTTAGAGGACGCAGGTTTTAAACTCGGGAAAGATATGTGCACTTTCCTTGCCGACTCGGTAGAGTACCTGGGCTTCAGGGTGAATAAAACTGGCCCCTGTCCACTCGAACATAAACTCAAAGCCTTGAAGATGGCGTCGCGCCCCAACAATACTAGTCAATTGAGTTCATTCCTGGGATTGGTCACCCAATTTAGTGGCTTTATGAATCAATCGGCTACAATTCTAAAGCCTCTTTGTGAACTACGAAAGACCCGAAAACTCGCACGAAATATCCAGCTACTTTGACCTAAAAATCGCTCGGGAATCTGCCCGGGCTAAGCTCCGCTTTCTTTATGCAAATGCTCAGAATTTGTTCTAGAAGCTAGATGAGCTGAAAGTGTGGATAACAGATACGCAGTCGGATGTCATTTCTATCACAGAGACTTGGTTCCAGACCGAAGTCTTGGATGCCGAAATTACACTCAATGGATACCAACTTTTTCACCGGAACAGACTGCATAAAAATGATGGGGAATAGCGGTCTACGTCAAGAGAGGAATCATCGCGCCGGAACACAAAGCCGATTGCTCCCGCGACTGTGAAGCAATGTGGTTAAAACTGAGGATGCGTGGCGCACCTAAACTTAATTTCCTGACCATATACAGGCCTCCCAATTGAACTGCTGAGGTTGACGAAGCGATGTTTGGATTAATTAAGGAGATGTCAAAAAACCAAGAGGTACTGATGACCGGAGACTTCAACGCACCCATGGTCGACTGGAACAATTTATTAGTAAATGGTTGGCGAAATTCCTTTGATTCCAGGCTGTTGAAGCTGACGGCTAATCTTTTTCTGGTACAAAACGTCACGTTCCCAACCAGGATCAGAGAGGACCAAAGAGCAAATTGTCTGGACATCGTCCTTGCAAAGGACCCAATTAGTCCTAGCGAACTTAGGTCCATAACACCGCTCGGTAAGACTGACTATGTCATGCTGTTTTGGGAATACCGCCTATGCAGCTAACAAGTGAATACGACTGAGCCTCGACTGAACTTCTGGCGAGGAGATATTGCCGCCATGAGAAGGAAATTATCGGCAGTGGACTGGAATGATGTTTTTCCGGACATCCGGACGTTGATTGGGACACTCTCAAAGGAGTTGTAACAGACATCATGCATCGAAACTGTCCGACAAAGAGAGTCAAAAAGTATATTCGTCCTGCCTGGATAACGCGGGATATAAAAGAAGGAGTAAACCGGAAGAACAAACTATGGAGAAGGTATGCGACAACAAAACAATCATCATCTAATTACGAGCAGTTTCGACGAAAGCGAAACGAGTTAAGGTCGGCTATCCGCAGGTCTAGGAAGGAGTATGAAACGCGAGTTACGGAACGGGCCATCGATAAGCCAAAAGTGCTCTTTAGTTACATCAACAGTAGGTTCAAGAACAAGGAGACGGTCTTAGTGTTGAAAGGAGGAAACATTGAGGATATCATCGAAAATGACGCTAAGGTAAAACATCTAAGCCGGTTTTTCGCATCTGTTTTCACCAATGAAACGGACTTTGACGAGGCTGGATCTCCTGCTGGGACAACCGGCTCAATAATAGAAAACATCCACTTCACGGAGGAAGATGTGAAGAAGGAACTTCTAGCGGTTAAGGAGGGTAAGTCTCCGGATCCAGACCAAATTCGGGTATAAGTTCTGAAGAAGTTGACTGGCGAACGCGCCAGACCGCTTTTGCACATCTTCACGTCGTCCTTTGACCGAGGCATTCTCCCCTCAGACTGGAAAGTGACAAACATATACCCCATTCACAAGGGTTGATCTAGAAAAAGTACAAACAGTTATCGGCCGGTGAGCCTAACGTGCATTTGTTTGCAAAGTCATGGAGAGAATAGTCAAAAATCCATAACGAAGTTCCTTGAAGAAAATAATTTCATTGCTAGTTCCCAACATGGCTTTCGACGAAATCACTCCTAACTAGTATGCTCTTTTCAACGGAACAGTGGTCTCACTCGATAGACGAAGGAACAAGGGTCGATATCGTTTACATCGATTTCATGAAAGCATTTGATAGTGTTCCACACCACCGGTTACTTTAAAGGGTCCGAGAGTCAGGGATAAGGGGAAACCTATTAAACTTGGCAAAGGACTTTCTGACTGGTCGATCACAGTCTGTGTGTATTGGTAGTGCGAAGTCAACGCCAGTGCCAGTTGTGAGTGGAGTTCCTCAGGGCTCTGTACTCGGATCAGTACTATTTTTAATTTATGTCAACGACTGTATGAATGGCCTGGACTGCAATGGAGTCATGTTTGCCGATGACATCAAGTTATGGCGAGCGATCAACGGGGAAAATGATGAACGGGTCCTGCAAGAAGGACTGAACAGCCTATGCGAATGGTCTGATAAATGGCTGCTGAAGTTTAACCTAGAGAAATGCGTCGCGCTGCGACTCAAAACGAACGGAAGAGCCGACGGAGTGGATCACCATTACCTGCTTGTTGGAAGGTGCCTTTCAAATATAACCGAACAAAAAGATTTTGGTATCAACATTTTTTCGACCTTTAAGCCTCCCTCTCAGTGCGCTAGGGCGGTCAAAAGGGCAATCAGTGTTCCCTTTGGCATTAAACGGACTTTCGTTGACATAGAAAAAGAGTTATTTGGAAAAGTATACGAAGCGTTCATTCGTTCGCAGCTAGAATATGGAATCCGAGCCTGGCGCCCTTGGCCATAAGGGCTATAAGTTGTTAGAAAGAGTTCAAAGGAGACGACAAAAATTGTGAAAGTCCTCAGGACTTTGCCTTACAACTGCCGACTTAGTAAACTTAAACTCTTTCAACTTGAGTACAGGCAGATTCGAGGAGATCTCATACAGGCGTATCGGATATAGAGGAACCGGGACTGTGTCCTAAACTTCGATGATTTATTCGCCCTGGCCACAAAAACAAACCTGAGTGGGAACTCTCTAAAACTTAGAGGATCCCGATGCCGCCTGAACGTTCGCAGATACTGTTTTTCACAGCAAGTCGTCGGTGCCTAGAACGGGCTTCCGAGGACGTAATAATGGCGGATACCACGGAGACGTTCAAGCAAAGACTAGATGTATATTTGTTTGGACAATACCGTTTGTCTGGACAGAAGAGCTCTGTGGTGCCAAACCAACGCTTTGCATCTATCTACCGCTAATGCGGGTGAGTGTCATTTAATTTTGCCGATATCATCTACAGCTGAATGTTTTTAAGTTTTGGTCAGGCATTTTCAACCAAAACATTCTGTTAAGTGTATATATTACTGATAACATTTTAGTACCACATTTATTTAAAGTTAGTTATTGCATGAAACGTTTACAATAGGATTTTCAAAGGCATTGCCTATTACTCTTAAAATATACTGACCTACTTGAAAAGAATCGTTGCTGGAACGGGTCGGAGGTTGAACAAAGGGCATTTGAACAGGCAAAGGCGGATTTTACCTCCTCATCTGTCATTATGACCCCGAAAAGCCTCTTATACTGAAATGTGATGCGCCTCCGTACGGCGTAGGTGCGGTTCTCATGCACCGAATGCCTTCTGGTGCGGAGATACCGATTGCCTTTGCATCAAGAACCAGGTCACAGGCGGAAACCAAATATTCGCAACTATATAAAGAGGTCTTAGCAATAATGTTTGGCCTACATCGCTTTCACCTGTATCTTTCCGGCCGACCCTTTGAGATTCACACTGATCACAAACCCCTCTTAGGTTTGCTGGGAGAAAAACTAGGGGTACAATAGATGTCCTTGCAGAGAATGCAGCGATGGGCACTCTGTCTGCTTACACGTATGCATTGAAATACGTTACAAGTAGTGCGAGCGTAGCGGCTGACGCATTGAGAAGGCTTCCTTTTGTGGCCAATGACATTAACGGGGCACCTGTCTTTCAGACCATGAATCTTTTCCAGAACCTAGTCAACGCACCTGTAATCTGTCCCCAAATTCTACAGTGGACATCGTGAGACCATGTCCTATGTCGGGTAAAAAGAACCCTACAATCTGGCTGGCCGTCCTCCACCTCCTCTGATTTTCAACCATTCTTCAGCCGTCAGAACGAGTTAAGTCTACAAGACGGATGCATACTATGGGGCAGTCGTGTAGTTGTGCCGCTACAAGGCCGACGGGTCATCCTCAGAGACCTGCAAAATCCTCATCCTGGTACAGCTAGAATGAAAGCTCTCGCATGCAGCTATGTTTGGTGGCCCAAAATTGACGCAGATATAAAAAACGTGGTGGAAGCATGTCACGTGTGCCAAATAACACAGAAAACCTTGCCGAACGTGCCTCTGAAGCCTTGGGCTTGGATCGACTCGCCGTGGGAGAGGGTGCACGTCGATCGTTCTAGGCCATTTCAAGTCCATATGGTTTTGGTGGTAGTTGACTCCCACACTAAATGGATTGATGCGACTCCAACAGGAAATTCCTGTTCTTCACTGACTACAATCAGCAAGTTGCAAACCGTTTTTTCTACTTTTGGGATACCTGAAATGGTCGTTTCAGACAATGGTCCGGCCGTAACTAGTGCGGAATTTGAAGATTTCATGGAGAAAAAAGGAATTAGGCATTTAACTACTGCCCCGTACCACGCTGCTTCTAATGGCCTCGCAGAGCGTGCAGTCCAGACAATAAAGCACGGAATAGCCAAACAGACGGAAGCGGACTTAGCCACCAAGTTGTCACGCATTCTGTTCAGCTATCGCATAACAGTAAACGACTCAATCGCTGCTTCGCATGCATCATTGATGGCCAAGCGGCAGTTGCACACACGACTCGACCTTCTTAATCCATCAACGCATGATAGTGTCATTGCAAAACAGACGAAGATGAAGGCACGATATGATGTAAACACCCGACCACGAGTCATCGCGTCTAACGAAAGTGTTTACACGCGACTGGAACACGAAACGAACTGGTGTCCAGCGGTAGTTGGAACAAGCGAGGGGCAACTAGTGGTATTAGAGTTAGAAGATGGGAGAATTGAGCGTCGACATGTGGACCAAGTTCGAAGCCGAACGGACACAGTAAGTGGAGAATTCGGAAAGTTCGAACAGCCAGCAATCCTTCATAGGGATCCCGACATCCCGAGCACTGAGCATCTACTGCCTGCACGGAGCACTACGCCACCGTCCGAGGCGTATGTACCTCCTCCTTCTCCTTCTACCCCGGTAAGCATTAGCTTAGGGACAGAGGAGCCAGTGGCTGTACAGAGCTCTTTCAAACACCATTTGACACTGGAGCACTTCCTATCGATTAGAAGCTGGCGCATATTACTCCTCTACACAAAGGAGGTAACAGGGCAGCGACGACAAATTCCCGGCCCATAAGCTTGACATGCATTCTCTGCAAAGTTATGGAAAGGATTATAAAGAGTGAACTGATGCAATTCCTGGAAGTTCACGGCCTACTATCGAACTGCCAACATGAGTTCCGGAAAGGAAGATCCTGCACGACGAACTTGCTGCAATCTCTACAGAGCTGGACCAGAGCTCTCGACGACAGGCATGCAGTCCACACAGCCTTCATCGACTTCCAGAAGGCTTTCGACACTGTGCCACACCAAAGGCTCTTACATAAGCTGAAAAAAATAGGGATCGGTGGCAACTTCCTTAAGTGGATCGAAAACTTCCTTGTGGGTCGACACCAGGTTGTGTGCATCGGTCGGGGAAATCAGATCCGGCTATGGTCGATAGTGGTGTCCCACAGGGTTCAGTACTGGGACCCATTTTGTTCCTTATCTACGTGGACGATGCCGCAAGAGATTTAGACTGTGAAGTAGCAATGTTTTCCGATGACATGAAGCTATGGAGTGTAATTCGGGGTCCTGCCGACGAAGACAGACTGCAGATGAACCTGAATCGGTTGGAGGAGTGGTCAAACCGTTGGCTCCTGCGGTTCAACGTTGCCAAATATAGCATACTTCGCCTAGGCAACACAGCCAGATCAGCCAGCACAAGAGGCAACTTTCTGGGCGGTGCAGCCTTAAAAGAGGTCAAAGCCCAAATGGACCTCGGTGTGCTGACGACCAGTTCCCTAAAACCATCCGCCCACTGTTTGAGGGTGGCAAAAAGCGCAATGTCTGTACTGTACGCTATCAAGCGTGCGTTTATTGACTTTGACGAAGAAGCTTTCTCTAAGACATTCGGAACATTCGTCCGGCCGCATTTAGAGTACGGCATACAAGCTTGGAGGCCGTGGGCTGTTGAGGATCAAAACTGCCTCGAAATAGTCCAGAGGAGAGCCACGAAGATGGTTAGGGGTCTAAGCTCCTTTCCTTATGCAACCCGCCTAGTAAATCTGAACCCCTTTCCTCTGAGTTACAGGCAAGTTCGCGGGGATCCCTTGCAAGCCTTCCGCATTGTGAAGGGGTTAGATTGCAGTCTGGCCTTCGAGGACATTTTTGAATTTGCTGCCACGACCAACCTCCTAGGTCACCAGTTATAACTGCGCACTCAGAAGGCACGGCTGGATGTGCGGAAGTTCTCCTTCTCGGTTCGGGTGGTCAAACCATGGAATGAGCTTCCCGCAGATGTTGTGATGTCACCATGTATACAAAGTTTTAAGAAGAATCTGGACATATTTATGTTACGAAATGACCAAGAGCGATGAGAAGTCGAGTTCACCCCCTGTAACTTCTCTGATCACTTAAGTCGTGGGCTCGAATTTTTTGCTAAAATTTGAGATCAGTTTGCGTTATCTTGCTACTTGAACACACTTTCGGGCTTAAACAACGCTGGGGGATACGGTGGTACGCCTAGGCGTCGTGTTAGCTGTCTGCGCCCTCTCCCTCCTTCGGTCTTCTTGACTATATCTTAACACCGGGCTCAGGTGGGGTAAGAGGAGAGAATACGATAGATGTTGTACAAGACCACTACCACTGTTATCTAATTTACACATAAGTCACGGTGCTTGCCCCCAGTATGCTATGATCACACGGTGGATGTTGCCGAAACCGACGGTCGAATTTTCCTACTACATGGAAAAATTTAAATGAATAAAAATTTTCTTAATTGAATTGATTTAAACAGCTAGAAAGGTACTATCTGACTGCAAATACCACAAACCCATCAGCACTTAAACAGATATTGAAAAACGTTCACTCATCCGCCTGCCGCGACGCATGAGGAGAGACGTATGAGTTCTTTCTGCACGAAAAAAGGCGCTAGTGGATTAGAAATATCCAAACGGGAACCCACAACACTATACCAAACTTTCCAAGTAAAGAGTTAGTGCGGTGACGTCTCAAAAGGATACTTCTCCTATATAGGGAAGACTGTGCATAGTTTATGTGGGTCAGTTGGATGAAGCATTAAAGATGATATTGAAGAGAATTGGCCTGGAGAGGCGTTCCACTTCAGTACATACAAGGTTAAATAAGAAGAAATACTTTTTGTGTATGGTGTGGAAAGTGGTCTTTTAGCCTCAAATTCGACCATCATCCAGCTCCATAATCCTCATTTAACAGCAAAAAAAGGAGAACCTCTAGAGCACATAAATTCATCGGAAACCAGCAGCTCGAGGCAATTGACGAGATAAGGGATCTCGGTGAGTGGATGATGCCTACTCCAAAACCAGCATCTAACTGCATATAAATATTAAGAATAATAATGCCTATTCCACACACAATCAGGAGATTGTTCCTCTAGGTTTGGGAAGGATTTGTAGTCGAATGTTGGGATAACGTTCTGAGACAAATGACCATGCCAGTTAGCGGATTATGATGCCTACCTTATAGGGGATACTAGAAATTCTTAAAATAATAGCTCCCTGTTATAAAAGATACCGAGGAAACATGACAATTCTCCCAACGTCATCGGGGTATAGACTGCGCCATTGATTTCGGCGGCTTTCATGAAATGGCACAAATGAAAAAACTTCGTGATTAGAGATACAGTCTGAAGGCAAAACATGCCACCATTGAAGTGCGGACGAATAAAACAAATATTTGAACTCCAGTTTTTTTATACAGCTTGAGGCGTTAAAAAATTCGACAAATTTTCACTTGGTGGCCACCCGTTCCTCTCCCCTAACACCCTTCTAGATTGCTCAATCAGGCTAAAGCGATTACCCTGGCTCCCTTATTAGTGGAGACACTTGCACACCATAGCTAGGATATTCAGAAGTTTGTGGGTTTCGAGATGCATAATGTAAAATGAGCGATATTTCGGGGACGTTAGTCTCAAGCTTTACTCATAAACTTAGGGCCGCAGGCAGATTTGTTATAGTGACTTGGCACTTCTTCCGCGTCCACATTTGTTGGTTTGGGGGTGGTCCAGGCATGTCCTTGGGTTCATTTGGCGATCTGGGTAAGGCAGCGGAAGACGTCCTTACGAAGCATTTCAAGAATTCTTTCTGCAATTTTGTCTACAAGTCGAAGACCGAAAATAATGTCGATGTCCACGTCGAGTGCAATGGTCACAACTATCAAACCACTGCGTTTGGCGATCTTACCTTCAGGCCTTTTGATGGCATATCCGTAAACACGAAGATTAATGATACCATGAAACTCACCAGCGACATTCAGATATCGGAAAAAATAAAGGGTATGAAACACAATGTAGTGTGTAGTATCGACAAAGCAGGGTAAGCAGCTCCTCCCGCCCATGTATATTCGTGCTTTAGTGAGAAGAACCTCAAACTGAAGAGCTGTTTGAAGCAGGATCACGTGAACTCTGATATTGAAGTGGACTTCGCCTCTAAATTCCCTTGTACCGTAGGATCAATCGTTGTTGGGTAATTTATGCATCGGACGCTAACTGCTTTAGTGGCAAAGGTTATATGGCTGGTGCCCAACTCTCCGTCGATACTGACGGATTCGAAATAAAGAAATATGTCTACTCACTGGGTTACATATGCAAAGGATTTCAGTTGCATGGCTTCCTAACCAACCATCAGGACGTCGACATAAAGCTCTTCCAATCCCACAGAGGTGTGGATTACGGCTTCGCCATAGGCTGGGACGGCAGGTCAAAAACCACTTCATTCGGCGCGGCTGTGATGTACAAACCGAATAAGGACACGTTCCTGAAAGCCCGGTTGACTGAACGGTGGGCCTTGGCTTTGGCATATGGAGTAAAATTCATGCCCGGTAATCGCCCTTCGGGATTGTTGATGTGGGCCCTGTTTCTCATTAACTCTGATTATTCAGTTTTTAAGGCGGTTAACCACCTTAAAAAGGTAATTACCCTACATTGCCCCCGAGTCTCTCAGAATTTCGATAAAACTGAAGGAGGGTGATAATGCCTGTGGGATTGTCTATACGTAAGACAA
>CACRXP010000647.1:341924-360390 GCA_902702965.1 Spirometra erinaceieuropaei
TCGTCGGTTCTTTTCTGTAAATGCAATTGCTATTTGGAATAAACTACCCATGAGTGCGAAAACTCTGCAAAATTATCCTTTATTTAAGAGAACTATTACTCGATTTTTGCATTCAGAAAAGCTCCCACAAATTTTGGGTGCCGAAAACTCTGATTGACTGTACCGTAGCGATGGCGTTTGTGGTCTCTGAACACTATGGCCGGTCTCACCAGCTGTTCCTCAACGCCTCTACTTTGGCTATCCCCAACTTCATGAAAGGAATTTGACGTCCGAAAATCTCCGATAACCGTGCAACCTCACCCCTTCTTGACGGTCGATATTCTACCACCGCCGGCACTTTTTTCTCCTGAGCCCTCCAAACCATAAAAACCACCATCAACTATATTTTTATCCCTTTATCTCAGGAGTTTTTTTCACTGCCGGTCGGATTTATGTTAAAACGCTTCCCTTGACCATGCCTGTAAACTGGCATTAAATAAAATTTATTTATTTATTTATATTTATTTATTTATCAACGGAGCTGTCAAAGCCTCTTTTGACTCTCTTTGAGCTGTCAATGAGAACAGGAAGGCTGCCCTCACAGTGGAAGACAGCTAACCTCGTTCCATTGCATAAGGGAGGTAGCAGGATGACAGCAAGCAGCTTTAGGCCTATTAGCTTAACTTGCCTCCCTTGCAAAACGATGGAAGCTATAGTAGAGAGCGCTATACAGCAATTTTGTGAAGAAAATAACATCTTGCAAGATTTTCAACATGGCTTCAGGAGAGGACGTTCCTGCCACTCAAATCTGCTAGCCTGTCTGGAGATCTGGACCAGAGCTCTAGAAGAGGGTTTTGAGGTCGATGTCGTATACATCGATTTCCGCAAAGCTTTTGACACTGTCCCGCACCAACGTCTTCTTCACAAATTGAGCGCCATCGGCATCCGGGGAGATCTTCTGAACTGGATTCGGGCGTTTCTGGTTGGTCGGAAACAACGTGTCTGTGTCGGGGATGATATGTCAGAATGGGTGAATGTGACCAGTGGTGTGCCTCAAGGCTCACTTCTGGGACCATTGCTCTTCATCCTTTACGTGAACGACAGCCTTCAGGAACTCGACTGCGGCAAAATAGTGTTTGCAGACGACGTTAAGCTCTGGCAAGTCATTAAGGGTCCGAATGATCAGAGATCCCTTCAAGATAATCTGCACCGACTGCAAGCGTGGTCGAAGAAATGGCTTCTAGATTTCAATGTGGAGAAGTGTGCCATCCTTCATCTGCGTCCAACCAACTCTCATTCAAATGAGAGCCTGAGAACATAGCACCTGAAAGATATAAGGCTCCCCGCAGAATCTTCACAGAAGGATCTCGGGGTTTGGATACAGAACAACCTGAAACAAACACTGCAGTGCCACAAGGCTGCAAAAAACGCCATGGGAGTGCTGCATGCAATAAAAAG
Organism: Spirometra erinaceieuropaei; assembly: GCA_902702965.1. Lineage (NCBI taxonomy): Eukaryota > Metazoa > Platyhelminthes > Cestoda > Diphyllobothriidea > Diphyllobothriidae > Spirometra > Spirometra erinaceieuropaei. The sequence continues at coordinate 343,362 of CACRXP010000647.1, forward strand.
GGTTGTCGTTAACTTTGCCCAAGACCTTTTTGCGAGAGTTTACGGCACTTTTATCCGGACCCACTTAGAATATCGCATACAAGCATGGCGGCCGTGGCTAGTAAAGGACCAAGCATGCCTCGAACGATTACAACGGCGTGCAACAATGCTGGTAAACGGTCTAAAAAGCCAATCCTACACAGAAAGACTGAATTTCCTTAATTTATCCCCTCTGTGTTACAGGCAGCAAAGAGGTGATCTTATCCTCGTCTACAAGATAATGCATGGCTTTGAGTATGGACTTAAATTTGAGGACATGTTTCAGTGGCACCTTTCACCCAATCTTCGTGGTCACTCGATTAAGTTACGGGCAAAAATGTCCAGGCTGAATCTTCGTTCTGATTTTTTCACGCAGAGGGTAGTGGAGAAATGGAACGATCTCCCGCAGTCAGTCGTGGAGGCTACGTCCCTGCAACTCTTCAAGAAACGCTTGGATGATTATTTGCGTCCCCTGTTTTCCCTCGACAGTCTGGACCTGAATTAATACTCCCGGTCCAGACAAATATTTTCTCTGAGACAATGATACTCAAATGAACCAAATACTGTTTTAATAGTGAACACTTTTTGTTCGAGTGCAGTTATTTCTAACGAGCTGACATGTAATCAATAGGGTTTTCAAAGGCTTTGCCTATTATCCTTACCAAATAAACTGAAACTGAAAGTAACTGCCAGAGTCTGTTTATCAAGCTGAATAAACTCTAACTATTAGCTTCTGATTAGAAACCTCACATAACTTTTTAAACAGAGTCATGTTTGACTAAAGAAATAAATGGCAGCGAAGTCAGTATTGAAAGCCGTCAAGTGTTCCATTGCGACACATTTCAACGTAGGAGGGGGGAGGTAGCGATTTATGCATCAAATGAAATATGGTGCTATCGACAACAAATATCCAATGTGGTGCCGCGAACATTTGACACGATTTTATGTTAGATTGGTATCAAACAATCATCAGCACTTCATCTGCGTGTTGTCTGTCGGCCTTCCAGCTAGAATGAAAGCGCCGACAAGGAATTACTGAGTGCACTGGAGTTGCCATATAAGCAAGAGAACTTACTACTTCTGGGCTACTTTAACGCTTCAGGACTAGAGTAGAAAATTTCTGCAGCATTCGGCCCATCTACGCCATTCGATCACAAACTACTACAATCCTATCTAGACGAATGCCTCATCCAACACATAAAATATGGAATAAGACAGAGAAAAAGACAGCGATTCGACTGTCAAGATCACGTTTTCTGTGAAGAGGGAGTCATAAGGGAAGTGAATGCACAACTATCTCTCGGTTTAAGTGACCATATTGCTATTATCCACATGCTCTCACCTATCGAGCCCACAACCACAAATTAAGGGACACAGAAACATTTGCAAAGGTGCTTTTAATGTAAGGAGACGTGCCGTCTCAGAAGAACACTGGCCAGTCCAAATGGCAGATGCAGAAGACTTTTGGCTGTACTTTCACGAGACTATAGAGTATCTACTGGAATCCCATTGCCCTGTAAAATATTGAAAACATGTGTCGGACTGCTGCGGGTCACTCCAATGGCAAAAAGGATAACGAAGAAGGAACAGAGGCTGTGCAAAAAGGGCTTGCATTTTCAAGATGCCATAAAATTCTCCGAATACAATGAGCAACCTGCTAAATGCCGCAAACAAATAGGGTTGCAAAAACTTCTTTAGAGCCCTGCCTGCTAGCAGAATCCATTACATGTCCCACAGAGGTTTTATTTGGACATATGCAATAGGAGACAACACATGGAGGACATTGCGTGTCTTAAGAATAGCCTCGGAAACTCAAAAGTTGAAGAGCTACAGAAAGTGCAATTACTGTTTCAAATTTCTTCATCGGTTATCCCGGGGGAGTTCTCTGAAGACAATCAGGAGTCTAAAATTGGGCACGACACTCGGCACTTTCAAATGGGCCAAGATACTGCCGTCATTAAAACTGTCGCCTTTTCCGTCCAAGAAGAAAGATGCGCCCTCAGTCAAATAAAACGAGATAAGTCTCCTGGATCTGATGGGATTCGTGGACTGATACTTAAGTAACTATCAGCGGAACTGGCAAAGCCGCTTCCAATTCTATTTGAGCTGTCAATAAGAATAGGGAGACTGCCCCCACAGTGAAAGAAAGCTAACCTCGTTCCCTTACATAAAGGAGGTAGCAAGATGGCAGCAAGCAGCTTCAGGCCTATTAACTTAGCTCGCCTCTCACGCAAAACTATGAAAGTCCTAGAAAAGAGTGCTATGCAGCAATCTTGTGAGGAAAACGACATTTTGTAGAATTTTCTAACTACTTCCGGGAAGACGATCTTGTCCCTCAAATCTGCTAACTGGTCTGGATGTCTGAATCAGGGCCTTAGAAGAGAGGTTCGATGTCAATGTGGTGTGCATCTAGTTTCGTAAAGCCCTCGACGCTGTTCCGCACAGACGCCTTCTTCATAGACCGAGTGCCCTCCGCATCTTGGGAGACCTTCTGGGCTGGAGAAGGGTGTTTCCGGTCGACCGAACACAGCGTGTCTGTATCGAAAATGACAGGTCAGACTAGGTGAAAGTGACAAGTTGCGTGCCTCAAGGTTCAGTTCTCGGACCCTCACCCTTCATCCTTTATGGTGATGGCAACCTTCCAGAACTTGACTCCGCAAAATAATTTTGGCCAACGACGCTAGGCTCTGACAAGTCATTAAGCCCCCAAATGAACAGAAATTCCTTCATGATAATCGGCACCGACTGCAATTGGGGGTCGAGTAATGGCTTCTTGATTTCAATGCGTAGAAGTGGGCCTTTCGAATTCGGTTTGAAATTTTCGAGCTCCGACGGGTTTGCCTTTCCCGAGATTTCTGCCGACCGGACGCCGACCGGCCTATTTGGATTAAGAAACTGGATCGTAAACAACAATTACTCGATCCACACGGAACTTCGACAGGACTTTCTCAGGGACAACCATTCTCGTTCGGACTACTTCTTTGCCAACAGCCATGCGGGACCCCCCATTCCAAAAACGGCTGAGTCGCTTGTTACTTGCTGCATATCGTTTCCTACCTGCTTCATATCGTTCGTCTGGTTAAATAGCTTTTCGAACATCCTTAAAAACTTCTCCAGTTTATATACGTGAAAATGGTAGTCGAACAAGTGCCTTTGGGATGTTTCTCAAAAAGTACGCCCCAAGTGGGATTCGAACCCAGTCAAGGAGGTGAGGAGGGCGGCGTCGCTACCAATGGACCACAGACGCGCAGCAGACGAGCTAAAAATAATGATGTAATAAACAATGCACATTGTGTAAATGAATGTAACATAGGCTTCCCCATTATCAAATCTTCTGCCAAACGGGCCAGGAGTTTAGTAACCTTAATGGATGTCAACTACAAGAACGAACATACAACACATGCGGCATGTTTCAGACTTCTCCAGAAAGTCATGGAGATGGAGAACGAGATAAAAGACCTAAAAATAGAGATGGAGACGTTGACGAAACTTCCTCGCCATTCACCCGTAAAGAGAAAGTCGGCGATATCAGACCCTCAGAAAACAAAGAGAACATATTCAAGCACAGTATCATTAACTGGATCAGCCGCCAAGGAAGAAGACTGCCCGTCTAAGGAAGAAATCACAACTGAGAACCGACCTCCTGTGCAAGAAAAGAACGATAGAGAGGGATCTCAGGAAAAGCAGAAGCGTCCCGGGGCATCCCGAAAAGAAAAAGCAAGTCAGAGAGCAGAGTCCACACACAATGCCAGCAAATACCACACTGCCGAATATTGTATCGCACGACTCGGTTGGTGAGGAACCTAGTGGTAGCTACGCCATCACAGCTGCCTCTGAGTCAAACGATGACAACGGAAATTGGCGAAATTCTGAACGTGCGTGTAAAAATAAACGTAGGAGCTCTCTTCCAAATAGGCATCTCTACCGAAAACGAAACATCGTCATAAAGGGAGCTCCTGAGTCCAATTCTCCGACTGCAAAAGAAAGAATCGAACACGATCTCAACCTCTTTCAAACATATTCAAATGTCGTCCTTCAGGACGGAAAATGTGTTACCGTGCACAAAGCTTTCCGTCTAGGAAACGCAGATGCGTCGCGTGCATTACCAAGGCCTCTTAAAATTCTTCTTGCAAATGAAGCCCAGGCCTCGCATCTCTTAGAAGGGAGGATGACCCTTCATCATTCGCATAAGGAAGTGTTTTTTCAGCCGGATTACGAACCGACAGAAAGACACAAGATGAGGGAGCTCTGGACAGAACTGAAAAGAAGGACAGAAGAGGGGGAGAAGGGGTTGAAAAAAATGGAAGGCAAGATAAAACAGATCAAACGATCGTTCCTGTGCCTAACCCCCTTTGTAATCAGGGCCAGTTCCCCCCGAGAAGACGGACACTAAAGGTGCTGTATTCGAACGTGCAGAGCCTGTTTAACAAGATGGGTGAACTCAGGACTCTGATCGACGAGCACACGCCAGATATCATCGCCTTGACAGAAACATGGCTTTCTGAAGCTATTGGAGACCACGAGGTATCCCTCAGAGGCTACCAACTGTTCAGAAGAGACAGGAGAAGCCGAGGAGGAGGAGTCGCTGTTTATGTTAGCTTCAACCTAACCGCGGTCCCTGAGCATAATCCAACAAAAACAGCGGAAGTGGAATTCTTACCTTTAACTATCTCGACTAAATACGCCAGGCCGCTGGCGTTTGCAGTTGTGTATCGTCCCCCAAACCAGACTTCCGAACACGATAGCCTTCTCCTAAGGGAACTGAACAAGACCTGCTCCAACAGAGACGTCCTTATTGTCGGGGACTTTAACGCCTCCAATATCGACTGGCAAGCTTGGACGGTTTTGGGTCCATCAAACACATTCGGACAACATTTGCTTGAATTGGCAGCAGAAAAACTACTTTTCCAGAATGTAACTCTCGGAACACGTGTTAGGGAAGGGCAAAGTTCAAATTGCCTCGACCTGGTGCTCACTCGAGATGAGGAGAGTGTGCTGGATATACAAGATCTCCCGCCAATTGATGCTAGTGAGCATATTGTGATGCTCTTCGAGTATTCCATGTTCTCCCAGCCTAATTCACCTGAACAATTACAAAGAAATATCTGGAAAGGGGATTTTTCTAGCATGCGAACACAAGTCTCAGCAATACCGTGGACGACCACATTGCAGGGAACAGTTAATGACTATTGGAGCACGTTCAGCTCACTGGTCAAAAGAATCGTTGATCTGAACTGTCCACTCAGACGAAAGAAAACAACCAACCGTCCGCCGTGGATAAACCGGAAACTTCAAACCGCATTTAAGAGGAGAAATAAAGTGTGGAGACGCTACCGACAAACAGACAGTTCTGAAGATCTGAAGGAATACAAACGACAGCGGAATACGTGTAAACGCGAGGCTCATAGACTTCGAAGCAACTATGAGCTGCGCATATTACAAAATTCCTTGGAGCATCCTAAAATCCTCTATAGTTACATACGTAATGGACAGAGCAATCGTGAACCGATTCCATCGCTAAGATCCCAAAACGGAGTAATTGAGATAGATGATCACCTGAAAGCATCGGTCTTCTTCAATTTCTTTCAGTCGGTACTCACTCATGACACAAACCCTCCTGCCATGCCTTACGCAGACCAACGACCAAATCCTTCCTGTCCTGCATTGGAAGACAATCCTTTCTTCTCACCCACGTTGATAAGGACCGAACTACGCCGGCTGAAACCTGCCAAATCACCTGGTCCAGATGGAATTCAGCCACTTGTCCTCCGAGAATTAGCCGATGTACTCTGGGAGCCGGTGTCCATGATATTTCGGAAGTCCATGGACGAAGGCGAACTGCCGGAGGAGTGGAAAACGGCCCATATTTCTCCAATCTATAAAGGAGGATCCAGGCTGGAACCCGAAAACTACCGTCCTATTAGTTTAACCTGCATTCTATGCAAGGTAATGGAACGACTTATTAAAGGGCATTTAATGTCGTATCTGGAGCAGAGGGACCTGGTATGTGCTGCTCAGCACGGATTTCGTCGTGGTCACTCCTGTCTTACAAGCAGTCTTTACTCTCAGGAAAAGTGGACAAGAGCCATAGATCAGGGCCGTCCAGTGGAAGTCATCTTCTTTGACTTTAAGAAAGCGTTTGACAGCGTTCCTCATGGACGACTCCTACAGAAGATTTGGGAGTGCGGAATACAGGGCAGCATTTTTAATTGGATTAAAAGTTTCCTGTCATGCAGGCTCCAAAACGTCATCGTTGGTGCCACTACATCCGAATGGGTGTCAGTAAAAAGCGGCGTTCCGCAGGGCTTAGTCTTGGGTCCTCTCCTCTTCCTCATCTATATTAATGACTGTCCTGTAGACCTTGAATGCGATGGCATCATGTTTGCAGATGATATAAAGATCTGGAAAACAATCAGCTGCGTTGAAGACGCGCAGAAGCTACAGGAAGATGTTAATAAGCTGGCTGCGTGGTCCAGCAAGTGGCTTCTAGCGTTTAACGTATCCAAGTGTGTAGTTTTGCGACTAGAATCTGGACGGAGGCGCTTACCAAAACACCAGTACACCATAAATGGGGTTCCGCTAAAAGAAGTGGACACGCACAAAGACTTAGGTGTCCGGACATGCTCAAACTTGCTGCCCTCCCAGCACTGCAAAAGAGTCGTCCAAAAGGCAACCAGCATCGTGCACTGGATTAGGCGTGCCTTCAAAATCTTTCCTCCAGAACTCTTCTCACAGATATTCGGCACGTTCGTCAGACCGCACTTGGAATACGGAATGACATCATGGATGCCCTAGATGAAGAAAGACAGTGATGCCATAGAGCAGGTGCAACGACGGGCCACAAAACTGTTAGACGGTCTCAGGACTCTGTCATACCCAGAAAGACTGATCCAGTTAAATTTGTTCCCCTTATCCTTTAGACGAATGAGGTGTGACCTGTTATGGACATTCCGCATTATCCACGGACATCAATGTTCGCTAAAAACTGACGACTTCTTTGAATTCACGACCACGAATCACCTGCGCGGTCACCCGTACAAAGTCAAGCGGGAGCGTACACGCCTAGACAATCGGAAGTTTTCCTTCAGCCAGCGTGCTGTTCGACCATGGAACTCACTCCCAAGTGAAATAGTGACATCTGATAAAATCACTGTATTCAAAAGGCAGCTCGACCGTTTGGTCTTTGATAAACGACGACTTTCACAACAGGACTATCTGCGGCCAGCCATAAATTTCATTTCTTGGTTTCATCCCTACCTAACACATCCCTGACTTTTAATGAAATGTCTCCTCTCAAACTATGCAAATGACAGCACTTTATGCTGATTGTATATAACTACACTTAAAATTTCATATGTACACTGAGAAGACCGCCTGTCGCACCCTTCGTAGTCCCGCAGTGTGAAACGTTTCACATGAACAAATATGTTACTGACAAAATTGTAGTAAGATGTACATTTAACATTTATTTTTTATGTACCGTTTTCAATAGGGTCATCAAGGGCATTGCCTGTTATCCTAAAAATACACTATTATATATTATATTAAAATTGTGCCGCTCTTCATCTGCATGCAAAACAACCGTCATTCGAATGAAAACATGAGAACATATCATCCAAAATAAATTACTCTTCCAGCAGAATCTGCGCAGAAGGATCTCAGTGTTTGGATACAGCGAAACATGAGACCAGCAACTAAGTGCACCAAGTCTTCAAAAAACACCATGGGAGTGCCCATGCTATCAGAAGGGCGCTCGCGACCTTTGACAAATACCTTTTGGGTGAATTTATGGTCCCCTTGTTCGGCTTCATCTGGGATGCGGCATACAAGCGTGGATGCCATGGCTAGCAAAGGACAAAAAATGCCTCGAAAAAGAACAGTGCCGTGCGGCAAAGCCGGTAAAGGGCTTAAAACATCAATTTCACATCGAAAAACTGAACTGCCTTTATCTATTCCATTTGTTTTACAGGCAGCAAAGGCGGGATATTATCCTGATTTACAAGATAATACATGACTTTGAGCATGGATCGAGCTATGAGGACATGTTTCAGGGACAACTCTAACTCAATCTTCGTGGTCACTGCATGAAGCTACGCACAGACATGAGCAGGCCGAACTTTCGCTGTAAATATTTTACAGCAAGGGTAGTGAAGAAATGGACACAACAGCTGCGTTATACCAAGCCAACGCCTTGCATAACCTACCGCTAATGCGGATGATTTTTATTTCATTTTACCGTCATCGCCTACATCTGAGTGTTCTCGAGTTTCGGTCTTGCATTTTTAAATTCAATACTCTGTAAAGTGTAAGCATTACTGACAACATTATATTACCATGTTTATTTAATGTCAGACATTGCATGCATCGTTTTCAGTAGGGTTTTCTAAGGAATTGCCTATTACCCTTAAAGTATACTTAATTAGTACCTGAGGTAAATGAAATGATCCCCCTCCAACAGTCGTGTAGTTGACATACCTGAAGCCATTCAAAAAACGTTTGGATGATTATTTTCGTCCCCTACGGTCCGTTGACTTTCCGAACCTGAGCCGCATACACAACAAACCCCGAAAAGTTTATTTAAGTAACAACTCGACTAAAATCATGCAAGTACTACTTAAATAACAACAATTTTCTTTATTCGTGACATGTTTTTATACCGGACTGTCACGTAATTAATAGGGTTATAAAAGTCCTTGTCTAATATTCTTGCCTAATAAACTGAAATTTGGCAATGGCATCTGATGAGTGCTCGCCGTTCAATGCATAAAATCCAGTCATCTTATTTAACAGTCTCCAGGTATTTATGTACGCTTCGCTCCAAAACACTTGGGTGTTTCCTCGGTATCCAGGAGTGATAAAATAATCTCAACTTATCAACCCCCACCTATGATAGACATAATTCTCTTATTGAGCGTTTAGTGGACACTCTCAGTGCAAGGTAAACACTTAGCAAATCGTCAAAATATAAACAGTATAGAAAATGCCTCTCTGCGTGTGCAGGAACATTACAGTTGGATGGAGAACATGTAATGTGTGATGGAGGAACAGTTTTGAAGTCCACTGGCGATCCCACTTTTCGCATATATTTCCTATGATAATAATAGCCACAAATGTTAAGTTAAGAGTCTTCAGACAAAAGACTGAGCTCTAAGAGAAGCAGTGGAAAAGCTTCTGAAATTAAAAACGGATACTTGTAAAAAATGTCCAGGAGAAAAAGGCTTAAATAGGTGCATCGTTCTTAATGAAATATCGGCGTCCCCAACAAGTCTTTGATCGAGAAATCGGCTTTTTTTACTGTTTTATCAACTGTTGTATTCTGAGGTCTTTCGTTTCCTTTCGCCCCAAATCCTGCATGGGCACCTGTCACCATTCCAGGGAGCACGAAAATTTATGCTTCTGTCTATTCGTGACCTCGAAGTCAGACATCCTCTGTCCGCACTGTTACCAAGCTCACGATTTCTTAACTGGCCTGTAGCATCCTGGCAGGCTTTTTGGATAACATACACCGACTATCCTATAGTTATAGGTCAGTATATTCTAAGGGTAATAGGCAATGCCTTAGAAACAGAAAAGGGTATCATAGTTCCGAAGCCCTAATTGATAACCCCAGACCACATGCAAATTGGCGGGCATTTGCTTTTGTCAAAAAGTCGATTGACACACCCTTTCTAATTTAAAAGGGTTGAAGACGATCCACACTATCCTCATTTGTTTTAGTTATAATGCCGGAAGCGGGTCAGTTAATTTGAGTGCGCCCGTTTGTTCGTTTAGTCGGCTATGGGCCGGCCGCGTCGGACAGGTCCTTTGGACCGTTCTCAAGCCTGGTTACGCCTTTGCAAGAATAACGATTCGTTAAAAAAGCTCATACCGATTTATTTTCCCGGAAAAGTCAGCGAATTCTACTTTGCAGAACAAATAAAAAATGAAGGCATCTTGCCTTCAGATGCCCCAGCTCCGCACCAAATCAATCTTCGGAAGGTATGCAAATAATATGTGTGGTTGATTTTTTCTAGAGGAAACCATTGCGGGTTGAGAAATTATGCGACAAAATTTTTGAACCAGATGCTATCGACAGGGTCTCATCCGAAGAGTTGCATAAGTCCGTGGACTACCAGATTATCAGGAAGTCTCTGACGGCCAGCCCTATCCACTGGAAAGCTATGCCTCAATTCAGGAATCTTACTAGAAAACACATTTCTGCCATTTGTGGATCCATCATACAAAAGAGGGCCCCACTTAAACTCACTAATTTTCGGATCGTCGACAGCAGGAAAGTGTAAGTAAGCATGTAGACTTTTCCACACACAGAAGGAGGGTTTTTAAGCATTCTTTTTGAGCTCTTGTTTTACATTTGCGAGTGAATTCGTGTTAAAATTACTTCTCGAGAAAATTCGCCTCGGTCTATGGATATAATGTTGAGACATTGAGTCCTATTTTATATCTCCTTCAGTCTGCGACCATTGTGTATGATATCAGTTTCCTTTCCTAACCTTTTCTACCCCTATCTTTTGAGCCCAATTTTCTTGAATTTTTAAGGATAGCGGACGCAACAAAAGTCCATACATCCACTCGCATCTAAGTTTGTTAACACAAGATTGTTATTCTTCTGTATCTTTGCCGTCTCCCATGCCTGCGCTTTTGCTTGTCTAGCCCAAGCCCCAGCAGGTCTCCCCTGCTCGAGTCGGTGGATTTACCGCCGTCGTCGCCGCCGGAAAAAAATACCCCATCAGTTGTTGTCAAGCGTGAACCGCACGAGGATACTTCTGATCACGGTAAGTCTGCCTTTTTTGACATTTGCAGTCAGCAGCTAACCTTGCTTTTAGTGCCATCACAAAGCACCATAGTTCTTTTTATCCATGAACTTTTCTCATCCGAGTATTTCGTCACGCAACCGTGCATTGATTCGCATGCAAGAATTCCACTGCCTTTGGCTCTCTACCTCTTAATGCAAGCTTAGTGCCATGTTAAGTCTAGTCAATGGGCGCTTTCCTAAGATGACTGCAGTCCATGGTTACTTTGGTTTTTCAGCTGTCTAATTGTTTCAGACTTGTATTTTCTACGCGGTCTGTTGCTTAAGCGTAATTAATAAATTGTTAACTTCCAGGTCTTCACCACCGCCCTAAGACTTCATTCCCGCAACCTTGAAAAACAGTATTTTAACATGACACCCATAGGTTTCCAGCGTTCTGTGCCTGCCATTTTAAACTTATACCTGCAATCTCAGAAAATATGTTTGGCTGAACGCTTTTTCGGTAGTCGATATTCTTGATGCTCCCATGTCAGTCTCTTTTTATACTTACATTTTTTTGCAATCCACTTCAATTACAGAAGGCAAGGAAGTCGCCACCACTCCGTCATCAACACCTACCAAAGCAATCATCCCCAAACCGCAAGTTTTCTGTCGCTACTGCGGTGGGCAAGATAATCTACTGCGCCAGACTTTCGGTGGCATTCATTACATATGCCACAGCTGTAAAGAATTTCTGAGTTTTGCAATTAAACGCTTGATGCGGTTAGAAGATGCGGTCTGTATACATACTCCTCCTTGTCGTACAGTATGTCCAGTAGATGGGGATCCAGCCCCAAAGAACAACACAGCAGACGCTAACGCCGATACAAGAGAATTACCACCATCGCCTATGCTTAGCGCATGGTGCAGCGCCTGCCGACTTTTCCGTTGTCTGCAACTTGGGTTCCGTCCTCCAAGGTACTTACACACGTTTTCCGTTCTGCTTTTCAAAGCATTTTTGGAAAAGTCGTTTGCGTTAGTTCGTGCTAGTATTTCACAGTGCTTAGCCTGGGCAGAGGAAGAAGGTCATAGTCATTTTAAACTTGTCATCGTTTAATGTGTTGTTCTGTTCCTATTACTTCTACGCTGGTCTCTACGTCATCCTTACATTTCCTCTCTCTGTGTTCCATGCAAAATGTGCGTGGACTCGTAGCCCGTATTAGGTAACATGTACACCAACCGTTATCTGATGTTAAGACCCCTGAACCATTGAATTATCACCCTGATTTCAGAAACTGAATTGTGCGAGTTGCCTGCGTGCCGCTTTCAATCATTGAACTTCTCTAACCTTGTTGATTGCTTTCAGCCTCACAACCTCCTAGCACACCCTACCTTATTTCTCACGCGCCAGAAATGGTATCCACTGAGTCTAAGCTTTTCTTGCACCTGTCTCCCTCCGTAAATGTGTAATTATGAACTAGCCATTTAGTAGTTTGCAAAGTTACCCTTGCCAGTGATTCTAACCTGGTGGTCTACCTACTTCGACAGATACCTGAATGTTGTGTGTGATTCTGCTCAGTGGATCATTTGTGTGCAAGTAATATACAGTCCATCTGCTCCATTGGACGCCTGCCATGCCCGCGCTCGCCCAAACTGATTTGTTTAGCCAGTTAACTTAAGTACTGGGCATACGCTAGGTACCCAGCCATTTTACTGCCTTAATGCCCGGCTGACCAGCCGATTTAAACCACAACTTTTGGTTCTGACATCTGCCGAAGTCCAAAATCAATTGCCAGTTGATCATGTTTTGGCAAGATGTCAAGACGGTCAAAAGGAACAAACGACATTTCGACCGTCGTTGCTGACGATGTCCATAATGTGCTCTACGGCAAGGTGAAGCAGGCACGGTGACTTGCGTGTGGATTAATTTATAGTGATAGTGGACTTGCGCTGCATCCACCGCACCCCCTCCTCCTCCCCCATCTGTGAGGAGAGGCGGGAGAGGGCGCGAGTGGCTGACAGGACCGGACCCGTACCTAGGCGCACCACCACACTCTATAACAAACACTCTATAACACTCCATAACAAACATCTGACCCGGGTTTTAACCCACAAAAACGAGTTAGAAAGAGAAGGATGACGGGGCAATTGTGCACACGATCTGCATACCCAGCAGGAGCGCAAGCGCATCTACTGGCAGAGCACCAGGTGCCAGTTAAGTGCCAGCGCTTATCAGACTGCGAGGGCCATGGTTTACTGAACCATGGCATAATAGACGGAAACAATCCTTGAGGCTGGTAAGGGTGAGAGACAGCCCTGCATTTAGCCCATACCACCCTTCAAAGGTTGGGTTACCAGTCAGTCATCGACTAAGCGGCACTGCCCATGTACGCACACTCGACGAAGATCTTCCCGACGATGTAGGGTAGCGAGATGCCAGTGTAATTGTCACAGAGTTGCCGGTTCATTTTGCGCTTTTAGAGGTGAACGATGGTTGCGTCCTTGAAGTCCTGAGAAACTTGTCCACAGCGCCACATCTGAAAGAGTGTCGTGAGTTGGTTCATCAGTCGGTGGCCGCCGCACTTGTAGATTTCGGCTGGGATTGCATCGGAGCCTGGTGCTTTCCCCCTGGAAAGTTGTTCCAAGGCGCGGATGGTTTCTTGGAGGGAGGGAGGGCGGGCGGTTCAGGTCGATGTTGATTTCCATTAGGGGGAGCCGGCCAATGGCGGCCTCGGAGATTACGGGGGGACGACTGAGGACGTTTCTCAAGTGCTTGGCCCAGCGCTTCAGAATCTGCGACTTCTCCGTCAGGAGCGTGGACCCATCAGTGCTGAGAAGTGGCGCAGTTCCTTTGTTTGGGGACCATAGATCGCCTTGATCGCAGCAAAGAAGTTATTTGATTCGCTGCGGTCGGCATATCCCTAGATCTCCTCGGTCTTCCGGGCCATTGAGGCGTCCTGCAGTTCTCTTAGCCGTTGCTGCGCAAGGTGGCAACATTGGTAGAAGGCCGCTTTATTCGCGTCGGTTGGACGGTCGAGATAGGATCTATGCAACCTGTTCTTCTCGGCGAGCAGGTTATTGATGACCGTCGTCGTGGAACCAGTCCTGGTGCTGGCGACTTGCGCGGCCGAGGACACCCAGGGCGATCAACCGGACGGCGTCTTGCAGTTGGCACCATCGTGTCTCCACAGAGGCGTTGTCATTTGCAACTGGCTGGTCTTCCAGCCACTGGGTCAGTTGATTGTTGAAATGTAAGTGATAAGCAGGCAAAGACAACAAAGCAGTATTCAGCTTACCTGGGTGTCGCTTACCTTCTGGCCTCCAGCTAAGCTGCAGACGGAGCCGCTGGGTCAGTTGATTGTTTGTGGCCTCCCGCGACGCAGGAGGCCGAAAATATATACACGCCTGTTTGGCCGTCTGCTCCACAGAAAGGGGAACTAGGCACGGTGATTTGCGCAGCATATACCGCTCTCTCTCCTCGCCCACCTGGGCTCGGTGTCATGAAGACCGGAGACGGGGGAAGGCACAGGTGGATGGCACGGTCGAACTCTCACCTTAGCACTCCACTCCACACCCCCTGGTCCACACAGCAAATGACCAGGATTTTGACCAACAACAACAGCACAACAACGGGTCAAAAGGATGAGGATGACTGGGCAGCCATACTCACGGCCTGTATACCCCGCGGGAGCGCAAACGTATTTACCGGCAGGCAACCAGGTGCCAGAAAACATACAGAAATTAAAACGAAAGTACCTTTTTGGGGTCCATAAATCGGACTTTCGTCACCTTGTTAAAGAGTGTTTTCATTTTCCCCTCGGCACTTGTTTTTTCCTCGAAGATCACTTGTGCAGGACCACCTTGCCATCCATTTTTCACATTTCTCCCATCTTTCTAAATCTAGTACTCAAGCACGTGTCCAAATCTGCTGGATTACTTAGTTTCTTTCATTTTCAGCTTAAAGGAAAAACGCTCTCCTCATTCGCGCCTCATTCGCAGTCTGACCATAACCGAGTTAAGTCAGCCGGAACTAATTTTTCGTGCTCAGGAGCGCCGACCTCTACAATTTTGGAACATATCCCACCACACTTGGGAAGCTGCCTTCGCCAAGCCCCTAGAAGGAGAGGTGCACGACAGAGTATCCTCTTTCTTCGACAGGTTGTGGATCCGTGCTGTAAACTTGTGCGGACACCCCTGCAATTCCGCAACTACAACGCCCACGGGCACGCAGTTCTCCGAGGACCCCATTACTAAATCTAATGCGTTGACGCTTTCACCCCCGTTTCAAAAAACGGCGGACGCCGACGGAGTGATGGCGATGGCTGAGACCGCCCTCGGCTACCAGGAAACAACGCTTGCTCATACAAGCATCGAGGCACCCGAAGTAGTACCTGGAGGCGGAAAAGCGATGGGCAGCAAAACCGATACGTGCTCTGCATCTGCAGTGAAAATGGTAGTAAAATGCGAAGTGCATGGGCCTACAACAGCTGTCATGGATTCGTTTGAAGATCTTGTTGAACCTTCTGACAGGGATAAGACGGAAACTGTTGCGGCCGTGCATCAATTAAACAGCTCCCCTACAGGTTTGTCCAGGTTTATTCTCACACTTTTGCACTTGTAATTCCTAGTTAGCGTTAATGCTGTTGTCAGTATCTAACCAGCTCCTAGTTTTACAGTCGGATTTGAGATGCCTGGGTAAATTTTTGTACCATCATATCCATATTTCTGGTTTTTCATGCAGTCGTTTGTTGTTCGTTTGTTGTCCCATTGAGCCGACCACGTCGTCACTACCGATGCCGGGGTTTGGCCTAAGCTTCGCGAACCATGAACTCTATCGCTCACTAAGTTGACACGCGAATGCTTATGCCAAGACAGCAAAATGCGTATGCTATTTTTCCGTGAAAAAAAAACATTTCTGGAACCCAGGACACTTTTTCCCAAGGAGCCCCGAATGATCTGAACAAATGAGCACTATGTGCACTCACTAGCAACCATTTCACCTTGGTTCAGCTGGCGAGTTTCACTATTGACACAGCGCGAGCGAACGGAGTCGTAGCAGTGGGACTGCGGTAATATGAGTGCTTTGTCGCACTAGCTTTTTTTGAAAGCGGAACAACCGCGGCTTAGTAGTGGCTTGCCGGATGACCACTCCTTCTTCCTAGATGATTTTTAGCCAACAGCTGATATCCAAGCAAGTCGACGTTTGTTACACAGCGCCAAAATGAAACAATGATTTTTGGACAAAAGTAAGTTATTGGGTAGCAGGGCTCTACACCGAGCCCTATAAGAATCCTTTAAGGTGTTCAAATACGGAATGCATGTGCAGATGGGGTGAACTTGGTAACAAAATATAAACGGAAGGACTCCACCCTAGAATCATAGTAAAGGATTCCATCACAACTGCCTAAACTTTTGTCAGATAGCTTAGTTAGCCTTAATACTGACGCAGTGCAGCGGGGAGACGAACTAATTAAACAGCAAACTCATTTGTCCCTTGCTTGATGAGCGTCTCCATAATTCCCTAAAGACAGCTTCAGTGCCTTTGGCCGCCCACATTTTTAACATACTCGATAAATTGCCTCTCTATCCATGTAGTGGTATTTGTGCGCATTTTGGAACTTATTGAAAAGTATATTTTGCAGTTGCAAAATAAATGAACATTTCTGTTGGCCACGTTGTCCAGCGCCTTGTGAAGGTGCTCATGGTTTGTTACCTTGCTTTAAATGTGTGTTTTCGTTTGATGAGCGGACATTTATTGGAAGCGCTGAAAGAAATAAACCAAGACCTATTCGTTTAGTTGTTTCACAGACCACTCGGAATCGAACTGTCGATTGCCGCCTTTTCGCCCGTTACTTCGGCTTTTCAATCTCGTATTTTTCCGACGTTTAACGCCTTGCGGACGTAGATATTTCTTTATATCAAGAGGTTTTGTCGGTAAAGACAAAGACACTGTAATGGTAATTTCTGGCATATTTGCCGTCACCAGCCGGTTTTGCGTTTGTCATGCGTTATTAGCTTATTTCTCTGAAAAAACCCCCTTTCATATTGCGCTCCCACATGTAACCCACATAGTGGGGTGCAATGAACACCTTCATGGTGTTCACACATAGGTTTGACGACGTTGCTCTAGTGTGGCCCCTTAAGACAGAACTGCCACAACAGTAAGGGATATGAGCTGCTTTTGGAGGACCTAGTGGGAAGGGGTTCGGGTATGGGCTCTGACAACCCGACTCCCTTTTCACCTACGATTTATTTGACCAGGAAATTCGACGTTCATAATGC
>CACRXP010000647.1:361299-374762 GCA_902702965.1 Spirometra erinaceieuropaei
AATCGAGACTTAAAAGTAGATTCGATGAAAGTCATACTTGCTTTGTGCTTGATGTGTATGAGAGCAAAGCTCGAGCGAGTGACGGTCGTGTTTTTGTTTGTCCCTGTTGTTCAGTAGGCTACCACCACCGGCATTCCATACAGTATCAACGTCTTTCATTTTTCAAAAATCACCTGAATCTTGAGTTAACAGTGCCTCAACGGGCATAAAACCTCAGCTATTTTACTCAGGTACAAGTAGACATATAGAATTTGATTTCCCTCGACATCACTAAGTTAATCGTTGTCCATCTTAAGTCACGACATTTGGTTAGGTTGTATGGCAGAACATAACATGTGCTTTTTATATAGCAAAAGATACAGTCCTCGAAAATCCTGCAAACTTTCCTCACCTCGGTAGATTCCTGCTTGTGTAATAATGTCAGACAAATGTACTAGAAGAGTCAACACTCTGATGTACAGTGTTTCCTGTCCTTTCTGTGTATGAAACACTAGTAACTTTCAGAATGCTGCTTATTTCTAGAGTTCTCTTTTGGATGAAAAAAATCGTTTCAGGCGTCAATTTGCGGGATTACCAACGTCCTTAGTCGCTCCTGTTTACGATATTTCGACCGTAGTGAGCGACGAGGTCTGCCTTTGTCCAGTGGTCATTTGCGCACGAGCTTGTAGTGAGGGAGATTTGTGCAGCATCTACCTCTTACTATTTTCACATCCACCGTACTTCAGCAGCAACATGACTGCAGATGAACGTTTAGCGCAATTGCTCGCAGAACTAAACCGTACGTCTATACGCGCGGCACATAACCTTGTCGTTAATCGTAGGCTTCAAAGAAACAGGTGTCGAATCTTATGTAAGTGAGAGTGCCATAAAGACCACATTAAGATGTCAATGAACAGTGTTCATCGACTCCAAGTAGGATAAAGTTACCATACCCCCTGTTGGAAACCTTCCACGCCACGTTTGTTATCATGTCAGGCCACTTTGAAAGCCCATCTGGTTGTTTATAGTGAGGCCTCATTTGCATAAGGCCTGTCCCATTCAGGCCAAACGGAGATTATTGGTCGCGGTGGCTGACGGGGCGTAAAGCCTCCTTTTGTCACGTGTCACATACTGGGCTTCTGATAACGCTCTAATGGACAAAAGCCAAATTCGTTCTATTCTCACCTAAGCCTACTGAATGTTGTAAATGCCCCTTTTGAACATGCACTTCTGTTTCAATAATGCTACACAATAGCTACTATCAAAACCTTTTCTGATGTTCCTGTTGTATAGGTTTGCAGCACTCATGACCTACATAGCCTTTTATGTACCCCACGATCTCTTACCATCTGGCTATATGCACTTCCATTGAACACTCATCTGTCTTTATCGCGGTACTTCTGACCGCTGCACGCTTTTTTCACCATCGGGTCATCCCTTATTTTTGCTTTCTCCTTCAGCTCCTCTTTTGTGTGTCTTGTGCGGAACCCTTCCACTTTTACTGTGTTGAGCGCCAGTTCCGTCCGCGAAGCAAGGACCACTATGTTTGCCGCAATTGTACCGCATGCCTCAAGTGTGGCCAACTGTCGGCAGAATTGAAGTGTATTCGTTGCTCCCACGGCTTCCACCCGAGCTGCCTTCCTAACTACGCTCCTGCCTTATCCACCCAGCGAGGCAAATGGGTAAGTGTATGAAGTCTCCCCTTTTTTGACCTGTTTTCTGAATTAAAGGTTGGCTGTAGCCGGTCTCGACTCTTTAAACAAACTATACCCTTTGCCACCTTGCTCAAGTATCCTCCATTAACGTATCATAAGTTTTCATGTGCTCAGTTAGTTGTTATGAGACGACGGAAAACTTTCCTTATGTTTTCTCTATTTTTTTGCCATTCTTCCCCACGTGCATTTCGTTTACTTTGTCAATTCATTACCACCATCTGTCCATCTAGACTTCCAGATTTCAGAAGGGTGTGCGTAGAAGATGCGTTACCCGTTAGCCCAGCTGTTTGCTACTCGATCAGTCCACAGGGGGCGGGTATTAAAACGGTCTTCAGTTAAGGTTAGCAGCGAAATAAACAGGCTCTCGGGTCTGACGAATAGGCAGTCGCGAACCAGCAGCGACAGTGCTACCAGGATGCGGAGGGACAAGGTTCGGCACACCGACTGCTTCATAAAATATCTCAAAATCCAATGACGGCACTACCACATGGCGAACGTGAACCGCCCTTAAATAAGCTTGCTTAACTCCGCTACCATGTGATTAGCTTCTTAAACTAAGGCGCTGGAGGTGACAACCTCGAACACGCAATCCGAGCGGCTGTTCGGGACTCGATAGTCCGATCGTCGTTGCCGACGATGTCCACCATGTGCTCCACAACAAAGTGAAGCAGGGGCGGTGACTTGTGCGTAATTTAGTTTATAGTAATAGACTTGCACGGCATCTACCACAATCTCTCCACCACCTGGTCCCGGTGTCAAAACAGAGTCAAGGAGATCGGAGGCGGGCGAGGGCGCAGGTGGATGGCACGGCCGAGGCCGCACCTTGGGGCCCCGCTCCGCACAGCAAATGACCAAGATTTTAACCAATAACAAAAAGGTGGCCGGCACAGCTGGAGCCGCACGTAGGCGTGCCATCATACCCAGCTCGTATCCCACGGAATGAGAGTGTCATAAAGGCTGTATTAAGGTGCAACCATTGTAGGCTGACTTTTAAACCACAGTCGGCGCTCCACACAAATACAAAACACTGGGTCGACTGTGAGGTCCAAGTTATCCCCTCAGTCGGCGACCTTCCAAACCACGGCCTTTAGCGCACCGTGATAGCTTCAAGCGCGTCAGATTGTTTATAGTGAGAAAAATGCGCTGAGTTGTCGAACTCACTCTCCCTTTCAATTCCCAGACCTTAGTCACTGTCCGAGCCGATCAGTGGACAGGTGGGGGAAATGGACGCGGTGGCGGACATCTAGCGACCTTGTCTGGGCGCTTCACATGACGACCTGCTCCCCAATACACAAGCACCAGGATTTCACACAACGGGGATTGAGCGGCGTTCATCTCACATGCGTGAGAGTGCCGCAGTTTACGTTGGGAAGGAGCCGTTCCAGCCCGGCTCTCGGTCCACCAGTCCGCAACTCCACACATACACACAACTGGGCAGACTGCGTGGACTGAGTTGGGGCGCCAGTCAGCAGCCTTTCTAGCCACAGCGCTTGACGCTCCGTGATAGCCTCAGACTCGAATCACACATGCAGCAGAGGGGCCGCATGGAGACGGAGCCGAGACACACACATCCCACTTGCGTGGAAGGTGGCAATTGGATTCTTGTGGTGGATGATGATGTTGCGTGATGTACGTGGAGGAAGATGTGATAGTGTGGTGTAGCCGGTGATTATCCACCGCAGTTTTTCGTGAATGCGCACATGGCCTCTGAGACAGCTTTATTGTCGGGGACTCGCGCCATCATCCATCGTGGCGCTGCTACATCATCCGAGTTAATTGTTCGGGAAAACCGAATTTCTGCATGATTTTCCACAGCATTCACGGTTTACTGTGTCGATGACTTTCGTCGATCCACGAAAGTAGAGGTTGGTCCGCATTTCCTGACACTTCGTCAGTTGACGGGCGGCGGAGATTATGTCCGTGGCTCGGCAGTGACGGCGGAAGCTGCACTGGTTTTCCGTCAGGAGACCCTGTTCCAGATGGTTGTTCAGGTGGTTGAGGTGAATGCGAGCAAATATCTTCCCGGCGCTGGTCAGCAGGGAGACGCCTCAATGATTGCTACCGAGCTGGCGGTTACATTTCCGCTTATAGAGATAGACGATTGTGGCGTTCTTGAAATCCTGTAGGACTTCTGCTTGACGTCACATCTCCTGGAAGAGCGCCAACAGATGATCCATGAGTTGGGGCCACCGTGCTTATAGGTCTCGTCAGGGATCGCGTCCGATCCAGGCGCTTTCGCACTGGAGAGCTGCTGCATGGCCCTGATGGTTTCGTGGAGAGAGAGCAGGAGGTCGAGGTCAGCGTTGGTCCCCATTTGAGGCGGACGGGCGATGGCGGCGTCGGAGGTGGTGGAGGGACGGTTGAGGACGCCTCGGAAGTGCTCGGCCCATCGCTGTAAACTTTTGTGTCTTCTTAGTGAGTATGGTACTTCCGTTGTCGCTGAGAAGAGGAACAATTGCTTTTTTTGGCGGACCGTAGACAGCTTTGATCGCGGCGAAGAAGTTCTTCCGTTTGTTGCGATCCGCGTACCCTTGGATCTCCTCGGCCTTGCGAGCCGTCCAAGTGTCCTGCACCAGCGCAGTCGCTTTTGCACAAGGTGGCGACTACATTAGAAGGCTGTTTTGTTGTCGCCGGTGGGACGGTTGACGTAGGCTTTTTGTAGACGGTTCTTTTCGGCGAGCAGGTTGCTGATGGCGGCGTCGTTGTCGAACCACCCCTGGTGTTCGCGTCATTCGTGACTGTGGACAGCTAGGGCGATTGAATGGACTGTGCTTCGGAGTTGGCACCGTCGGTGTTCAACGGAAGCGTTCTCGTCAGCGGCGGCGGCGGCGGCGGCGACTGGAAGGCTGGCCAGCCGTTGAGCTAGCTCATTGCTGAAATGGACACGGTGAGTAGGCAAAGACAATAGGGCAATATTCAGCTCACCTGAGGGGCGTTTACCTTGTGGTCCCCTGCGGGGCTGTAGGCGAATACGCGTCTTCGAGATGACGAGGCGATGGTCGGTCCACCCGTCAGCGCCCGCGATCGCCTTCGTCACCAGCACGTCCCGCTGATCTCGCCTCCGGACGAGGACATAGTCCAGCAGGTGTCACTGACGCGACCGAGGATGCCTCCAGGTGGCCTTCTCTCGCTCCGGCAGACAGAAGAAGGTGTTCGTCAGAATGAGGCGGCGTTCTGCGCAGGTGCGGAGGAGCAGCAGGCCGTTGTCGTTGGAGCCGCGGAGACCGTGGGGACCCAGCACTCCTCTCCACTCAGTATGATCTGTGCCGACGCGGGCGTTGAAGCCACCAAGGACAATCAACTTGTCCGCCTTCGACACAGTCGCCAAGAGGGCATGCAAGTCCTCATAGAATTTGTCTCTTACGGTGGCGTCGGGACTGCTTATCGTCGGAGCGTAGGCGCTGATGATGGTGGCGAATTTGCCCCCACCCCGGAGAGGCAGGCGGAGGCTAATCAGGTGATCGTTGATATCTGATACGTTGATCGTTGAGGCAGACAGGGCAGTCGTCCCGCGATGTCGTTTCGGATGGCAAAGGCGACGCCCACGCCCCGTCTCTCTGCCCTGGGGCGACCGCTCCAGAAGATGTGGTCGGCACCCACCTCTTCCAGTTGGCCTTGTTCGGAGAACCGGGTCTCATCGAGTGCAGCGATGTCCACCTTGCAGCGCGCCAGTTCCCGAGCCACCAGCACCGTCCTCTATTCCGGTCGGTTGCTCCTCGGATTGTCTAAAAGGAAGTGCACATTCTAGGCTGCCAGTGAGCGGACTCACCATACCAGTCTGGCGAGCGGGACGGCGGGGAGGAGGAGGAGGAGGAGGAGGAAGAAAGCGGAGGAGTGAGCCTTGTTTTTCGTTTCGTTGTTTCGACCGCGAGGTTTGCGTCTGAGGTCACGGTCAGACTGCAGACGGCGTGGGTCCCCAGCATTTGTTTAGGGCACCTTTTGTAGCCCCTTCCCTCTCGCGGGGGTGAGCAGTGCTCTTCCTAAGTTGGCCTGCTCAGTTGTCTTAGGCGGATGCCGAACTCTACCATGGGCCATGTATTTGTTTAGCGGGAGAACGGCCCAATTTAGCATGTCACCGTAGGGCTTGAAGTGGGGTAGGGGAGGATGGAGACGGGTAGAGCGATAGGAAGCAGATTTCCCCGTCCCTCTGTGAGCGAACTAGTTGCTGAAATATCAACGTTAAACAGACCGACACGACGGAGTAGTATTTATCTTGCGGTAAGGAAGGACACAAACAAGCAGACAAAAAGCAAGCTGCAGCAGCGAGTAAGAAGCGAAGGCAGACAGTAGGAATTCAACAGAGCGACATGTAGCTTACAACGAGGACAACACAAACACGCAGTCGGAAAACAAGCAAGCATGCACGAACAAGCAAAACAAAGGCAGCAGAGCAATGTTCGCTTATCTGGGGGGGGGGGGGTCACTTGTGACCTCCTGCGGTGTTGCAGACGGAGCTTCGTCTCGGAGATGCCGAGGCGGTGATTCATCCGGTCAGCGGAGCCGAGTTGCCGTGTACGGAGATTCCCACATGGATACCCTTACCTGGTTTAGCCTGCCGGTCGAAGCGGTTACTGGGGTGTGGCCGCCAAACAAAGCCAAGCTTCGGAGAGCCACATGTGAGAGTCAGGTGCCAGTAACTGACACTATGCGCAGTCTACACCTGCAAGCAAGCGAACCACCTACGACCGTCACCTGGACCCACCACTGGACACCCCTACACCCCTCTGAAACTTGCTACATGTGGGACAAATAGTCCTTGCTACCAGTAGCTCTGAAATTTCCGAATAAAAAAACTCGAAGGATAAGGCGTTCGAATATTTCGAAAGACGTATCTAGCCGAAAACCGTGACCAGTAATTGAAGCCATATGGGTGAAGCTTGGGGCCACCTACACGTGGACCCACAACTGGATATCTCTACCCCCATTTGGGGACCCGCCTGTACCCATAATCCATAAGAAATCTTATAAAAAGATGTCCGACTCCATTGCTCGCGACATGGTCACGGCCGACTTTATCAAGCATGGCCAAAGATGCATCAAGCCAGCTAGCGTAGAATGGACGCAGAGGGAGAATCAATGGAGTGACTCTGTTCGCGACGTGAATGACGGCTTTACTGATGACGACTCAGCCAAATTCGACGCTGGCTTGAGCACCATCTCAACTTCGATACTCAACCAATCTCGCACATGCTCTCCTCTGCAACGGAGTTTCTTCCCTCTCCAACCTATGCAGTTCCACGCGACTGCCCTTTTGAAGGAGAAGTCGCTGATGTCATACCAAAGCTACGCAACAACTAGCCACCGGGAGAGGACGGTATACTCGCTGAAGTCTACAAGTTTTGTATCGACACTCTGGCGCCCTGGCTCCATGAGGTGATTAAACAAGCGTATAGAGACGAAGTTGTTCCTGATAACTGGGGCTTTGGCATCCTTGTACCTATCCTCACGAAGGGAGATAAGACAAGATGCGAGAGCTACCGCGGCATAAGCCTCGTTGACGTTGCTGCGAAAATCTTCGCTACTGGCCTTCTCAGGTGATTTCGGGCTGTGTGTAATTCTAGGACGAGGTCCAATCAAGTCGGATTTCGTGCTGGACCTGGATATTCGGATTAAGTATTCACACTGAGTCGCATTCTCGAATTCCGCCATAGCTATTAACATCCAACGGCCGTCTGCTTTGTTGACTTTGCCGCCGCTTTCTATTCCGTCCATCGTGAGTCCCTGTGGCGGATAATGGGACTAGGTGGTATGCGGCCGAAAATCATTGCCATGATGAAGGCCTATTATCGCACCACCACCGCGCGAGTTCTGGTCCACGACAATCTTTTCCAACCGTTTGGTATTCAGTCTGGCGTTCAACGGGGTTGTATCCTGTCGCCCATTCTTTTCAACTAAGTTATTGACTGGATTCTCGGCAGGAACCTACACGAAGGTAACTGTGTTTAGATTGCACCCGGACACCGACTGACTGACCTCGACTATGCCGATGATATCGTCTTACATGCCTCAAGTTTTGGTGATCTGCAGTCTATGGTGCCACGGGTGAACGAGGTCGCTAAATCGGTCAATTTATTCATAAACGCTGGGAAGACTCAAGTGTCTTCAAGCCGCATCCCTACCAGGAGAAGTCACCTCTCAGGACTGATGGCTGTCAACTTGAAGAAGTGGACGGTTTTAAATACCCCAGGACGAGGCTGCTACCGAATGAGCAGAGTAACGACAACATTGTCTCCCGAATTGATGCTGCCCGCTGGGTTTTCTCAAGCCTTAGAAAATGCCTATGGATCCAACGCGACATCTCCATTTCCATCAAGATTCGCATGTACCGTGCATCTGTCCGGTCTGTCCTTCTCTGTGGTGGTGAGTGCTGGGCTTTGCGCGTGGAGGACGAGCGAAAACTGGAGATATTTGACCACCACTGCTTGAGGACCATCCTTCGAGTGAAGTACACTTCGTCTCAAATGAGACAGTCCACACTCGCTGCGACAACATCGCAAGGATATCTCAGGCCATCGGCGAAAGACGACTGAGGTGGTTCGAGTATGTTCTTCGTCGTCCACCTCAGGAGTTCAGTGTTAATGCCCTCGATCCGGCACCGTCGTCCGGCAGACGTTGAAGAGGTGGTCAGCACAAAACCTGGCTCGACACAATCCGGCATGATAATGAGGTAGTTCTTGGACCTTCGGTATTCGGTCTACGTCGTTGGCGAAGGGAAAGGGTTGAGCTGTCCAGATCTGCTACCGCGGATCGTCACGCGTGGAGAGGTACAGTTTGGGATATCATCGAGGCGGGATAGATCAGGCATGATCGCAGCCGTACCAAGTACAAGTAAATTGCTTACTCTCGCGAATTCTTGGCCCTCGACTGCAGTGACTCCTTACTGTGACCTTAGGGCAAATCCCCTTGAATTGCTGTCTATGCGTGTAAGGTCTGGATCTTGTGAGCTGGCAGGACTGTTTCATCTACTTGCTCAGCTACTGTCTCCGTGCTCTTCTCCAATCGTCTTGACTTAACCTCGTTATTATAATGCACTGCAATTGCGAAGAGACGGTGGGGTCGGTGTTGCGAGAGTCATCGTCGTCTCTGCCTCTTGTTATATCGTCCGACGTTTAACTGCTGTTATTAGGTCCACCACCGTTTTTGATTTGGAGCCATAGCTGATAAGGTTGTTCGAAGGAGTTTAGCAAGACCACTACTTCGTCACTGCTGGATAGCTGAATCCCTCTGACCCTTCCCAGCACTCGCACCACGTATGTTTGATTTTCTGTCCGTCTCGTCAACTTTGGCGAACAGAGTTCGACACGCAATAATTTGTGTCGTTCGCCACAGCATGACCTAAGTGTTCTCACAGCACAGATTACTAATAACTGGTAATGTGAGTAATAATTCGATCCCTCAGTGTTGCCGCCTCAAAAGCATGTAAGGTGTCGTTGTCTATGCCGCATTCTCTCATCACTTGACAGTCGCGCAAGTTCCGGTTTTCGGCGCTTCTCTCATTTATTATGGTAAGCAGTATGCTATAAACTGCCAGTAAAAGAGTATCTTACCATGAACCACTCCTCCTTAGCCCATGCATCAGTAGCCTCTGTGAGTTTTCCTGCCTACCCGCTCTTGAATTAAGTTTCTGACCTGACGCAAGCCTTCTTTATAACGCGCTGTCAGCGCACACATGGGAACAATTAGGGACTCATGCAGACTCATCGTCATGACTGATCCATGTCGTGAACCAGTGTAGAAAATGTTTTGGGCCAGCGTATCAGTGACACGGCTTAATTACCTGCTGCAACACGGTGAGTTGTACACTTTGGAGTCGTCAGGCCGAGCTAATTACTCGTCCTAGGTTTTCTTCAGAGCCTAGGTGCCTCTAACAACGTTTGTAAGCAGGAGCCAAAAACTTCGAAGAAACAACGTTGACGAAACCATTCTGTCCAACTCTTGACTGGAGCATCTTTTGCTTAACGAATGTCCCTGGGAATGTGATCCAATTCCTCTATCTGCTCGGACTTTGAGTCGGTCACCAATATAACACAGCATTTCCGTCGCCCGATGGGTCAAAAAGTTGCATTCCTGATGGCGGTTGGAAAGGGGGGGGATTAGGGGGAAAATAAGTCAGTCTTCTGCCTATATCGATGTTGTTGAGTAGAAAGCAATGATTTCGGACAAATTGCGGGCGATAACGTGCGAACCATGAGTGGAAATTGTCTTCACTCTCCTCAGGTGTATTGTTTGTGAATGCGAAGTTCGGGAGCTTTCGCCCTAGCTTGATCAACTCATCGAGCGTGGTTTATGGTGAGTTTCTTAGTTACAACAAACAGCAGTTTCCGTTTACAGTTTTATTTACTTGCCACATTCACCCGTTTGCCCTCACCTCCATGTGTGTATCCGAATGTCGATAGACAGTGTGCTAAATGCAGCACAGTACTAAGATAGAATTCTTGACAAACTTCCTTTGAGCGGAATTGTAACGTCTGAACGTACGCTACTCGACATCTCTTACGTATAGGCTACTTCTAACTTGAAGTTCGTCAAAATTTCTGCCGCATCTGTCGACTTATTTTTTTCTGTTGTATTGTTTTTTCCTTGTTTAATTCGCATTTACCGCGTGTTTCAGGCGTGTCCAGACTGCACTCACTGCCTCCACTGTCTGGTAAAGCCAACTGATTTGATTGTTGCTAGACAACGCACCGGCGATGCGTCTGCCACTCTGGTGCCCTGGTCGAGTGATACCTCTAAGTGCGCCGACTGCAATGACGCCGAAGCCAACGGCCAGATCTGCCCAGAGTGCAACCGCGCCTACTTGCGTGATACACTGGAGATGGTTCAATGTGACTCCTGTCGACTGTGGCGCCACCGCGCCTGCGCAAAACTCACTGGTAAGTCATGTTCGTTCTTACAGCTTCCTCAAATCAGGGCTGTTCTTCCTCAATGCCATATGCACTTAATGCCATTGCTCCCCTTCAGTGGATCAATACGAATTGATTGCCCAGCTGTCTCCCAGTCAACTGAAACCCTTTACCATATACTGCTCCAAGTGCAAGGAGAAGAGCCTAGCTCGCGCCCAAGAGACTCGTTCGGCAGCCATTGGGGAAAAGGTGAATGGCGATGAGCGACTGCGTTGTCTGGCCAGGGATACACTGTTGGAACGAATGCAGAACCTGGTGCACTCTTGTCGGCGCTCACCAACCCACGAAGGTCCCTGTAACACCCCAGCAAGGCGAACTAATCAACCAAATGGCCATCCCGCAGATGACGGGTGCAGATTTGAACTACCTCAGGTATGTCATCTAACTTATTGACTAGCTGCTGAGGATTCTCATCTCCTTTAACTACCCCTCGGCCAGAAGGGGAGAGCTTAAGTTAGCAATGCTAGACCTCTTGACTCGTAATCGAGGCTCATTTCGTTGTGTTTTCTATTTTTGCAGTTTGATGGTGGTGTAGACTCACCCGAATGGGGCGATGATCACCAACCCGAAGTAGTTAATATGCCAGAATCACTATTCGACCACCAAATGCGCGATCGCGGTGATTTTCCGGTAGTCACCTCACCCCTGTGCGCCACTACCTCTCAGCCGACCCCAGTAACAGATGATACGTTCGCCATTAACTCTGACCCCATCTCCTGCCTGTTTACCGAAAAAGGACTGCCAAATTGTCAGTCACCTGAGTTAGCCTGTGAGACGGTTGTTGTGACGACAACCCACTCGAAGGGCAGCGACTCTTCATCAGAGGAGGATCCTTTCTCTGGTGACGAAACTTATGTACGGGATGATGCTATTTCTGGTGATGCGCCGTCTGTCAATGACGATGCAGACTACGAAGCCTCTGCGACCTCCTCCTCTGTCGGCACCTACCGAGACGGTGATTCCTGTCGTGTACCAGCCTGGACTGTGCGGATCGATCTGGACCCACCTCCAATGCCTGCTGCCTGGCTTACTGAGGGTGACACCTTCGAGTACTGGATCACTCCGGTGCGTCCTGCGAATTCCCTAGGAACAGTGTCCTACGTTAGATTCTTTCTTCTGGCGTCCATCTAATTAATTAAGCAACCACTGGATCACTCGTGCTTTCGCTATTTTCCTTTTTAGCGCTCATTAGCCTATAGTCTCTTGGCTCGTCTTATTCAGCGGCTCTCTTGCACAGCGACAACCAGCCCAGAATTCATTCATTTGCGACGTCTACTTCAGTGGCTTGTATCTTGCGTGGAGCGCCTCTTTCCCTGGATGCCTGCCGGCGAGTGCATCGATGAAGGTATTGTCACTCTTATCCCACAATCACATTTCCATTCTGGTCGCTGTTGGCTTCAATTTACATGCTCCGAATGCTAATGGGTCGTATCTACCCACTGCTCATTATAATCCTTTAACACCTGTAGTCGCGTTCCAAGGTCACAAGGTGTTATCAAGGGTCAGGCGAGGTCCTGGAGCGGAGGGAAGATAGATAAATTTCCCCGCCTCACTGTGTTAACCCGGATCATTGTCGCGTCTATTGCCATGTTTCCTTGCAGAAGCACCGCTTGTCTGTGCGTAATACTTTTAGTGGATTTCTTGTCTTCGGGATGTGTACGAAGACGCAGGTCTATCAGGACTTCAGGTCAACTCTTTGTCGCTAACTGGAGGCTTTCATTGCTCAGCCATCCCATCTGGTACAGTGCATCTTAACTCTAGGGGAGTTGTATCAGCTCTGCTTTCGGAACACGAGGTCATTACTGTTGTAATTCACGGACGGTGTTCTGTTGGTTATTCTCCTGTACACCTTTTTCCGAGTCCACTTAATGTTTACGTTTAGGTAGTGGGCTGCGGTTGTGGGGCGACGCCGAATACATTGATGCACTTTGTGCACACTTCCTCATCGATGGACTTGCAGTCCCAGCAAATGAATAGATGGGCTTGGGGATATACCTCCACTGCCCCCTGAAATACAGATATAACCTTCGGCTCCACGACGCCATCCTCTACATAGCAGCTACACCTCAGTGACCTTCTGTGATCAGCGGGTTAAATCGGATGAGGATACCGACGCGCGCCTCTCTTATTATTTAGAGTTGGTTGATGTAATTAATGAAATACCATTAGATTCGCAGGAAGGTCCCTGTAATATAGAAGTCGCCCAGGCGCATACCACAACGTTAAATTGTCGGAGGCGGGAATATGGGCCCTCCCATATCACAGGCAAGCTCGCGCTAAATTCAGGGAGCTGCCCATTCCTGCGTCCCAAATTAACCCTAACCCTCCTAGCCTTAGTCCAAACCCTCATACTCATAATACTAGCGCTAACCCCTCTATCCCTAACCCTGCCCCCGACCCCTTGGCATTTAGGGCAAAGCCACATTTAATACGGCGGCGTGGGAGTCCCCTTTTCCGTGCTGGACCCATTAAAGAAACGACCATTTATCAAAAGGGAGTATAGTTTAGTCTATAAATGACTAGTTACTAGTTAAGGAACACATCTAATGAAAACTAGGAACACATAAGACAAATATGGTGCGAGGCAATGGAGGCCAAATGTAAGAGCATATAACGAAGGAGCGCGCACCGAAAAAAGGCTGTTAAAACAACAGCAAGTCCAGAGGAGCAATATTCAGTTGACTTTCGTTGAGGCGAATGTTTGCATTCCAGGCGTTAGTATGGGTAAGGGAGAAAAAAGACGGGTTGAGCACCAGAACCATTCTTTTTATTTGTCAGTGCTTCCAAACTTGTACAGGAATTCAGCGTCAGAGATAAAAGCAGTAACGGGACAAGCGACAGTTATAGGGGGTGTTTGCCGATTAGT
>CACRXP010000648.1:0-22037 GCA_902702965.1 Spirometra erinaceieuropaei
GGTAATCTTAAATTCTGTAAATGCTGGACAGAGAGAGCGGCCTCTCATTTTCTGTAGAACCCCACAAAGGTATCCATAGTTGGGTAAAATTGAAAATTTAAAACTGTGCTGAGTATAGGTGGAGTTATAATCCTATATAACAAGTCACCTCATTCGTATTTCGAGAAATCATATTACATTTTCGGCCAAAAATCGTCTGCTCTGCGGTTTGTCCGAACAAAAACTCCATTCACTTCATAAGGTTGGCACTAATTATAATATTGCGCAGATGTCGAAGTTCACTTTTTGTTCTTTGGGAATGATGTTCCTCTCACAATCTGCCTGACTTTTGTATTCTGGGGACAAAAATCCCATCTTTCGTAACGCAGGATATTTCAAGTGCCTGCATTTGGACCCAAGAAGTGGAATGAGGTGCGATCTGATTCGTCAAGTAACAGGCGTTTATGAAGGTTAATGAATCTAAGTGTTATTTCTTGTTCTATTTTTTGCGCATTGCAAAGTAAACTGACAGAAATTATGTCGCTAAAATGAATAAAATGATCAAGTATTTGTAAAACTGTGTGATGTTTTCGATCTTTAACTGAGCTGATCTACTTAAAACAATTACAAATGTTGGTTCAAAACTACTTTTCTTCACCGATTGCTTAGTTCACGTCTGTCCGTTTGCCGAACGTGACTTCTTAAGTTTTCACATAAGTATCATCGTTAAACTTAAATAATCATGCGCAGGCAAATGTGTTTACGTTCACTCTGATTTTTAAAAGGCTGATTCTTTCCAGTTATGAAATTTGAAAAGAGTTTTGTGATTTCTGAGAAGAGTGTAAGTGTTTTGACCGACGGTGCTGCCTGATGTAAAAATGGCGTCCAGTTAGTCTCAGAACTAATCACATTTCACTAACAAGTAAACTCCGAACGAAATAAAATATTGCGGGAGTTTTCTATACATCTCATTGCAGTTTGTTGTATTTTCCATAGTTTAAAGGCGTAATTAAAGAAACGAGGTTCTCGTCATATTTTGGACATTCGCAGCATTTGACGCAGAATATAAGGAATGGGGCTGTCCAATTTGGAAGGGAAAAGTGTCGGGTATCCTAGTACTCAACATTAAGAGCAAACAGTGCTTTCACCGCAAAAAAGCATCACAGTTGAGGATGATTAAATTGGCTGCTGTAGTTTTACATTGTGCAAGGCTCTTGTGATGAACGTTCTTTTATTTAAGCTTAAAGATATATTCGGAAAATGTGTTCTAGACGGCTAGTTGTGACTAAGGGTAACTCAACTTAACCAAAAAATAACCTCCCCCTTAACCGGAAATAATATCATGACAGCAAAGTGGAGGGCTTGGTAAGGTCAACCCTCTAGCCGCCTGGACATCGAGGACATAACGGATGGCGTGCGTTTAACCCCGTGTGGGTCAGGTTACCCGCCCAGCCTGCTGAAACGTCTGAAATCCACCAAATCTGATCCTGTAAGCTGACTGGTCAAGCAGGATTTCATAAGCAATCAATATAGAATCCATGAGATGACTACTAGGCTCACGTGATAACCAAATGCTTTGGCAGATTTTAAGTAATTCATATTGACCCAACCGTGAAAAACTACGGCGGGGCCTCATAGCTCAGGTGGTTAGTGCGTTGGTTGTACAAAACTCTCCCCCTTTGCTGTCGTGGGTATGAAGCCTACCGAGGCGCAGAGGTTTTGCACAGTTGGGTCAATATGAATTATTCAAAATCTGCCAAAACATCTATTAATTCCGCTTTTACTGAAACCCTTCACTTATAGGAGGATTTAATATGCAATTTGCCGTACAAATGACTCTTTTTGTTAGGTAAAATATCCCTAATACTCCTATACGAGTCTGGACATATTCGAACTTATATTTCTCTTTGTTAACCTTATCATTATTTTGCAGTGCAATGTCTGCATGTGCGCATACTTTCGAACGCCCTTTTTCTCTGGAAGTATAGGCCTATTATTTCTGTCTGTTGCCTATTTTGTCAAACAATCGCAGGTTAATTATTAATGCACATAAGCCGGCATCAGTTAAGTTGTGTCCAAAAGTAAATCGCCTTAGGGTTGCTGAGCCTAGACCAACATTTGTTACTTAAGGCCATAACCAGGATAGGAGCTGTGGTGGACAGTTTCAAACTGAGGGCTCCAGCGTCACGTTTGCAGGGCTGATGTAGGATGTATTGGACTTCTCTGGCTTCAGGTTGACAGTAGGGGACAGCAGAGGTGTTTTCATGCAAAAAAAAAGATTCTTCAACATTGTCCCTTCAGTTTTTATTTTGGAGGTGAAATACGCCCTGATCGTATGCCTTCATTCGTGATTATCATTTTGCAACTGGAGTCGAGATTTTCGCTTGTTTTGTGTTCCTCTATATATGTGAACTTTGATAATATTTTATTAAAGACCCGTCGGGGTCCCATCGATGTTATTGAGTAGCCACCACCACGCAGGCGAATATGCGTATGTAGATACTCGCCCTATCGACTCATCTTTTGGAAAGATCCAGTATCAAAACTATCATTAGACAGATGGGCGTTTTAAAAAGGATGTCGACTGCTTAGCGTAAGCTGCATTCAAGACATTAGTATGATGCTGCATAAATTCCATGAGCGAGTTACCTCATTATACAAAGATTTGCCCACAGTTATTTTTATTTGAGCTCAGAAAGAGGCGATTTGGGAGACTCCTGCCAGTAGCTAGACCAAATGTTTATCATTTGAGGCCGAAAAACCCGCTATGTCATAGATTTCTTCAGGCGGACAGTACGTGCTTAATAAAGGCTTTCCAGATAGTTTGCATCTAGATTTTTATACTACTTTCACCACAGAATTTCGTGACGTTTTTCCAAAATGCGTTGACTAAAAGGAGAAAGGAAGCGCAAGTGAGGTTCTTTGAACCAAGCGTGACTCGGGAAATCCTTTAAGGACAAACCAAAGTTTTGTAATGAGAGCCTTAACCAACTTTCGGGGATCTCTAGAAATCTAAAAGGACACTTTTCTTTAATTGGCGTCTTCTTCTGTTGTGATCCGGCTCTTTGCTTCCCAACGTTGTTGATGAGGATTTCTTGAGCTGATGAAATTTATGAAAGCAATATTTTGCAGCCCGCTTTCGTCATGGCACTTTAAGGCCTGGGTCGCCAGATCACTCCAAAAGAGGATAGTTTCCTAGATAAAAGGTTAAGGTATAGCAGAAATTGAGCATTACTACGTTTTCCATATGAGCTATTGCCACATGCGTTTGAAAGCAGTGAGCAAAGTCCCGAAAAATGCAAATTATTTGAAAAGCGTCCGCAGATTTCTTTTGAGTGTTTATGCCTCCTCTATCTTCTAAGCTTTGGTTACAAAAACCACGTTTCAACCAAATCCAAGGAACTGAGCTGAATCTCACGTTATTTGACAAGGAAACGGTAGCAGTCTGCACTGTGTATTGCAGTTATTGTTTTTTTTAAATCTCGAGTTCTTCTGCCAGTCGTGTCTGAGCGCAAGCACTTCAGGTAAGGTCGATCGATTGAGCAGGAGTTTTACAGCTAGAGAATAACTGCAGTCGGCTAGACAAGTTGATTTGATCCAAAATGATTGCAAGTAAATAAGCGCGTGACAGTGGGTGAACACGTGGAAGTGTGTACAGACGATAGGCGACAATGCGCGTAGGCAAGCACCGGATGGGCCTGACAGGCCTGCACGAAGAGCCGGCTGACAGAAAATTAAGCTTTCTTAACCTTGCGCTATATAATCGTAAATTTGGTGGAACTGCCTTATCCGGGCCGTCATGCTGAACGTAGAAATAGGTACGCCCCGCCTAAGTAGTGAAGGTAGACCTGAGCTTAATTCCAGAAAAGTCAAAATATTCCCATGTCTTAACCCCAACAGTAACCCCACTATAACACTAACTTGATGCCCTAACCTTGACCCTAACCCTACCTTAAACCCTAACTCTGCAGTTAAAACTAGCCTTTACCTTGACACCTCAAATTGATCCTAACGTAACTTACCATTAATTATGAATCTTCTCTTAAATCTTATCCCTAGCCTGACCCTAACCCTAGCCTAAAACTTACCCTACACTCTCGGCAGGTTGACTCAAGTTCGCCCGCATTGCATGCGGTTCCTGTCTCCATGTCCTGCTTAGGGGCCACTTAAGTCAGTCCTACAGTTATTTTTTTTTAATTTTTTTGCCATTTTCCCGTAAATTCGATCAATTTGAAAACAGACATAATTAGGCAATATCGCTTACCTTATTACATTCAAGCATGAGTCGTTTCTCTGATTTGTTTGGAAGGATTGTGATTTCGGAAAACCTGTGGGGTCAGTTCACCTGGTAGGACTCCCTTTGTTTTCTATGGAAAAGGGCTTGCGCTTTCAGCCAAGATATGTTTTAAACTGTTAGTTTGGAGTTTAACTGAATGAAAATTATTCGTTTCGATTGACCTGCTAATGTCGTATTTTTAAAGTTTGTTGAGAATTTCTCACCTTAATTACATTTAGATAATTATAAACTACGCCAACTGACTTGTTGAATATTGGGATTTAATAGCCTTTCCGATGCTTTCAGCTGTATCAGAGGTCTTTTACGACAGTATACAGGAATTGATGGAGACTCTTCCTAATTCATATGCGTGTATCTTAAAAGTTTGTTTGTTACGAAGAATGAATTTTGCAAGGAACAAGATACCACTTTTTGCCAGCTAACTGCCAATAGTCAATGTCATTAGTCATATTTTAAAAATAATATTCTCTGATACGAAAATCTGTGTGAAATTTACAAGACTATGTATAATAACTCATGAAAAGGATAAATTTAGGACACGAGAATAGGAATGTCCAGGACTTTAGCATAAGACCACTCTAACTTTATATTCCTGTGTCACACCTAGTCTTTCAAAAATAAATTGCTATTTTGGGGCTGCAGAATAAAAGGTGGTAAGCAACCTTGGGTCTGTTCTCAAAACCTCACGCCAACTCTCAGTGCCTGCGCACCCACAGCATTACTACATAGAATCCCAAGCGTGAATTCCGGTTTTCATCATACCCTAACACTTTTAGAAAGCTTTAGCCCCTGTAGGTGCTCTCAAAAGACGTCGTTTTCTTAGAAATTGGACATGCATGATAAAAGTTAATTTCGAAGAAGGTCGATGGCTGGCTCAGCATAATCGAGGGCTGGTGTTTCGGCACATCGCAAGAGTTTTCGGGGCGATGGAGACTTATTTCTTTGGAAATATTTACGTGTTTTCTAGTGAGAAACGTAGACGCATATGAGGGCATAGTACTTTAGGGGGAAGTAAATAACCCTCATCGCAAACATGAAGAGCTTCTGAACATAAGCCCGCTTATTGTTGTATGGAAAAAATGTTTTGGGCAAATTATGGACATTTTGATTAAGTAAATGACTTCTGACAAAGTTAAAAGACAAGTAGATTTTTATGTTCTTCTTTATTGGTGGTTATGGGAGATTACAATTCGCAAAAAACGTTTGAACGAATATCAAGCCAAAGGCAGTTGCAAAAAATTGGATTTGAACTGTTTCGTATGTCACTCGAAACTCCTAAACTTTATTCAAGTCGAATGCCTGTTAAGACGCGTCCATCTGTTTTTATCAATTTTTTAAATATTTTTTTCTAACGGAGGTAATATTTTTAAAAGCAATTTTTCCTAATGGTTCGCACGCGCCAAGGATTAAGTTTATCACAGGCAATCACAGATGGGTATTTATTTGAGGCTCAACGAATTGTGTGTATCAGTCATAAGATGCCACTGGTGAGAATGTCGCCAAAGGAGACTAAAAACAGTTTGTATTGTTATTTGTAACCGATATCCCAGTTATATGCAACCGAAG
This sequence comes from Spirometra erinaceieuropaei, assembly GCA_902702965.1. NCBI lineage: Eukaryota > Metazoa > Platyhelminthes > Cestoda > Diphyllobothriidea > Diphyllobothriidae > Spirometra > Spirometra erinaceieuropaei. Next base: position 5,843 of record CACRXP010000648.1, read on the forward strand.
TCTCCACGCCGGATGCTGTTTCATCCAAGTTCAAAATCCGCTTATGATGGGTTATTAGGAATTTCAAGTCGATCGCCCTGAACAGTTATCTGAGTTCCATATTGCAACTAGAGTAGATCGACGAATACTACCCTTGGGTGATTTTTGTTGCATTCCAAATCAGACAAAAAGTACGCTGAGCCGTAACACGTGTTAGGGATGGTCTATTTAAGGAGAACTTGGTGGTCAATTGAGTGGGTTCAGACACCAATAAAACGACCTAGGCATCGCGTATTGTTGGTTGAAGACGACAGCCAGTTCAAAAACTGTCATGTCAGAGTTCCTAAAAAGCTGATCATTGTGTCTCGACTCCTCAATACTCCCAGTCTGGTTTTTGTATTCGAGATGAATCGATCTACGTCCATTTAGTGGGAATTTCTTACATTCCACTTTTTATGTGAGAATTTCCGAAGTCTTTTTTATCCGCATACATAATCTTTAGACGGGATCGTCACGCAAAACATTATTATCTGTTAACGAACTCAAATGCCAGACCGGTAGTAGTCTCAGATCAAAAAACTGTTGGTACAGGACAAATGAACTCCCTCATAACTTGATTTGAAGACAAACAACCTACTCACTTAGCAAGATACACTACGTAATTCCCATTTCGAGCACACAATGAAGCACTTAACGGAAAGGATGGGCTATGATTACCTGCAAATTTGCATTGTACCCTAGCAGATAAGGACGCATATTTCATAGGTATTCAGGAGATCCATGCAACATTGCCCAGGAAACTAATAATTGCCGAACAACCGCCAGGAGGTAGAGGCAAGGCAAAATGTACAGTAATTTGGGACAAACGCTTAACTGCTTTATATTTGCGCAGTTTGTGTTTAAATTCGCTTATATCTCCATATTGATAGATTTGGCGCATTTTATTGATAAATAGGAACCCTCAGCTAAAGTACCACATAAAGAGTCTTAAGACGGAATTTGGGATCTAAAACTACTTCTTTCACAATTCGCCTGCGATTACTGATGAGCTCTACATCACGACGTCTTGACTTACCATTAGCCTAAGCACTCAAATAGTTAAAAGTCTGGGGCAAACATAGGATTTGTCTTGCTAAAAAGACAGATTAGCTTGTCCAACTCTTGCACAAAAGTCCAGATTGCCTCGCTAACCTGTGATTACGTTGAATTATAGCCAATTTAATTACTGTATAAGCGAGGTTTAGGGAATGAGTGAATGACAAATTGCATTTAAAAGTAGTTTTGAAAAGGTAAAAAGAGTCGAACGCGTAGCCAGCTAATCTACTGTTTAGTCAGATTGGAGACCTTCACGATTTTGAAGTGATTGTTAGCATGGTTCTTATCCCTAAGCTCCGAACTGGAATCCATGCAAAAATCACGACAAAAGCATGTGTAAAGTCTTTCTTTGAAAATTCAACTTGCGGCCGGAACCAATTTATAAAGAAGTTTCTTGGCAATTGTAATGAATCTTTCTCCTGTCTCATGTAAGTATGAGGTCTAGTCACTTAAATGAAGCTGCACAAATTCAATTATTCTATAAAATTTATCACCAGCGAGAACGTATTATAAATCAAGTCTTATCTTCTACTGCCTTCCGAAAGTAGACGTTTACCTTTTTGTGTTGTTTTGCGAGTGAAGGCTTTTATCATTGTCAGTCAGTTGCAACCTAGTTTGCCTTGAGAATTTTACTAATGCACTCTGTTAATCTGTCTTAATAAAATACAACGTTCTAAACAACATTGAAATTTCAGTGCTCACTTTTTGGCCCATACGTTTTCGTCAACATCATTGCCATTGTTACATGCTAAACTGTTTAGAAATTTATCAGTTTTAGTTTTCCGTCTGTATGTACTGCTAGCGCAATGACGGCCGTGATAGATGACATCTTATAGACATTATATGGCGATAAAACGAACCAAAGAAAAGACTATTATGTTACGTTTTAAAATGAACTTCCACCGCACCCACCAACGCGAAAACATTGAGTCGGATCAGAGGACTAACAATAAAGACAAACTGCGCATATACCATGACGTATGTGGCCGTTATTAGTACACAAACTAAAAAACTTACGGAGAGGCAGTTCGCTTTATTTCCCTACCTAGAACAATAACACAGTTTTAATATGCACGCAAGGAATCAAGTGGGACAGTCCACGTTCTATGCAAAACTCATTGTCGTATGCGGTCGACAGTGTTATAGTGGACAAGACTTTTCGAGAACAACACTTTTATTGCGCTAACCAGCAACTCGGTTTCTTGACTAGGACTTTATTTCGTTTATTTCGACCAACCTGCGTCAGCTAAGATGCTTTAAAAATAAAACTGCGAAAATGTATACAGACGGTTTAAGAAAGCCATTTAGCCAGAGCTTGAACACTTTGTTTGTGTGAAAATATGAACATAACTTGGTTACTCTAAATAGCTACAGTTTTAACTGACCCTTTTCCTTTATGAATACGCTCACGCTAAACGGAGTTATGAAGGAAAACACCTTCGTTTTTGCATACTTTTGAGCCAAATATAATGCACATCTCGTTGTTTGCATCCAACCTCCTCGCACAAAGTATAAGTAAACTGACAGTAATTTTATTTTTTTTAATTCTGTCCAGGTAACAATCTCGACTCTTTGTTAAATTTCACTTTGCAATAAGATTTTAGTCAGTAAAACGCGGTCTTCTCCTTTATCACGTTGACAGGGGTTCACACTGAAGATAACTAACTGGAAAGTTGGCAAAACCCTCCAATTTGGTGGTAGTGGTAACTTTTCAGATAGTTAATGGGATGCTTCACGACTGTTTAAGTCAGTAAGTCCTGACAAGTGTTCTAAGTGACAGGGAATCTCCAATCGCGCCATCTATAACGGGCATATTTTGAAGCAATACTCTCTCTGGGTACGTACAGATGAATTTAAAAGACATGAGACAATTACCTCCAGAGACTTGGCAATCGACAACCCCCAATATGAACAAACTCAGTGTTTAGCCTACTTCCTATGGTCAGCGGTCTCATGGTCGGGCGCGACTTTGAATTGCGAAAATCGTGGCATCCTTTTAACTACTAAAATTACCATCTACTTTTTTGTTTGAACCTATTGAAATGTTCGTATTTTTAAACTCTTATGTCAGACTGCCTTCGGACACACTCAAATAAAAGCCTAATGGTTACGATATTTTGCAATACAGGAAATGTAATCAAGGACAAATTCCTCCATCTGTTAAGGCGTAGTGATAAGATCCTATCTGACTATGTCAAGTATCATGCACATTCTATAAGCTCAGAGGTGATAAATCCTGAGGCAACCTGATAGAACGAAGGCCGACTAGCAGGCCTGGTGATGATAAAAACTTTACCAGCGGCTGTTAGATCTATGAACTCCGAACGGCCAGTCTCTACCTCAGGAGAAGTCTTTCCATACTTCGCTGGTCTCTTTTTCGTAGAAATTTAGGTGTCGAACAAATTACGAGTAAAACGGTTTTGTCCTGCACAGTTCCACGACGGCACTCCAGCCTGCGCGCATTGTAGCCCGTCAGCTTTTGGGGGTGGAGGACGTTTTTGCCGTGCATAGTAAAATTCTGGGTCTCGCTCTGTCTCGAGGCTCGCCTTCAGAGGCAACAGGACAGGACCACTTATCTTCCACACACGTACACACACATGATCGTCGCTGCCGACGATGTCCACCGTGTGCTCCACAGCAAGATGAAACAGGGACGGTGACTTGTACGTGAATTAGTTTATAGTGAGTGGAGACTTACGTAGCATGAACCGCACTCTCTCCTCCTCTCCCACCTGGACCCGGTGTCAAGGAAGTCAAGAAAACCGGAGGCGGGGGAGGGCACAGGTGGACGGCATGGTCGAGCACGCACCTTGGCGTTCCACTCCACACCCCTTGGTCCACACAACTAATTATCAAGATTTTTCACCAACGACAACATAAGGGTGACAGGCACGGCCGGAGCTGCATCTAGGCTTGCCGACAGACCTCGCTCGAATCCCATAGTGTGGGAGTGCCATAAAGTCCACACTGGGCGGGAGCCATTGCAGCCTGAATCTTAGGTTACCAGTCGGCGGCTCTACACAAACACACAACGGTGGGCCGACTGTGAGGTCCAAGTTGTCCCGTCAGTTGGCTTCCTTCCAAGCAACGGCTTTTAGAGTACCGTGATAGCTTCAGGCGCGTCAGATTGTTTATAAATGCGCTGAGTAGACGATCTCACTCTTCATTTCCATATCCAGGTCCCAGTCACTGTCCGAGCTGGTCAGTTGACAGTTGCGGGGGATGGGCGTGGTAGACGGCATATCTGGTTACTTTGTCTGCGCGCACCACATGCACAACTTGGCTTCCCAAACAGACATCAAGATTTCACACAAGAGGGTTGGGCGGCGTACATCTCACAGGCGTGAAAATGTCGTACACACACACACACACATGGGGAGGGGCTAATGAAACCGGCGGATTGACGCAATGTGTCTCCTTGTATTCATTCACAGTTCCGTACCCCAGAATGACCTTTCTGTGCACGGAACTGCTTAAAAGAAAATTCTGGCCTGTCGGTCCGGTCAACCGTCAACTGCTGATCAAATCGCCTAAAATTTCTGATCCCTCAGGGACCGCAGTATGGCCAATAAAAACCAGGATCAGTACGCGCGGTTTACGTCGCCAATGCTGTCTGCCGTTTCCACGGTAATATACCGCAACAGCGGCATTTAGAGCTGAGCCAACCTTCTTCCTCCCTATCCAGCCGTAGAAATTTTTCGCCTCAAGATGGAAATATAATACCTAATCTGGTAATTTACTAAGGTTGCTGTCTGTTATAGATGGTCCCGAGTCTTTGAGAGGAACAGCGGAGTTTTGAAATTGTGGACTCAGAATTTATTCCTGTATTGAACCACGCAAAGGAAGGATTCTCCATCTGAATGATTGTCCAGTTCTAGATAAGAGATCCTTCTCGCTCTACTAATTTTAATTTCTTGACCCTCTTTCCTTCCGCTTCTGCAAATTGAACCTAACAACAGATGGGTAGATGGTGGGTAATTCCATTGACAGCAAAATAGGAAAAGTGTAGACAGCAGAGGACTTGATTTGATATTTACCTTTAAACCAGTGAAGCTGATCTCTGCTAAGAAGAAGGCGCCTAAGAATATTTGTGCAGGCAAACTGCCGGAGCAGTGGGGAAGAACAGAAACACTAGCGAATTTTCTATGGCAGTTTATTCTTATATGGTCATCGGTCAGAAAGAGAGACTTGGTCGACATTTTCACATCAGTGAAATTTCCGCGGAGGAGGCTTGCCCAATGCTACTCGGCATTCCCTGCAGAAATCCGTCTGGCGAAGAGGTTAAACGATCTGAGGACGCATATGTGAATACGGTACATAACCTATCTCATAAAACCTGATAACAGAAAGTGATGTGAAACTTTTCGAACATCTTAAAAGTGGAGCATTTTGCTTGTCCATCCAGCCTCTTCAAGGAAATGTCCCTTTCTTGTGCAGAAATTGTGTCAACGCATTTTTTCGGGCAAAATGTCCATAAATTTGTGCGAAAATGGTCATCGCGATATACTCGGACAATTTCCTATGCTAATACTTGCCCTAGACTTCGGTTGCGCATGTGAGGGGGTTTTTCTATGAAAGGAGAGTAACTTACCCACCAGGGTTTTCAAAACAGATGTTTTTGACCTAACATTTATTTTTTTCGATGCCAATCGTGGGAATTAACTTGTTAACACAAAAGTCTTTTAGAAGAACCGGATGTTTTATCGATTTTTAGAAGTCATATTAGCAGATCTGAACTGTGATTGTGCAAACCTCCCTGCAACTGGATATGCCTCCAAAAGCGACTCTGCGGTACAAGCTAAGTTTGTTCAGGAGGCGAATGCTGCGAAGCAAACCCTTGTAGTGTCTTTATTCCATGTCAAAGGAAATTTTTGATGTTATAACACGAACTATCAAGAGTCACTTACTGAATCAACAAGCAGTTGCTAGGGCGAAAAGTTCCTAATTCCCTTTGAACGCTCAATGATATGGGGTTATTCCTGTACATCAAACAATAACTAACTGCACTGTCCATGGGGTTTTTACCGAATTAACTGACGTAGGCACTAGTGTCGCAAAAACTTATATCCGCCCCCAGGCTTATTTGGTGCGACATTCGTTAACTCGAATTATCGGCCGTGGGCTGTCATACTAAAAGAACGTTTAAAAAACGATTCAGGTTTCTAAAGGGAGACAATTTCTTCTGAAGTTTTACTGTCTCTTAAAAGTTCTATTTCCAAACAGTAGAGAGAATTGTTATATGGTGGCACGGATGTAGCTCGACGTAAGATCTGTGTACGTCTTTAAGAATATTACTCGGGATAGGGCATGGGATCTAGGACAAAATTTCAGATTTCTCCCATCTTCCGAGTTGTTCTTCAGCACACTGGAGTGGTTACCTGAGCGCCAATGGGGCCAAGTGGTGGTCAGGTCAAATCTCGAGAAGTTATCTGGAAGTCATCCTCACTGCAGGCCTGCAATGTCAAACGAGGATAGCCAGTCCACGTGACCGACCAAGCGTTGGCTATCGTATCCCTCGTCATGAGTGCCACTGAACCTACACAAGCCAGGCTGGGCATTTGAATGGGAAAGACGCGGGAATTTAAGTGACAGCCTAATCGGGAGACCTGTTATCGCACGTTGTTTGCTAGAACAAATTCACACCTTCGATGTCGTCCTTACGCCGATTATCTGACCAGCCACGCCCAAGGCTATGTCCAGTGAGGTGTTAAAAACATGGAAATCAAGTCGCCCACCAACAAGCAGATAAAACGGAGGCTCTGCTGAAGACTAAACGCCAAACAGCGAACTTAAAAGACGCAATCCAACCTCAGGTGACCGTAAATTTTTGAGGATGGACGGGTCCGAAGGCTGAGGCGAGTGAACCCAACCAACGGTATTTTTTGTCAACCTCATACTACAATGAATGGGTATCTAGAATACAGGCATCCGTAAAGTGCATTACTTTTTGAATCCCGAAGGTCTTATGTAACCATCTTCATTCCGCTGTTGCCAGACGGGCATTAACTCGGGAAAAAGTTATTACCCTGTCCCTTCCAACATCACTAGGGCTAGCATTGACTGGTTTTAGAGCCTAATAGAGTTGTGAAGAAAACTAAAACGGTACACTTGTCAAATGATAAGAGAGTGAAAAACAGTCCAGAGCCGTACCGTGGATCTTCCGACCTTTGGTAGCCAAAATGTTACATAAATAGGCTCGGACAATCGGTGTCGCATAATCGAACTTTTGTCCTCTTGAGGGCAAAGCCTCCTTCAAACCATCCCCTGAATTCTCATGGATCTGCACATTTTTCTCTTAACCCATTGACCAACTAACATTTAATCATCAAGCTCCCTATTTTGACCACGTTGGTTAGTAAGACTTTTGCCCATGCTGGATTGGGATGGCGTGACATTTTTTGCAATAATTGCGGCAAGTTATCTTTTAAAACTACATCAAGCAATTTCTGACAGTGTTTGGAGAAGGAAGATGAACTATCAAACGGGAAGAAAAGAATGCTTATTAAATGCATCAACAAAATGTTCATTCAAGTGAAGATGTTGTTATTTTCCATTCGCTGCACTTCAAATGCAATTTCTTGTGTAAGACAGAGTGCTCTTGGTTCCGCTTTTGCTGAATGCACAGATTTGTACCCTCTATTTTTGCAACATTAACTGAAAATCGATTACAAATAATTCGGTGTTCGTCCTGTTTATTGTGAGATAGTGGAAACAACATAATGCCACAATGGAAAAAAATTAAAACTGATAATATCCTAGATTATCTCATCATCAGTCGATTATGCGCACTAAAACAATATCCGATGGACAGTTGAAGTAACCATTCGTAAGCATATTTCATTCGAAAATCCTAAAATTGAGGCTGGTTTATTGTATGGCCTTCTGCATACCCTAAGCTTATAGCCTAAGATTAGACCCATAATCTCCTAGGGCTTGTTCTTTTATGCGTACTCAATCGAGTTTGCCGAATGTAATTGTACAGAGGCTATAGGAGCACGCTTTTTCGTAATACATTTCGGAATCAGCCTTTTGTTTTGCGTTTATTCTAATTCCAGTAAATATGTCATATGCAGTGAAACAAAGGGTAAATTGCTGTTCAAATATCCCTTTATATCTTTAAGAAACTTCTGAGTTGAATTAATTATCTTACAAAAATGTTTCCGGTTCTGCAAAAAGCGAAGTAGGAGATCCAATTTTTAAAATTTTCTTGCGAAGCCCGAAGTGTCAAAAAGAGGATCAGAGCAAAAATACAAATAGACTGACAGATGCAGATGAAAATCCGTATTCTATTAATACCTGCATCCTAAGTTACTTTGCTATGTTGGCGTATTTTGGAATTTAGACTTTTATCCGAGTTCAAAATAAAGGAAGGAATTGTTTTGGCCACGGTAGGTGGCGCTTTGTCTAAATATTGGTCCTTTGCCTGGACAAGCCTCTCGAACATATGCGCAGCCCCAAGCCATCCGGATCCCCTGAGAAGTGATTAATGGAAAGAGGAGTTTCGATGTGGTATGAACTGGTAAAGGAATTTTTCTCTAATAATTAACTCGAATCTGTATTCGGATACAAGAGGAATGTGCCTTCCTCTCCGGCGATCCAAGATCATCCTTCTGCAGAATTTACTTAATTTTAGGGGACTGCTCAGATGTTCCACAACTATGTCAATTGCTTTCATTATGTGGGCCGCCTCAGTAAGAATGTCTATGTAGGCCAACACCCAACTATAAAGTGAAAGATTTAAACAATCTTCTTCAAAACTGCAAAGGCGTCTTACTTATAACATAAGAGAGCAAAAAGCCACTCACAATTGCACATTTTTTGGTGTTTTTGTTTTATTTCCTGCATTCGAACCGAACTCCGGAGAACGGACCCGCAGATTAGCTGATCCCCAGCCGGCAAAACAGCCTGAACACTGGGGAGTGGGTCGGTGATCTGCATATGTAAGACAATGCGTTTCACCATGGCTCTAAGGAGCCTATATCGTCTTAAGGGGTCCACAGCCTTGCAGCTCTCGTAGTCGTCAGCCAGTGTTTTCAGGTAGCCCTTCAGACGTTTCCATTCAGTGGTGAGTTCCTCATTTTCACCGGCCAGCTTCTTATAGTACTCCCTGTTGGGATCTCCGAGGGCGGCTCTTAGGAACTCTCGAGGGCCCTCGTTTTTAAAGACACTAGAGATGCGCCGTAGGTTATGGGCCGCCAAGCTGGCACGTCGTAGGGTAGCTGGAAGCAGAGTTGCCTCCTCTTCATCGGCGCGCGCATCGCTTTGCACACATGACTTAAACTGACTTTGAGTGGGCAGAACGGAACGTCTTCTCTCCCCATTAAAACCGGTGATGCTGCCGGAAGACGTTCTGGCCGATGCTTGTCGCAACATTTCTGTTGAAATGCCAACCTTCTAACCATTTATTGCTGTTGCATGGCCAATCAGAGGGCCAAGCAACCGGTTGGCTGAGAGATGGGCGTGTGAGAAGGTCACCTAAATTGACACACGTTTGGGTTTTTTGCCTCTGCGAATAGCCCACATTAATCTGATCTTGACTTAAGAAAAATTCTGAACTATATTCCTCAATCACTTAAAATAGCAATAGCACTAAACTGAAGTCCTATTTTTCCTGCTCGTATTTCATGTGCCGGTGTTCAGCCCGCTGGGGTTTGTCATCAGAGAGCCAAAAATGGACTCGTGGTCTTGAAGACTGACGAATGGTCGGTTGGAAATCATTAAAATCGACAATGTGCTTGCCTTTTGACGACCCATGTTAATTTTTTAATGAGTCTTCCTTTATCAAATTCATATCACTACCTGTTTTAATTTGCTCTGTATCAAACGTTTTCGCGTTTAATTAGATTCGAGGTTAAATTTATAATCTTTTAGCGTCCTAGAAGGGTATTCGCTACCTTGGTCTACATTCATACGGCATAGAGGATGACAATTTTACAACGGCACCAAAATGTAGGCCGACCTAGCTGTCTTCCATTCTATTTACGAGTTTTGAAGCGGAAATCCGCCTGTCTTGTGCGGGTAAAATAAAATCTACAGCGAAACATTTGAATTGAAAAAGAACTGCGTAAGTGAAAAGGATGGATCGTGACACTTAAAACTTGTACTCATTAGACATTGCGCAGGCTTCCTGTCATCTTAATCCAACTTTTTAACTTCTGTGCTCGTGCACAACCTGATTTGCAACGGTTTAAGCATGAATCACAACTCCCAATTTGATGTTCATGTAAAAGCCCTCTAATTAAATGAAGACTTTATGCGGATGTATTAAGCATCATACTACGCATAATTTCAGCTATAGTTTTTTCATATAAAGTGAGTTTCACGAAAACCACAAACCTCCGATGATATGAAAAAAATTTAGAAGCTATCGATACAATCCTATAAAATCCATATAGGAATGTCGTCTATCTTTGTAATTTTCCGAACAACGTAATGTTTTTTGCCAAAAAAGCCCCCCCTCCTCTGTACGGAGTGTAATTTACAAACGTTATTTGAAATTTTCTGATTAGATGCCAGCGCTCGTTATATGCCTATACTTTCAGCACGCTTACTTCTGAGCACATAACTACGAGGCATTATACAGAGACGAAGACAGAAGACTACTGTTTACGATAATTAATTGGCGGAATAGGGCAGTAGAACTGCAATCTCAGCGCCGATGTCTATAAAAAAATCCTTTCTCAGGGAACAGCATGTCTCTCCGTCCAATGATTATGAAATTTGCTATTTGAATTCGTTGATTGTCGACGTGCCTCCTTTCCTGCTAATGCTGGATCGCATTTTGAATAACCTTCCTAAGTTTTGTCTTTCAATTTTTTATGACGATGGATTCGTGTTGACATTACAAAGATACCAAATAAATTTTCTGTTTCTTTTGCGGGTAATATAATAAGTAGCTTTGCCGGAAAGAATAAAAAGCTACTTAATCTGCAAATGGATGCTTCCTTGCCAGTGAATGGAGCTGTTTTGCTAAAGTACTACAAGCCTGATTAGGCGAAGATTAGTCTGGGTGTCCTTTCATTTCATCCCTCTGAGAGACGATGTCTGGTTCTACGGTTCTGTTAGTCAAGAATGGGCCTAACGACTATAAGCACAAAGCGCCTCCAACTCTATATTCCTTCGCGTCCGCGTGGGTCTATTGATACATGAAACGTCGATTGGACACACGAATGTGGACCTCTCACAATACAGATGGTCTTCCGCTAAACCCCTGCAGAAGTATCTATTCCTGTGAACCAAGTTGCGAATCCAACTGTAACACTATGTTTAACTCACCTGTCCCTAAGAAGAACCTCCAACTCTGACTTTTCTAGCTCTAATCTCAATCCCACTTGCGCTAGAATTTAGCACATGGTAAACTGTAAAATGAGGTTTTCATGTCTCCGTGTCTTGCCGAGAAGTCATGAATCAAGCGCTTTGCTACATGAGATGCGAAATGGATCAGTTGAGACATGCCAACATTGGCCTGCCATTCCGGGGTGCTCGCATTTCTTATAGGCCTTAACGAAACACTCGTAGCACGGCATTGTGTCCTTAGACTGTATCAGTCCCCCTGCCCGGACAGACTTAATGAATATACCCTGCCTGCGTTAACTACCACTAAGTGGGTTCGTAACTTCAGGAGGGGATGTCGATACAAATACAAGTACAAGCACACACGCACAAAGGCTACTCAGTTTCCATTTATGTATGCAGAGGGAAGCCATAACACTGGAGGAAGGTACGTTACTTAATTAACTTTGATATCAAGGTGAACATTCAGTTGTGGTGGTGGTCCAGCGAACATGTATCTTACGCTGTCATTTCCTCATGCCCCTCCCCTCCCGTCATCACTCCCTAACCGCCCTTGATTGGTCTAACGTAGTCAGTTAACTGTGACTTTATGCTATTACGCTTGAGTGAGTTATTCTCATTTCATATTGTTCCTTTTGTCAGATATTTGTTTACCGTAACTCAGTGGAAGGCCATAATACTTGGGGATTCCAGTAAATCCTATCTTTTTTATAACTTTAACAGAGCTCGGAAAAAGGAATGTTTTTCTTACAACTAATTTGCAGGTTGAATAAGTTTCGACTAAAGTTCTTTTGATGTCATTCATCAAAGGGGCGGCTCTAGACCTTTAGTACTTAATACCGTTGCCCAAAAAACATAGAGTAATGAAGTCGGAATGTCTGTGTGTTGGCTTCACGTCAGTGAGAGCAGCGCATCTAGCCTTCATTTAAACAAAGCCCCGGAAACCATTTTAGTAACTAGTTGCTCATTTGACTCGAAGCTCTTGGGAGTTATGGTATGTTAGAGAATTGTTTCAAATAACAATTTTCATGAACGTAATTTCACTTGGTCATGTACTTGAATCGATAGTTGGCCGATGTCCGAAACGCTGTTCAAGTTTACTGCCGCAATTTAGGTAGAATGCAGTTTCTCGGTTTATTCACCGGTTTATTATGGTTTCGCTGCTGTCACCTCTAGCAGTGTAGATGAAAAGTGCAACTGACTATCCTACCTTTATGTTTACTAGACTTTGTTGTTGTATGGGGCTTAATAGACAATTTTTCAGGGTCTCTCGGGTATTTTGTACAAGTAATATGACTGAAGCTCCTAAACTGTAAATATCAATTGAGCAGTGCATCGCGTATCTGATTTTGGACTCCTTACAGGCCGTTTGTTGTTCCCTATTCTATCTTATATACGACCATGATTAGGCCCCTTGTGATTTATCATCTGTTTCCCGAGGCTCCGTACTATTTAGAGAACTACAACAATACCTAACTCGAAACATTTCAACTGAATTTAACCGGAAACTAACATTCTGTTTTACGAAATGTTGTGGCCTTTTTCGCAGTGAGCGGGAACGTGCGACCACATCCAACCAATCGCAGTTTAGATAAGCACATTGGGACTCTACTGATTAATTAATTGTTGATTACCCGTATATCTCTAGTGAATTACATCAATTATTAAGTCAGATGCCCAAATTGCGCTCTTCCATAGCATTCATGGAGCAGAAGTACTTTTGTAGAGGAGGAAACAGTAAAAAGATGCGCCTCCCGAAATCATCGGTTGATGAAGTTGTGAAATATCCAACCAAACAATGGACTCGACGGCAGAACAAAAGGTGTGATTTCCTCCTAGATAATGAGCAACCGGGAAAACTGCCCAGTCGTTCCTTCAAAATTAAATGTTGTGTTCACACAACACGGTCTCCAGTATTCGCCAGTTTTTATTTGCGATTGACGCCCATCTTCGAGAAATATGTCCTACGCAAATCCCTTTATGTTGCTTAAACTGCGCGTGTAAGAAAGTTGTCAGACGTAAGCCAGTTTGCGATCAGATCTCCAATCTGATCGATAATTATTTGACACATAAGAGGGCTGATAGGTATCAGTGTCGCTAGCCGAGATTGAAATGTTTTCAAGACAGTATCCGGAATGGTAGGGGGCGCTCACCGATCGTTGCGCACGGAAAGCACTCGTTCCGTTGTGCCTTAGGGGCTCTCTCTCAGACCCATTCCGCAGCCACACAGCGGCGCATGATATAGGCAGAATTTTATTACTGACAAAGAAAAGCGAGGCTGGAATGGCCATTTCTGGCTTATTAGACGTCGTCAGCCAGTCATACACAACCCCGCAGTGTGGAACACCCGAGGCTTAGAGGCGTGGACTTCTAACAAACAGGTCGCGAATTCGAGCCTCGGGTGTTTCACACTTCGGGATTGGGTATGACAGGCTGACGACGACTAATAAGCCAGAAACGGTCATTCCAATCTCCCTTGTTTTTGTCTGTAATGCCATTCTGCCTACAGTATTTGGAGTAAACTTTAATACATACCTTAGTTAATTTATGATGTAAAAGTTGTCTGCTTTTAATGGTGGGTCGGAGATGGTGATTTCTCGAGCAGAGCTGCTTTTTAACTTTGATTTCGACCACCTTTTCCAACCCTGAAAATGCGCTGCGTCAAATTTCACTCTATTTCTGTCTAATGCATTAAGGGGACAGGAGAGACATTACTGCGTCAAAGTTTGTTTGCGGCATGTGACAGGATGAAAGAGAGTTGCGCGTTTCTATGAATACTGGCGGCCGATCAGAAGCGGAGTTTTCCTTCCCAAAGGCATTCCTTCATTAATGCTTGTCCAATTCTTTTTTAAAAAGTCCGTGATCCGTTTGACGGAACTATTGCAGTTTTTGAACGACCGACAAGCTCTTTGCAATTTCTGCGTGCAAACAGTCTGGTTTTAGGTAAATAGACTTGCTAAAGGGGCGTTGGCTGCTGCAAAATGGAATACCCGCGAATTATAGTGACTGACAAATCCCATGAAATTTTAAGTGGGATTCAGAAATTTGTTCTTCATTAGAAAAGATTGCTTATGTGGGGGCTGCAAAACTGATCGCCATGCAACATAATTCTAAGACAATTTGGCCACTCCAGGATTCCAGTCTTTGAATGCGCTTCTTCCTCCCGCCTAAAAAACCGTGTTCCGTAAAAAGGACTACTTCAACAATAACCTTTTTTCCATTGGATTTCGAGAACCCTGTTAATGCAAGTAAATTTTGTGGAAAACACGCATAAAAGTATTTTGCTCGTACTCATTAAGCAACAGGAAGAGGTAGTTTTCGGGTTTAGAGGCTAACAGGTCCGGAAGATTTTTGGACCTAACCTGTTGCCGCACTTGCTCTTAGGGTTTCAAAACTCTACGCTGCGTACATTGATGTAATGGAAATTTATAATGCAGCATGCTATCCACAAGACAATATATATTGCTCGTAAAATTTTGTAAGGAAAATGGATCATTTTATATATTTCGTATAGAAAACGAACAAACTGACTGACACAGTACTACTTGGAGTGCTATTTATAGGTCTCAGAAGAATTTCGTAATTGTAAACTTTCAAAACCAAAAGCGGCATTCCCCTCATGTTTAAAATTTGAACGGAACATAATCTGCTACCAAATAAGTACGGGGAAGAACACTTTTATTAGTGAATTCTATAAAATATGCTTGAATGTACAAGAGCACATAAAATCCTTGGAAAAATCAAGCTTTTTATGTAGTTTTTTACAGGCGATTAGAAAGAAATGCATGCAAAAAGCAGGCATCCTGGCGCAGCTGACATATTTCGGGATTATGTTTCACAATAATAAATATTGTAAACCTGCCTGCGTATTTCTTCCAAACAGAGGACAAATTTCATGTGATCGGTCACTCACTGTAGTAAGCGGTCAGCGTAACCGCCAACAGGCTGCTTTTAAATGATAAAGAGTTGCAATGTGCATAAAAATTTATGAGTGTGCTTCTACTTGGTTTCTGCGCAAAAGTCGTGCGTGCTTTTTTCGTCATCTTGGCCATATTTAAAAGTTGAAGCGATTTTATCCAGAAACGTAGAGTCATGACCTACAATATTGTGGGAGACTTCAATAATCAGACGCAGCTTTCAGGATTTCTTGAAAAATTGCCGAGATTGCAAAGGGCTTTCGGTGTTTCTTGGGGTTTGGATTGTTTTCTTAGCCAGTTTTTTATTTCCGATATGGTTTTTTTAAATATTCCAGAAAGTTGTCGGACTCTTCGTACTTTTCCGAAAGCCGATTAATATTATCCCGGATAGGGCGTGCGCACTGAAGGTCCAAACGTAAAAATATGACTCCGTAGTCCACTATGTTTTTCGAAATATTTTCTGAAAACAAACTGTTCGTCAAGCTAACCAAACTGCCTCTTGATGCCCAAATCACCCACAAGTCATCCCCATGGACCACATACGCCTGAGGCTTGCCTAAACGTCTTCGGCTGACTTGCGAGTCGTTTGTAAGCAGTGCACTCAAACGATAGTAGTATTTTCGGTGAACTTAAAATATTCGGTTCTCCATACTCTCATTTGCATCACACGCACACACACACCCTCGCTCGTCAGATAGTTGAGGTTTCTAATTTTGATTTGTTCGTTTAAATCAAAACTTTGTATTGCGTGAGGCAAGAAAATTTTTAATATTCTAACTTATATTTCGTCTTCTTCTCTTGCAGAGACTCGAAAGTACAAGGAGTGGTGGACATTATCGTTGATTGTTTATATTTTTTGTCTGATTGTCATTCTGGCGTTCCTTTATGTGAAGTTTAACTGGGTAAGAATT
>CACRXP010000648.1:24025-37650 GCA_902702965.1 Spirometra erinaceieuropaei
AACACTGGACATGACGCAACCACCCGAAAGCTAAGAAATCTTACTGTTAAGTTTTGAATTTTGCTGGATTTTCTGTGCATGCACATTTATTAAAATTGCAACAAGGTCGAAATTTTTGAGCCTGATTTTCTTACTGAAGTTGTATTTTCGGTTGAAACGATAATCAAAGTGAATATTGCCGTCGGCGTTGTTAGTCCCACGGGTGAATGCATTAGGATCTCCTTCACACATGTAATAAATATTGTACACATTGCCAGAGCCCCTATAAGACAACTCACACCTACCTTTTTAGCGCAGCCGCTGTGTTTGTTTGAATCGTCGCAATTGAATTTCCCGTCTGACCCATGGGACGGTTGAGTTTGGTAGGGAGGATACCACAGCTAGCAGTGAAGGTGCAATCGAACCGTCTCCCATTTCCATTTTGCTGGCTCGTCACTACATGTTTTTGTTTTTCTGTTTTATGAAGCCATCGGGAGGATTTCTTCCCATTAGCACAAAAAATATGCTGGGATTCTAACATTCTATATCTAAGACTTAACGATGTTGCCATCACTTAGTGAAAGACTGTCAGCAGAGTCGGATGTGTCTATTTTTGGACGATGTTAGTAGAAATCCGACGTTTGTTTACCATACATCGTTTGGCAAGAAATGCGGTTAATTTGTTGTCATCATCCTCCCGCATCGTAAATTAAATACGTGGATGAGGACCCATGACTTTCTCGAAGAATTCGGTGTCTTATGTGTTTTTTATGTCAACAGACGTTTATCTCACATTAGCTCCGAGAGTTGTCCGCTGACCGACCAAACACTTGTCAGGCAGAAATGTTTTCGTGGGAAGCACAATAATTTTCTATTGATCACGACATATGTGCTATTTTTGGAAGCTGCTGTAATGGCCTCCCGATTTCCTTTTTTTGCTTAATAATTACTTGACTAACTCGGTTACCTCTGTTATTCCTCTCCACTGCCTCGGGACGCTACGATTTCGTTTTTATCGAATTTACGTTCTACCTCACTCTGCTTCCCCTAGTCTGTCTCTTTTGTGCATCAGACCCCATCTGAACTTGTATTTTGCAATGCAAAGATCATGATCTAACGATGCAAAGTCCTATTTTCTTCGTTGAACCTAGACCTGTTGGCATTCGTTGCCTTACTGTAACGCCTACGATAGACATGAGCCTGGGAACTTATGTGAAAATTTCCTTTCGAGGACTGGTTAAATAACATCATGTCGTTCCGTTTTGTTCGCAGTTTTCAGATCCCTTTCTGCCAAATGGATTAACTCAGTTAAAGATGTTGTGAGTTCACTTAACGATTAGATTTACAGCGTGAAACCTGCGACTTCGGGGCAGGCGTCCCGACAGCGAAATATTGTTGATGATAGCAAGATTAGTCAGTGACAATGGATTCCCGATCAGCATTTCACCCATATAATCTGCTGATGGGCAGACTTTGCGGAACTTATATATGAATCTTAAAAGACTAAAGTAGCAGAACAGTCTAGATGAGAACACCGTTATAGGATGGTATTAAATTTTGTTGGGATGTTGGCTTTTGCACAAGAGAGGCCTGTTTTACCCACTGCGTGTTTTACATTCTCAGTTATATTCTTTTCGAAAGTATGACTTCGTTTATGCATCTTGCACAGGTTAGTTTACGATTCAAAGAGTAACTTTGTCCGACAAATATTTTCCAGTAGAAAAGATAATAATCTCTTTTTTATTCTTAAACGGATTTTGGTCATGTCCCCCGCCCCGGTTCTGGCCCCCAGTTGGCACTGTAATCTTCACATTCCTATAATTCAGTTATATATAAGGATACAGAGCTTGAGATGATAGGTTGGGGATTATATATTTTGCGGGGGCATTTCAGCATAGCTGTCGACACAAGCAAAAATACGAGTTATAGGAGGCAAATGGAAAGACGAAGTTTGCTTCCCACACAGACGGGAGGCAGCCATCAGGCGCCAGTAGAGGAGGATAAAGCATCCAATGCCACAGCATGCAACGTCTGCAGTCGCTTTAGTGCAGTAGTGGGTAAAGCTACTACGCCGGAAAATGCTGGGCGACCACTCCCCGTGCGGATGACTGAGTACGCAGCAGCAGTGGGCAGGAACATCCTCTCTCAAGTCACGGTTCATGCGACGGAACCTGGCCATGCATTAAGTTTGGCGAGGCCAAAATTATCGCGAAAGGTGACAATCACGTGAGCCTTAATCCTGTTTCATCAGACCACGGTCGATTAACAAAATGCACTCCATATTCTGTGCTAAAACATTGCACACGTACGCATAATTACCAGTTATGTGCAATTACATGCGTCAATACGTAATGCATCTTGTTTAGCAAAGCTATTTTTTAGGCGTTGGTCTACTCACCCACATCACAGAGCCACGAAACCAATGACCATTTTCTGTATGGCGAGTGGTACGCATTTAGTGACGGAGAGTCGAAATTTTAGAACATCGAACCATCAGACAAAAGGAGTAGAGAGAAAAAGCCCTTACTGCCGCCAACAGGAAATGATAAATTCTCGTCTTCTTCTTTTCAGCTTTAAGTTGAATGATTAGTTAATGACCAGTTTAATTATTAAACATAGGCTCACAACGAGTGCACTGCACACTGGTATTGGTAACTGACCATATTTCATCGCTAATCATTTCCATATGCGTCTGGTGATACCACCACTGCAGATGTCTTGCATATGCAGTATAGCCAGGACTGTGGGAGACGTTTCGTCTCCGGCATTCGAGCGGTATTTTGCGTTTTGGTCAGGTGTGTTTATGTAGCCCAACATGAAGAAAACAAACCTCACCCACCTGTAATACGGAGCTGGTGGCAATAGGGGTTTTACAGGTGGGGACGGGGAACGCAAATACGACGAGGTCAAGTAACTGTATGCCAAAGAAAAGATATTGGGAATGCGCGGCTGTACTTTGAGTGGTTGGAAAATAGCTTCCCTAACCCCTAATCCCAATCCCGACAGTTTTGTGTCTATCAGGTGGGGCTACATAATCGCATCTTACTTGCGTTTGTTCCAACAGAATCGGCGGTGAGGGCGAGGTTCATAATGATGCTCTCAAAAGAGATTGTGTCTGTCTCGCAGGTCTGGATTTTGAAGGAAAATGTAATCGAATTCTGCAACTTGACGTCACAATTAGTTTGTCTTTGAGTAGTCCACATAACCCGGTATCTGGGAGAGGGGAAATAGAATGAAGTCAACTCTGAGACTGTTTTTCTAAGACACTTAACATCTATTCCCCACTAGGAACAAAGTGACGCGCTTTCAAACTCTCACGGCGAGCTAAGAGGCTTGGCTGAAAAGCCGTCAATCGTAGTCTTCCCCCCAGGGCGAAGAGTCATTTTGCGGTGGCTTCTTCTTTATGTGGCTTCTATGGGACTTCCGGTCAGTGTAGATGAGAACCGTCCGCCTTTCACGTTGTGCGAAATCCTAGTCCATCGTACACGGAGGTATGTGTGGCACAAGCGAACAGGCACTGCGCCTATCGCGCCTCCCGTCTTCTTGACTCCGGGTTCATCTGGGTGAGAGAGCAGAGTGGACGACAGATGCTCTTCAAGGCGCCTATAACTATAAACTAATTCACGCACAAGTCACCGCCCCTGCACCCGGGCATGATGCGGACACATGGTGAACGTCATCGGTAACGACGGTCGAACACTCTACCCAACCATGCTTGTCTGCCCACCCCCCCCCCATCAACCAGGAAGAAAGTGGAAGTAGAGATGATCATTATCCGGCCATTGTGTATAATCTTGTTACTCTCCTTGGGACTAGTCGTAAATCAAAGGCGCTGCTCTAAATAAAACATTAGATACTGCTTTCCCTCTTTTGCAGCAATGATCAATACAGTACACAAACGTTTTATTACCAAAGCAATAGAAACAGATAGTATTTCTCAGACGCTCGAGGCCTTTGTGCAGAAACTGGCAACGACCAGATGAGGGCTCCCAAAGCACACACGACCAGCCTGGCTTACGGGAAAGGTGGTAATAGAGGTTTTGCGGACGGGGCCTATGTATGCATAATGGAATGACAAAGTAAGTACGGATAATTGGTAAATTTTCTTTTCTGGTGGAAGAGTCTTAATGCATTGACATATAGCAACCAAAATTAAACAGGACAATTTAAAAAATAAACACCAAGGCGTCTACAACGATCGCTTCTCAACCCTCTGAGCTGAGGTCATTGTAAATAATGCACTAGACCGTCTACAACAGGCGACCCAATCTTGTACGATAAAAAAACACCAAACCGAAATAATCGTGTCGTACTAAAGCCCACTTAAATGTAGGTATTGCTTGCATGCCACAGGTGTTTGGGAGCCTTAACCCGATCCTTACTCAGATACCTTTTTAGTTCACATGAGCAAGTAGTCAAACTCATCGCCTTCAGCACCGGCCTTTGGTAAGGTTATTTTTTCTTATCAGACTCCACCGGCTTGGTTACTGCCTTGAGTCCGACTATGGCACAAACTCCCCTGTTTTCTATCTTTACTGTACCGGAATGTCGCCTGACTGGGAAGTCCATCTTTGAGGGGCCAGTTCTCTTCAAACACTGGCCAAGCACAAAACCGGACCTTTGAGGAAAACAAAGAGCTGTCGGATTGTTTTGCGTCGTGAGAAACGCACCACCCCTTCCCCTGGTTCCTCCTGACAGCAGACTCGATGAGGCCGACTATTTTTGCTGTTTCTTTCATTCTTTCGGGACGGAGCGATGAAAATACGCACAGTTGTGCGCAGTATATACCGCCGGAAAGGACTAAAAAGGACCGAGTTCTTGCCACGAGCAAAAGGATGCAGATTCTGGTCTGCGTAGCAACGTCCAAGGTCGACATACGAATCTCAACCACCATCTCAGAAAGAGAGGACTGGTCGATTACTGGCACCTTTGAGGGATGTCGCGACTGTGGTTCATGGACCACGATTCGATTGGGAAGCTCAGCTGGTGAATGAAACACGTACTGAATTTGATGCAGTAAGACGGTGAGTCTCAGAGCATCCGGTCAACCGAATTAAAGGTCGCCCTCAAGAAATCTCCTCGAACCCCGTCATTATGAGCCTACTAGCCACGATGGCCATTTGGATATACAAATGGGCTCTACATAGACAGTCTAAACTTAATGGTGATTATGCTAGGTTCGAAAAACTCACTATTCAAGAAGAAAAAAATTGGGTTTGACAGTCGGACGTCCATTATTTTTCACTTTGTATGGACAGCGCGATTTCTTGATTTGGCGTTGATTAAATCAGCGCAGGTAGTGCCTGATATGTGTATATATAGCAAAAAATGCATCTCTAGTCAGAAGGCGCATAAACGCCATATTTTCAGAATTGTGTTACCGACAAAGACAAGGGAGACTGGAATGGCCGTTTCTGGTTAATTAGCCGTCGTCAGCCAGCCATACCCAACCCCGAGTTGTGAACACCTGGGGCTCGAACTCACGACCTGTTAGTTAGAAGTCCAACACCTCTAACCACTGAGCCACGGGCTCGTTGTCTTGTCGGCTGCGATCGGGAATATACAATGGTAATGTCATTCTGCCTATATCATGCCCTGCTGTGCGGCTGCTGGGTGGGCTCGAGAGAGAACCCGTAAGGCACAACGGAACGAGTGAGTTTTGCAAGAACGATCGATGAGCGCTCCTCTTTCACGCCAAACTTCTTGCATCCCAGTGCCCTTTTCAGGAAGGGACGGTCAGGTCCGCAACCTGATAGTCCGCATCCCGAACGAAATGATCTTATTCCCTCTCTAAAAATTTCTTTATCAGCTAATATCAAATCTCCGTTTTTGAGAGTTTTTTTCAGACACTAGTACATGTAAGAGTCTCACATAGTTGTGTGATAGCCACTGAAACCAACTTTTAGCCAAAATTTCCACTCGTGCTCTGTTCAACGAACAATAATAATTGCTACTTAACGGTCGAATAAACGCTCAATTAACTGGAAAATTTTTCGCATA
Source organism: Spirometra erinaceieuropaei (assembly GCA_902702965.1). NCBI lineage: Eukaryota > Metazoa > Platyhelminthes > Cestoda > Diphyllobothriidea > Diphyllobothriidae > Spirometra > Spirometra erinaceieuropaei. The sequence goes on from CACRXP010000648.1 coordinate 30,005, forward strand.
ATCATTTGGGCAACGCGTGATCTCAACTGCATAAATGGGAAAGTCGTTATCTGCTAAATCAATCAAATCGAAATAAATATGCATGATCTTTGAAGATCAAGATTTTCGGGGGGTTTTCTCGATCCCTAGCCTGACAGTCGACGTCTCATCTTCCTCTGATGCTGTTTTCGTTTGTCTGCTAAGTATGTGTGAATGCTCCCATAACGACTATCAAACACAACTGAACGGAGTCCTTATTTTCAGATCCTGACAAGCACTTGTCATTTTTAAAGGAGGAACTCCAGACGATGTACACAACGGATCTGGTGGCACTCCAGTCCCATACATTTAAGTGCATCGGTGTTCGGAATTGCAGTATATCGGTTAGAAATTTTTCTGTTGCGGTTGTTTATCACATATTGATCTGCGCCTTTGTTCATGCATAAAGTAATTACTTTTTGCGAGCAGTGTACTAGACAAACGTCTCATAAGAAGGGAAAATGTGGTGTGACTACACTATTGGTTTCTGCATCTGTGTCGGAATCATCTTATGATTATAGTCGATTATTCTGCGCGCCCGCGCGCGGCTCAGATCTTAAGTCAGCGTATCTGGTCAACATTCAGAAACCCACAGACTTCGCTGACGGCTTGTAGTGACCGTTTCAGCGCATCCCAGAGTGTAGCCTGTAGGGGCTGAACAGTGCCTACTACATCTCTTTTGTTACTAATCGAACTGCTTAGACTGTAGATAAGTTCTACTCATATAGCCAGGTTTTTGTTATTGTAGCAGAGACTGCGACGATAAGGCAACGCGATATACACAAGTGAATTTCGTCAAGAAAAACAAAAACAGGTACCACTCGGACCACCTAATGTATGCCCCGGCATTCAAATTATATGACCAACTGACGCCAAGTTTGTTGTCTGGAGTGATAAATCCTTTAGAGCACCGCTTTTTGTCCCCTAAATACCGGTAGTAAAGATGAATGTCATCCACTTAATTGAGGATCCTGCTGGAGGTTGTAGCTTCCCACACTCTATAAGGTTTGATACATTCAGCAAATGAAGCAACAATTGTCGCTTTTTAGTTTTCTCAGAAATTATCTACGAACTTGGAGAAGATCAGTTTATTCAAGGTCTGTAGGCACAGACCGAAAATTTTATGAATGAATATTTGGGTCGAAGGCCATCAGCCACAGCGGATAACCGCGTATTCTTCATTAAATGCCGACAGGTGGCTAGTAGTATACTTTGGGGTAAGGCGATACCATGCTGACAGTACAGGTACTAGCCAAAAGCTTATACACGCGTCTTTCACTGATATTCTGCCGCTACATGGTATCACTTTACCCCAAAGTATACTATTAGCCGCCTGTCGGTAGTTAATGAATATTACGCGGTTATCCGCTGGGACTGATGGACTTCGGTCCAAATATTAATTCATGAAATCTTCGGTCTGTGTCTGTAGACCTTAAATAAACTGATCTATTCCAAATTCGTAGATAATTTCTGAGGAAATTACAAAGCGACAATCTCTAACTTGTAATATCTACCAGAAACCAGATCGAGAATGCTAGGGGACCCATTGACGAGCCGAACCCCTCGTAGCTGCGCCATGCAGCGGCAGAATATCGGTGAAACAAGCGTGTATGGGGTTTTAGCTAGTACCTGTGCTGTTAGTGTGGTATCACTTTACCCCGAAACAACAATACCCGGTCCCCCGTCATATGGAAAGGCCTTAACAGACAGTAATAAGTTAGACTGCAATAATCAAAGACAGATGCTTGATTATAGCTGTTCATAATAAAACCTCCTCAAATGTACGTTAGAGCATAGCAAAGAGATTACTTATTATGCATAAGCGGGATAAATTTCAGTAAAGAGAGAGTGTGTGAAAATTAGGCCTGTGTGGTATTGATTGTGTGTTTGCTGCCCGAACCCGCACACAGTAACCGTGACTATGCCCTCTCAGGTGTGGTCTTTATACATCTCTATGAAAATCTGCGGGACATTAGTTTATAATAAGGGTAGACTTACGCGGCATCTACCGCACTCTCTCCTCCTCCCCATCTCGGCCTGGTGTCAAGACAATGTCAAGAAGAACGGAGGCGGAGGAGGGCGCATGTGACTGGCGCTGCTAAAGCGCCACCTAGGTGTACCACCACACCTCTTAGTTCACAACAAACAGTTGACCGGTATTTTAACCAACAACGAAAAACGGGTCAGAAGGAGGAGGATGACTGGGTCACCATGCCCACGACCTGTACACCTAGCGGAAGCGCAAGTGCACGGAGCTAAAGGCTAGAGAACCGCCAGCGCACACCGGACTGTTGGGGCGCCATGGTCCGCTGAACCATGGTATAGCGAACGCTCATAAACCACCGACCCGTATGCCGCACACAATCTCACCCTATACCACTCACGTAAGTGAGGAGCGTACTCTTTTGTGTAATTCGGTGCCGAAGCCAGTTGATGGTCTCCTACAGCTTTGTTTTGCCACGGGGCCCAGAAGGATTGGGGAGGGGAGAGTGCGGCAGATTCGGTACAAATCTACTATCACTGTAAACTAACTTATGCGCATATAATAGGTGGGCTAACTCACGAAATGAAAACCGAAATCTCGAAATGCGTTCTCGTTTCGAAAAGATCAATTAAGTAGGGTTGTTAAACTAATCATCATGCAGCATAATTTTATAATGATCCAGTTACATCAGGGTGTCGGCTTTCGAATGAATTTATTTTCGACTGCATGCAAAAAAATTGATGTGCAAAAAATGACTGCTTAAGTGGCATGCAATTTTTTCATTGATTTTCGATGCCCTTGAAAATTCAACCATATTTCACAGAAAACATGCGTAAAAACATTCATTCTTTTGCTCATTCGGTAAAAACTTATGTCTTCTTTTGATTTTATACTGGAAGGAATCATATAATTCGGTTTTAAAAAAACTTTTTTGATTACCAAATAACTTAGAATCCGACCTGCTATTACACTTGCATTCAGGTTTTCAAAACTACAAGCCATATATTTTCCGCGTAGGGAAAACCATGCATTTCTCTATGGTATGGCATATAGTTTTAGACATCCTTTCAAATATCTTCCTCGTAATCACGCATATCTTGCGTCGCCATATCAGCCGAAACTCTTGTTATTGCAGCCAACCCACAATAATGTGGCCGCATTTTGCAGTGCAACTTTCGCATTTTCAGGTCATGCTGTATTTGTAATTTGATTTACTAAATTAAGAAATATACTTACTGTAGGTGCGCTATCTCATGGAATGTTGACCGAAAATATGCTTTCGATACGAAAAGATTATTTAAGTAACATCGTAACCTTAATTGTCTTGCAGTACAATCTTAAGATAATTCACTCGTGCCGAGTTGCCGGCATTTGAATGACCTTCTTTTCGGCAGTCTGCAAAATTACACTGTAAAAAATGAATATTTGGTTAGTATGGACTTTCTCCATCGATTTTCGATGTCCTTATAAATTCGATTACCATGTACAGAAAACACGCATAAAAACATTCTTTTTGCACGTGCTTAGTACAAAACTGCTTCATAAAATGTTCCATTTAAGGGATGAGTACCTTCTGCTTTAAAAAGTTTATAATTATGAGACTTTTTAAGACCTTGGAACGTCTATTCACACAGCATCGCTTTAGCACGTTTCTTTATGCCACTTTTGAAGCATACAACCTTATCCACATTCATTGCATAATTTCATGATACCTATTTGACGTCTTTCCAGCAGCACAGAGAAATGCGTAATGTTCTTTCGATAGAATGTATACAGCATGTAGATTTGGACCTTGACTGCAAGTGTAACGGTAGCGGAGGTCAAAAAATCATTCGGAAGATGAAAGCGTTTTAAAAACTGCAAGATATTCTCTCTTAAAGACAAAGGTCTGGAGCAGACGTAATTTTCAACAAAATGAGCAAAAGAAGGAATAGTTTGGTGTGTTTTATAAAGAAAATAAATGAATATACAGGGGCGTCAAAAGTCGATGAGAAGATCAGATTACCTGAATGTAGTTTTCATTGATGGCCGAAAAAAACCCATCCAGAAGCCGACATCCTCGTATGATTAAAATATTTAAGGATTATGTTGTTCGATAGTCACTATTATAACCATATTTAAACAGTCTTCTAAAATTAGCAATGTATTTGAGAATTTTGGTTGACCTTTCTCCGATAGAGGTCAATAAAAAAGACTCAAACCGTTGGCCTATGCACCGAGATACGAGGGGCATCAGCTGGGCTTCGTGTACGTTTCAGTCTACGGTCACTTCCGCAACCTTTTTCAAATCACTTTGTCAATAATGAACACCTCTGTATGAAACTATTTTGGAGCATACTCTGAAGTAAACGTTGTGAGATTGTAAAGTAGATAACGTGTAGACAAAATTTTCTTTCACCTTACATTCCTGTCTATTTATTTATTCTCATTTCTGTCCTATTTTGGCAGGATTACGGTACCCTATTCATCGTTTTACACACAAAAACAAGTGAAATGACTTGATTTTGATGCCACATTGTTGGTTACCTTTGTGATTTGGTGAGAGATGATCTCAGCTTGTCAAGGGGGGATATGACAAGGTAACTCCACCGTAAGAGGAATTGCTCTGCCCGTCTCTGTTCTGCATCCATGCGGTGAATTTTAAAAAACATTAGCAATTGGAAAGTAATCAGCAGACGAGGTGGCGAGCATACTTAGCTTTCGATAACTAACGGTGCAACTCCCCCCGCGCACTTGCGCTCTCACCCCGCCCCTGACAATGACTACAATTACCCCCACCCCCTCCCCCACAGTCCCACACCCCGCCTTTGTTTTAAGGAGTACTTTTATCGACTTCTCTATCCCCTTCCTATATAACTGTACTGGCCCGACGAGAATTTATCGAAAGCTACGTATGCTCGCCACCTCGTCTTCTCATTACTGCTATGGGAATTTTCGCAACTCTAAAATTGGAAAGTACACACCGCTTTTTTAGCCCCTGCTGTTCAGTTGGGCATGTCACTGTCCAAACTTGCACGTATCTTTACGCTGTCCCATGTTAGGATAGGGATTTTACCATGGCCGATATCGGGAATTTCAGCCAAACACCTGCTGGATGGCACCTACACCATATCCTAACTCGTCTTTAGGCATCAGAATATTTAAGCGGGTGCCTGACTAAAAAGCATGACTCAACGCAGTTTAATACCCCGAAAAATGAACAAGGTTATGGCGGGAGAGCATTCAGATACTCTAGGCAGAATGACATTACCGACAAAGACAAGGGAGACTGGAATGGCCGTTTTTGGCTTATTAGCCGTTGTCAGTCAGTCATACCCAACCCCGAAGTGTGGAACACCTGGGTCTCGATCCCGCGACCTGTTGGTTAGAAGTTCAATGCCCCTAACCACTGAGCCACGGGCTCGTTGTCTTGTCAGTTGCGATTGGGTATCCTTTCTGAGAAGCCCTCCTCTCCAGGGCCTACTGTAACATGCCAGAACGTGACTGATTCCCACCTCTCCCCCAACTTCTGGATTTACAACGAAAGAGCTAAGTACAGTATGCCAATTTTTCGGCCTACGAATGGAGTTTCTCTCGAAATGTTTCCGTACCTTCCGTACCCTCCACCGCACTGCCTGGACAGTTACATTCTTAGGATACCTCCGACGCCAGTACTCCCATCGGCGAGGTTAACTCACCTGGTGTACATTGCTACCTTGGCAGAAAATACAAAGTATTTAAATATGTTGTGGTCATGTTCAACCTTCCTTCGTTAACACGGAGCTTTCCATATCAGAAGATGTTATACGGAACCGGACGAAATCACTTAATCATTACTTTTCGTTGATCCTTTAGTTTTCTCCATTCAGATACGAACGGCACCTCCTCAACTGTTTAATTCTAAGTGTCATGGTGCTTCGTAACAATGTGCCTTCGTCTCAGACTTTTGCGCTGGCCCGCACATTCCCGACAGTCTCATAGACCAGACACAGATAGCTTCCAGGCCAGTGTTTAAGGGTTCTGCTCAAAGAATACATTTTCGTTTATCTTCTGCAAGATTTTTAGCTTGCGCTCGGCAGTGGAACCCTTCGCAGATTGTCGAACAAAAGTATACAGAGTTCAGCTCCCCGACTGACGCCATTCTGCATCATTTTGCGACTTTTAGCAAATAAGCGCCTTTCCGACCCGCTCCAATTGTTCAAGGAATATTAACTACGGATATTTTTATGCGCCATTTATCGGACAGTAACTCGACAATTCTACTGTCGCTAGCGATGACATCCACCGCGTGCCCTCGGGGTGGGCGCATAAGTTGTGGTTTGTGCCCCGGTCAATCTGTAGTGAAGCAGACTTGCACAGCATCTGCTGCGCTCTCCCCTCCCTTGCCCGGCAAGCGTCGACGGCCAAAAAATGTCAAGATGACCAGAGGCCAAACAGGTTGCATACGCAAGCCACACTTCGTGAGAATGTCGTAAGGCCTACATTAAGAAGAAACCACTGAGTCTGATTCCTAGTCTTCGACTCAGTCACCCCAACTACACACACACGCACAGTAATGACCACAGGGACCGTGATGATAACCTACTCTGTGAATCTCAGCACAGATTCCGGAGAACTCGGTCACTGGTCACTTGTCTGTTCTCATCCTATGATTAGGCTTCGCAATCTTAATCTTTCAACGACTCATAGGATTGTTTGGACCATTCTCTTAGTCTCTTATAATTTGGCATTCAAAAGAGGGGGAACGACTGAATTTCTCACTATCCTACCTCAACTCTGGAACGCAGTCAATCATTGTTTCTGGTTTTGACTGCAATTCCAGTACATGTCTGGAGTTGAGTTCCTCTTCCGTTTTGCCTTCTGCTGGATGATGAGTTAGAAATACTTCCAAAAAGTCGGCTTCTTTGCTCTTTTACGATTTTAAATTCCTCTATCGATGCAGGCTGGCAGATTGCGGTCCCGTACCTGAGCACTTAAACCACGACCACTATTGCTACAAATGCAGTCTTTCATTTACCGCGCGTACATATTTATGTTTGGCTCTTGGTGACAATCATCGCCCTCGACTTAGCGTTGGTTGTAACCGCGTAACTGTGCCGGGAGTTATTAATAGTCTGACCTTGTCGCAGCCTTTCATCCTGACTGCCTCCAGAGCCAACAGAATGATAGAATGCATCCTCCCTAATTCTGAAACAGGTAAAGCAAGAACCGGTTTATGTAGACGTGTGTTGGAAATAGGCTAAATTACTGCTCTATTTATTTATTCTGTTGTGCATTAGTGGGCGGAGCAAAGGTATATTCGTCTAACATACGTTTTGCAGAAAACTGTACCCCTGGAATATCAAAGTCGAACCAACCCAAACTGCTGTACAATCGTAAACCTTGAACATGTTTGCCTTTTGCTGATTATAAACTATGTTATTTTACTATTAAGCCATTAATATCTGTCACTTTTAGTCTGATAGTTACTTTGTGGTAGCGTGAGCATCCTATTTACCATCATCACTCCGGAATCTTCTTATTTCTTTTCCAGGCACTCAGTTAAATATCGTCAGCTCTTTTCTGACATCACAAAGGCTATCCAAACTAAGTCACCCTGGAGTGCAAAAATAATGCACAATCGTCCTTTATTTTGATGAACTCGTACTTGCTTCGGCATTCAGTG
>CACRXP010000648.1:40263-62343 GCA_902702965.1 Spirometra erinaceieuropaei
CACTTATCCATGTATCGTGAACTTTAAACTCATTGCCTTGAATTATCCAGAAGTAACGGTTGTTTACTCTGTGGGCTGGTCTTACTGCATCGTTATTCGGTTCCGGTGGAAAAATAACAAGTTTCTGAGGTTCTGGTTGAGCACTGTAGGGGTGTTCTCAACCATTCATTCGCAAAATTCGACGAAACGGTTTACAGACTCCCTCATATGGAAATCACTGAAGAGATCGACTGTCCGCTCTCGCTGTAGGAAATTATTAAAGCTGTCTAACAGGTTCGAACGTTAAAGTAGAGGACATTGCCTCACCCCCACTTGAAATTTTACAAGACGGCCCTTCGATCAAGGAAAAAAACATTTGGCCATTTCGGACGAACTGACGAGAACAAATTCTACAGATTTCAAGGACGCCGCCGTCGTGTATTTATATAAGGAAAAAACTGCAACCTGCCGACGACCACAGAGTTCCCTCTTTTCTCAACAATGTATTGTAAGTAGTGTACTAAAAGGTACCGTTTTAGGTCCTCTTTTGTTTCTGCTTTCCATTGATGATATTCCGTCGGCAGTTAAACATTCTCAATCTTTTATTTGTGCTGATGACCCCAAATGCGTACATTTATTTACTAAATCTGCGATCCAATATTGTTTGAAGCAAATCCATACTGACTTGCTTGCTTTCTCGGCGTGGAGCTCGAAATGGTTAATGGAATTCTCTCCATCTAAATGCCGCTATGTGTGTCTTTAACCTGAAAGAATATTCCCACCAGTGGTCTTTCAAGGCACACCTATGACTGCATTTGCCACCATTCAAAACCTAGGTTTAAGGTACAACAATAATCATGGCCTCTCGCCCATATGTCGATAGAATTACGGCCAAAACTGCCCAGATTTGCAACACTTTCCATTTTCCATCTTTCCATATTCGAGTGATTGTACTCCCTGTTCTTGAGTACTGTTGTCCGCTCTCTGGTTTGATGTTCGAGGCTAGTCGTTCAAAAATTATAAATGCCCAAAGGCATTCATATAGAAGACCATTGATCACGGCACATCCAAATACGTCTTATTCAGACAGATGCTAGCTAACTAACCCAAAATTTCTATGGGTTCGAATACTAGAAGTAGGCTTCTGCCTCCACTTTCGCATTAATGATCGTTCAAATCTTCCTCGGATTTCAACTCTTACTCCTGTTAGTCGCCCATACAGTCTTCGAAATTCTCCCTTGGTTATACCTCTTCCGGCTTTTTCCACCTCTGAGGGCTTTCTTTTTTGCTTCCAGGTATACTTTCCTTTGGAATAACCTTCCAATAGATATAAGATCATCAGATACTCTACATAATTTTAACGGAAGGCTGCGCTTTTATCTGAATACTGACTCGACCAAACTTTTATTTTCCTCATGCTTCCCAGAAAACCTTCTCTATGACACCGAGAAAGGGTCAATGGGAATTTATGATGCCGGCTTTAAATTTCTGTATTCGCTCACATTTCCTTCTTTGTGTGTGATTTCGTTTTCAAGGATCTCTCATCAGAAATTTAGATTTTTTCGATTTTTCAGTCCATGCATTGTGTCCACTCACAAAACACGATGTCCCCCCTTGCAAATCCTTTCAAAGAAGTAGCGGGGGCAGTTTGACGTGTACATTCTAGGTCACCTTCGTTTCGCCAATTGTCGGCTTTAATCGGGAATTGACTTTGACCTCTGAGATCTCAAGATCTCACCTCTGGTCAATGATTTTCGCGCTTCTTAATGTTATCACCCCAACCGGCCTGTTGACGATCACGGCGGAATTGTCTGTTTTCGTCATCCGCTAGTAGTTTGGTCGGTCAGCAAAGAGTTCTCATGATCGCATCTCCCCTCTACGCCTTGTCTACCGCCGCAGCCTTTAATTCCCACTCCTCGGCTGAACTCTAACCGCACTCTGACAGATCGCGACAGGGTTCTTCTTGCCTCGCCTCTTCGAGGCGGACGGCCTCATCCGGTTTAGGAAGTATACCTTGACGATGTCAGTTTTGCGTCTCTTATACACTACCATATGCATGCCAGCCCTATCCGACCCGCACGTCAACCCTTTCATGAGCAACAGTCTCCCTTCCTGAAAAGCCGATCGATTCATAAATATTTCGTCTTTTTCGTAAAAAGATGCTTTCTTCACTACCCACTAACTCCCCTTCTGCGTAGGTTCGAATCCCACCGAGGCGCCGAGTTTTCACAGTTGGGTCAATATGAATTATTCAAAATCTGACAAAACATCTATAAATTATTTATTGCATTTATTTATTGCAAGAAAAGATTTTAAGAGCGCCACCATAATTGTGCATTAAGCACCACAGCGGAGGAAGATATCCAGCGAGATGTGGGATTCCTTGCTTTCGACTGCTCCAACTTTGGTATGGCCATCAGTATGGAGGGGATTGCGGCAGTGTATTAAGCCACGCCAACTGATGGCAAAAACTATCCTCTAATCGGCTTGCATTTATAAACAGATTCCCATTCCTTTCAAACGACATTTTAGGAAATAGCAAAGTTTAGCATGCAATTTTGAATCTGACTTCTTATACCCACTGGCCCATTGTTCGTTCGCAACAAGCATTTTGGGAGCGCCGCAGCCTCCGCTGAAAAAAAAACTCATGACACATAGAGTCAGCATTCTATTGTAGTGTCATTTAAGTCCGTTTTGTTTTAATCAGTTACAGTACGCTTTGACACAACTTTGAATAAGAAAAAGAACACGCACGTGCACTTTTACCTGCTGACGACTTTGTTCTTATTAACTAATTTGTAACTGTTGGGATACTGCTATTTTCCTTTCCTGGATAGCCTACTCGCTGTGCCTAACTGGTGGGTTTGTCTCTTACACTGGTGACCCTGTATCGTTCATAGCTCCTTCTGTTTAATTTCTGTGCATAACTATTTCTATTTGGATTAATCCTCACTCTAATTTTTATCGATCAGATTATTCATCCAGCCCTCATTTGCTATTCACGCTGTCTCACCCTTTCATCCAATACGAGCGCTACCCTTCAATCTCACTGTCAACGCGCCAGTCATCTACTCCATTTATCTGACCTCTGACCGACCTCGGCTATGTCCAACGATTCTACCAGCCAGCCGATAGCCGGCATTCACACCTTTGACCTGCCATCCGTGTGGCTCGGTGACATCGCGTTGTGGCTGCGCACTGTAGAGTCACGATTCGCCCTCCGTCAGATCACACGAGAGGATACGAAATTTCACTATGTTGTGGCAGCACTCCCAATGGACATCGCCACAGACCTCCGCGACATCATAGATTGCCCGCCCACAGAAGCCCCTTATACTGCCCTAAAGGAGGCTCTCATTTCCCGCATTTCCCTCTCAACGCAAAAACGTCTCCAACGTTTAATTTCTGAGGAGGACCTCGGTGACAGGAAGCCTACGCAGCTTCTTAGGCGTTTGGAGCAGTTGGCAAACGGACAAGAGCTGGATGCTACCATGTTCAAGCAACTTTTCCTCCAACGGTTGCCTCCTTCTGTGCAAGCCATCCTTGCGCCTAACATTCCTTCATCGACTGTTCAGATGCTCGCGGAGACTGCAGACCGTATACTCGAGTACTACCAGCCTCCTGTTACGGTTAACGTCGCTAGTCGAAGCACAACTGCCTCCACAATCTAGGATGTCGTCAAACGCCTGAATGCCCTCACTCTCGAAGTTTCCCATCTCCGGGCCACTTGTGTCTATAACCCTCGTAGTCCTGCAATTTCTCGCCGCCCGAGATCTCCCACTCCAAACAAACCTACAGTTGATGGTTTCTGTTGGTATCATCATAATCATGGTTCTAACGCCCATTGCTGCCACTCTCCGTGCAATATAAAACAGCCGCGTCGGAAAACTCCCCTGCCGAACAGTAAGGGCGACGAACGTGGTCGGCACATCCTCTCCCAGTCGCTTACTCCACATCTTTGACAGAACTTCCTGTCGTAATTTTCTCGTGGATACTGGTGCGGAGATCAGTCTAATCCCACCCACCTTGACTGACCGTAAGTCACCAAATTCTTCCTTTTTCCTCCAAGCAGCTAGCTATACTTCTATTAAAACTTTTGGTCAACGATCCCTAACACTAGATTTGGGTCTAAGACGTTCATTTCGTTGGCTATTTACTATCGCTGATGTCCATACGGCCATTCTTGGCGCTGATTTTATTTCCTTTTTTTCGGTCTCCTCGTTGACATTAAATCCCATAAATTGTTTGATCCTAAAACTTCTTTACATTGTAATTGTTCCACTCGTACCCTTTCCTCACCTAATCCACGCATTTCAACAATCCTTTCGTCTACGCCCTATCATCGTTTACTTTCGGAATTTCCATCTATCACACGACTTTCACAATTTAACCAACCTATCAAGCATTCTGTTGTACATTATATTTCGACTACTGGACCACACGTGTTTAGCCGTCCCTGTCGTTTAGCCGCCGATAAGTTAGCCATAGCCAAGGCCGAATTCAGTCACATGATGGAGCTAGGTATAGTTAGGCCTTCCACTAGTCCATGGGCTGCACCTCTACATATGGTGTGCAAAAAGTCTCTCGTTGACTGGCGCCCATGCGGGGATTACTGACGGTTAAACACCTCCACTGTGCCCGACAGGTATCCACTTCCCCATCTCCACGACTTTTCATCTAGCCTAGCTGGAGCGACAATATTTTCCAACATTGACTTAGGCAAAGCCTTCCATCAGATACCCGTTGCTCTAGAAGACATTCCCAAAACGGTGATTACAACACCGTTCGGTCTGTTCGAGTTTGTCAGGATGCCTTTTGGGCTACGCACCTCCACTCAAACTTTTCAACGATTCACCAACGAAGCCCTCCGCGATCTACCTTTCGTTTTTGTCTACGTCGACGATGTTCTGGTAGCAAGTTCCAGTGAACACGCTCACCTACAACACTTGCGTCTCATTTTTGAACGATTGAGCCAATTTGGCGTTTTCATTAATGTTTCTAGATGCGTTTTGGCGCACAGTCGCTGTTTTTCCTAGGACATCGCGTAGATGCTTCTGGTTGTCATCCCATAGATGCCAACGTTTCAGATATTCGCGATTTCCCTACTCCCACTTCTTTTCAATAACTGCGCCGTTTTATAGGCCTTGTCAATTTCTATCGACGTTTCATCCCTCATTGTGCTCAAGTAATGATACTATTTACTAACCTTTTACGCGGGAACAACCGTGAGCTTTCTTTTCCTGACACAGCTGTAGAGGCTTTCAATCGTGCGAGGAAGGCTCTTGCAGATACAACTGTCCTTGTTCACCCTATACCTGATGCCCCACTTTTCATTGTGGCCGACGCCTCTAATTTCGCTTTAGGTGCTGCCCTTCATCAACAGACGCCCACTGGCACCCAGCCCTTGACTTACTACTCCGCCAAATTGACACCCCCACAAACTCGCTATAGCACTTTTGGTAGATAACTTCTTGCAATTTATTTAGCCATGAAGCATTTTCGTAATTATATTGAGGGCCGAGATTTTTGTATTTATACTGACCACAAGCCTCTTACTTATGCTCTCTCTACTTCTTCTGACAAGTATTCACCCCGCGAGGCCCGCCATCTCGATTTTATTTCTCAGTGTACCACCGACATTCGATTTCTTGAAGGCCTTTATAATCAAGTTGCTGATTGTCTTTCTCGGCCTGGCATTAATGCCATCACCCGCCCTTCCATCGATTTGGAGCGCATGGCAGAAATGCAAAATCAGCCGACTTTCAGCGAGAGCCTTCAACACACTAGTCTCCAACTCGAAGCCATTCCTCTTTCCACCACCCCTGGTACAATCTTGTGTGACGTATCGCGCGGTGCCTCCCGACCCGTAGTGCCAAGCGAGATGAGACGAGATGTTTTTTGCCGCGTTGCACAATGTAGCTCACCCTGGCATCCGCACTACCCAGCGCCTCGTCAGCTAGCGGTTCGTTTGGCCAAGCATGAACACGGATATCCGCCAGTGGACCCGTTCATGTTTGGCCTGTCAGAAGGTCACAGTCGGATGGCACAACAAAGCCCCCATTGGCACTTTTCTCGCACCCGACGCACGTTTTTCACATGTCCATATCAATCTGGTAGGTCCCTTTCCAACATCTCGTGGTTGAAACTGCTTACTTACTGCGATTGACCGATTTACTCGTTGGCCCATTGCAACTCCCATACCTAACATAACTGCCGATTCCGTTGCTCATGCTTTTTTGGAACACTGGATCTCTCATTATGGCGTCCCCTCAACTATTACCACCGATCAAGGCCAGCAATTCGAGTCTAGACTTTTTAACAGCCTTACCAACCTCCTCGGATGTTCTCGCATACGCACAACAGCATACCACCCCTCATCCAACGGCTTAGTCGAGCGTTTCCACCGGCAACTCAAAGCCTCGCTCCGAGCTCATGAAAACCCTTCCCATTAGAGCGAGCATCTGCCTTTGGTCATGCTCGGTATCCGTACCGCACTTAAGCCCGACTTGGAGTGTTCCGCTGCCGAACTTGTCTACGGTACCACCCTACGGATTCCCGGAGATTTTTTCGGGCACTCTCAAAGCTCAGAGGAATTGGATCCCAGCAATTATGTGCAAAGATTGCGCCAATCCATGACTCAACTTCGAGCAACTCCTCCACGTCCTTCAACAAGTAAGTCGTACGTCGACCCGAACTAACTAACATGTTCTTTTGTATTTGTCCGCGTAGATAGCGTTCGCCGGCCACTACAACAGCCCTATGACGGCCCATTTCGAGTACTATCGCGCAAGGACAAGCATTTTACAATTGACCGTGGAGGCCGAACCGACGTGGTCTCAATCGATCGCTTGAAGGCGGCTTATATCGAGCCTCTTCCAACTTCTCCAACCGAACAACCTCCACTTGGCACATTGCCACTTACTATTTCCCAAACTCCATTTACGCCCAATAACCCCGCGTCTTCCCTCATCCCACAGACTCCTCCCCTTAGGCGCAGCGGTCGTAATGTCTGTTTTCCCGATCGTTACCAACTTGTACAATATGCATAACACTCCAACATTTTCCTTCTATAAACAATAATTTTTTTGAACTCCGTTCTCCTAGGAGGGGGAGTATTGTAGGGACATTTAAGTCCATTTTGTTTTAATCAGTTACAATACGTTTTGACACAACTTTGAATAAGACAAAGAACAGGCTCGTGCACTTTTACCTGCTGACGACTTTGTTTTTATTTACTAGTTTGTAACTGTTGGGATACTGCTATTTTCCTTTCCTGGATGGCCTACTCGCTGTGCCCAACTAGTGGGTTTGTCTCTTACACTATCATTGATCCTATGCGGGTCATGGACGTGAATACTCAAAATCTGACGCCGAATTCCCGGAAAGGACCTGTGTTCACAGTACCCGCGCTTAAATGAGGCAGAGTCAGCTCTGAAAGAGTTGGGAGCCATAAAGATAATCGTCCGTCTGTCAGAGCGGTCGTTCTACAGTGGCGTTATTTATGATATTTGCAGAAAGGACCGACAAACGTTTCATTACAGGGGTACTCCGAAGACTGTACTCAAACAACTTCAAATCAGTATGTATGACTAGGTCGACCTCGCTCGAGATCGGGAGGCCTGGCGTACTGCCGTCAGAAGTCCGTCGCACGGAGGAGATTTAGGTGGAGCCATGCGCATGAAAATCGCAAATTCCGCGGATTAACGATGCAGATGGCCAGCACTTCGTTATTGGCCGAGGTTCAGGGTATGTATTGACTACATTGGCGTCCTCAAACTCACCGTCCTGATGATCCAACCAAATTAAAAACAACGACACAGAACGCCAACATCATTAGCAACATCACAGAAGGCACATATTCCAAATCTCATGGTTCCAGCGCTGTGACCGGACACCTGCGACCGCCCTCAAATTGACCGCCGCCACCATAAGCCTTTATTATACTGCTGTTGCCACGTTCACATTCATCGCCTCAACCAGCAGCGTAAGGACTGTTGCAAACTGTTCGCACTTTACGACGGAATATTTCAATAATATGTGTTTGGTCAGTCATTCGTGAATCTGCAAATAACGAAGTAATACCCTGAGCTCTAACATACGCGCGTCATTCGCGTTCTTCTCGTTTACACTCCTCCAGGAAATGTTGACATCACGTAAGCTTATTGGTCCTTATTACCACCATTTACTACCTTCGGTACAGCAATTCATTTCGAATTTTGTTCGCACTCATACGTCTGGGTTGTTTACGGAACCGCTCCACAGCAGGTGCTTACACAACGCATCATATACTGCTCCCTGAGCACTCATACGGTCCCCTTTTCCAGCGCCTCTATGGCTCTGTAAGCGTCGAATGTCTGGACGTGCACGTATCCTTCGGGACACCTGTCACGTATCACAGCATGTACATGTAAATTGGGATCCGGCCTTGTGTATCATGCTCAGATGGACTGTTGAATGTCGTCATTCATTGCGTCTACGCTCACCTCTGGTGGCGTTGAGGTGGCCTTGTCAATGGATCAAGGTGGGTGTGAGGGAATTTCAGTTCGGTCGTCGCGGACAACGGTATTCACTGTGTACCCCACACCTTTTTGGATGCAGGGCAGTGGCTTTCGCCTGAACTAGTTAATAGTGCCTGCAGGCTTGTACAGCATCTGTCGTTCTCTCCCCTCCACCTGAGCCCGGTGTCAATACTACTAATACGACAGGAGATGAGTTCGGGCGCAGTGTCTGGCAAAGCTCATCAGCTCGCCTATGCATTCCACATATGTGGTTTTCCTGTGTTGACCTAGCTCGTTCTCGCTCTTTCCTATCCCTTGTCCCAGCCAATTGCCCGAATTTGCCAGTCAGCTGGTAATCGGATTAGACGCACTGGCTGGCAGAACCACGATAATCTGTCCAAGTGTGCAACTAACAAGCTGGTGACCAATTCATACACCAGAGTACTCCAAGATACATAATTATCCCTTTGCTTGATGGAAGGCAGATTTGTATGGGGTCTGGCAACGTGTGACCTGAGGAGGGGGACGGGGTGCTGTAATAGAGTTTGGACTGTTGTGTTTTACGGCTGATTTTCATGGCAGCGCGTGTGGTGATAAAGCACAGATCGTTTCATGCGGAGGTCGCCACTGCTGCGTCTGACTGGAAGGGCAAGAGTAGGCGTCACCAGTTGCGATAGTAAAACTTTCGTGTATGCATGTTCCCACACAGTACATTCTTCCGTAATGCCACTG
This sequence comes from Spirometra erinaceieuropaei, assembly GCA_902702965.1. Taxonomy (NCBI): domain Eukaryota; kingdom Metazoa; phylum Platyhelminthes; class Cestoda; order Diphyllobothriidea; family Diphyllobothriidae; genus Spirometra; species Spirometra erinaceieuropaei. The sequence goes on from CACRXP010000648.1 coordinate 49,473, forward strand.
GTCCACTGCTCCTGACAATACAGATGTTATACTAGCTTGCAGATTACCCTGTTTCATATGGATCGCTTTTCCATGTCAACAATAAGGGGGTGGTTTTCGAGAGCAGTGTGGCATTTCCAAGCAACCTTAGTCAGGGATGCATTTCTCAGTCCTCACGGGAAAGCGACGGAAACGTGTCTCACTATTGTGATCATGTAATCTGTACATGTAGCCGTGACTCCCGGTTGTGATAAACGCTCTCGAAGCATACTATGCAGAAATACTCTCTATCTGCACTTTTCCCTTCGTTTCTCAACCAAAGTGACGTTGCCCCTTCTTACAGTCTGAAATTTTAGCCCCTTTTTTAGAAAACTCGGTCGCCAGGCATCCGGCCATGACGGAGGATGGCTAGCTGTCTGCGAACGAGTTCAACATGGGGCTGACAGCGCGGCTGTCAGTGAGAATGTCATCTCCAAACAAGGAGAATCAATCGAAATCGGTGTATGCGTAATTGGTTCAGAATTTTATATCAAAAGTTACAGTGCTCAAACGCTAGGATTCCTACCATTAACAAGACCAAAATGGAAAAATATTTACTTTTCTTCTTTTCATTCATTCCAATCATTTTTAACTTTTTGTAAGGAGTTTTTTTTCACCCTCAATCATCATGCTTCTCAATGGACTTCTAATTCAGAAACTATGAATTGCATTTTGTAAGGATTCGGCCTACCTCTTTTAAAACTCGCATGTAAATTTATTTTAACTTGCTATGATGGGACCCCGACGGGTCTTTAATAAAAAATTATCTATCTATCTACAACAGATCGGCTTTCACGTTATGACAATTAAATTTAAGCACCTGGAAGAGAACTCCTCTACAATCCCGATCATTTGCGTCTATTAGTGGGAAATAGTCACAAAGCTAACTACAAGTTCTGAGAAGATCGGGACGCGTTGTACACGTCTGTTCCGACGACGGGTCAATTAACTGTTCTTATTGATCCACCGCCAGGCAAGCACAGACTACACTCACTGGAAGGAGCACAAAGTTAGCACGGACCAGGCGTATGCAACGAAAACAGGTTTTCCAGCTGTAGATATGCACAAGGCACTATCTCGCACCAATTACAGTGTATCTCGCCTTTTGTAGGAGCGAAGCACAGCCTGGGATACGATCGCTTGTGTCGCTGGAAACTGCTGAACTGAATGCTTGTCAAGAAGCAAAATTGACGCCGTGCATTGAAAAGAGTGGTAATCTAGAATCCCAAATTATTGTTGGACTACCGTATAATCTTCTTGGAGACATTATCGCAAGGTCAACCACGCGGGTGACCTCAGGCTAAAGGGGCGGAAACTACTTTAATGCAGCAATACGAGTGATGATTGAAGTCAGGAGATATCTCGGCATCATAATAAGCATCAGTCTTGAGTATGGGCTGATCTTCGTGACAAGCAACATTGAGACTTAAGGGGAATACTACGAAACTACATACATGCAATGGCTTTTAGTGTTCTCGGATTCATAGCCTAAAATCTCCATGACTCACCTGAAGCCCACGACGAGAAAATTTATTTCCTCCTGTCAGCCAATGTCCGAATGCATCAGTGCTATTTTATTAGCCGGCCTCACTCAAACCGAGCGTATTCTTCTGAGGTCGTCCTCGGGTGTAGTGTAAGCTGAGGAATATACGAAAATATGGTGTGCATTGCAAGATAAAAGGAACTCCAAAACACTTAGACAAGGGTGAACTTAAATCCCTTTCGCAAATATGACGACTTTCTGCAGCTCTACATGTAACAGAATTGTGCCGCCGTTCGGATTAGACGATGTTTCCCTATTGTTGGGCAGAAGGAAGAGAACTTCAGAAGCGGCTCCAATGCTCAAGCTTCTAACTTCGGAGGAGGCATTAGCAGGTTGCCATGAGTGACAGTAAATGATAGTTATAATTAATCGTCCTCACCATCAGAGACGATCAGAGCAGAACAAGAAACATTCAATGGAAAAATTTCCGGCACGAAATGAATTCAAGTAGAAAATAACCTATACCGTCGGAATCAGTTTTAAAGATGCTGGCCTTCTTCCCACTCTCCCATTGTAAGTGTGGATAATCGACCAAACGAAGACACTGTCAAGTATGTAACGATTGTCGCATAAACTCTCAATCCAAAAATGAAGATAAGATATTTGTCCGAATTCCCACCAACCGCCTGAAGGAGTATTTGATTCAGGGTCTGCTTTTAAAAGCACGAGAAGTATTTCGGCTCCACTATGGAAGCATAAACACGACTTTACTGATCCTAGATTGTAATGTAAAGTCAATTAATCTGCATTAATCTACCTACTCACTTTGACCGTCTATCAGTTGTCCTCAAAGTCGTGGACAGCAATGGAATCCGAAAATTCTCAATAAAATCCGTATGCGTGTAACGATTTTCACAAACGGTCAGATGCGTGCAGAGTGTCCGGTTTGTATGTGTGAAGAAGGTCAGCCTCCTATGCACCTTTGATTACATATGAGCGATACACGGTTTTGTAGTTTGTCCCACACAATTCGTCCTTTTTCCCCCACATTCCAAATGAAGCGATCCAAAAGCAACATCAACCGCTGACCCGACTGACAATTAATCAGCATCCATTGTATGCAAACAATTATGAAAATGTCAAACTTCCATATCTATAGCCACTTACTTGCCGACGGCTGTGCACCAAATGTTACAACTGACCTGGAGAGGCAAATGATCCCGATCCCGATTAACTTGGGTTACCCAATATTTGAACTGACTACAAGTAGGATGACATCGGTTGTAAACCAAACAACGTCCTTAAATAAAAACTTTGGATTCAATTTAAGCTTCAGAAGAACTTGCCTAATAACGTAGATGTGTTCGCGTTAAGTGAGACGTATATCTCAAGAAATATCGAGACCTGAGAAAAAGTGCAAGTCGGATCCCCAAACTCAGGAAGACAGGCAGTTTGACTCCTTCAAGTCACCCTTTTAAATCAAAACTTGGGGCGTGCAGGACTGTCAGCCTGAATACGATCTCGTGTAATACAAGGACGTAAATACTGTATGACAATCTGAAAAGGAACCCAAACTACTTATAACGCATTCAGCTCACATCATAAAGTGGACTAGGACGACCAAGGGAACTAAAATGTAAGAATGAAGGAGTGCGAAGAAAATTACGTTAAAACGAGGCAGTTGCAAAATCCAAAAAGTAGCCGTGTCTTGACGATTGAGTAAAAATAGCTGTTGAAGTGACGGTTCATCATTGATGTAAGAATATGTACCCACTATTCAGCGGATTGGAGCGACGGTAAAGTGCAAAATCTCAAATTACCAGTTGCATGAAAACCCGTAAATCACTCATCGAAACGAAAAACAAATTAAAAAACTGCACAGCACTAGACACACATGAACGTAATCACGTTAATCAAAGTCACAGACACAGAATTCCTATCATATACCTCTATCATGGACAGAATTTAAAAGCACGAATCTCGTTGCTGAACGCCATTAGGGTCCAAAGTGTGAGAGTGGCAAGTAAATAATTCGGCAGCTGCTAAAAATAAAGCTAAGGGACAATTGTTTAGTAAATAAGAACGAAATGGGTTGAGTCATGACTAGGGACCACTGCTGTGAATAATACATTAGCAGCGTTCGACATAAGCACCAATGTGCCAGTAAACGGTCGCTCACTCGCCCTTAGGGCGACAGACCGTGCCTGCACCGGTTGTAAGCTAATGGTCTGGGCTATTGAAGTTGTGATAGATCCCGAGTTAATGGTGTTATTTAACCCTTCTAATAACCCGTCATGCCGAGGCCACGGGCTCCCGCCATCTACTGCTCAGTACGGTCCTGATAAGGGACTAGTTGCGCTAATGCAGGACCACGGGTAGGATATATAAGTTAAGTAAAGTTAACCACTGCCAGGATGCTCGCGTAAGGATAAATGCGCAGAGAGGTTTAAAAGTATATGGAAAATAATACAAGATTTTTGTGGAACGATCCGGCGTAGAGTGCGTTATGTTGGGTTTGCATCAAGCACCTAGATATGCACTGAAGGCAGGTCCTCTGGTATAGCTACGTTGTTGCTGAAAGCTGCGCAAATGACACAGTTACATCAGCTTAACAGCATTCGTAATAACAATTGACCAGAAAGGCTAGGCATGCGCACTGACAAAACAGGCAGGGCGCTAAAGTATATTTATTTGCGCCCTCAATGAAAAGTTGTATGTTAAAAAGTGCACACGTGCACTTAAGAAGCCAATACGTGCACAAAGTGGAGGAGAAACGAGGATCAACGGAACCGTTGCCATTTAATTACGTGTACACTAGAGGTATCAGTTCGCGTAATCATCGCCGATGGTCGAAATCGGTACAGTGATTGTTTTACCGTTCACATCCGAGGCATTAACATTCGCAATGCGTCGATGAGACCGAAATTCTCGCGAGCAATAACGACTGCGTGAGTTGCTGGTTATTCTCAGTCGCTGCCCTCTGGGTTTCAATGAATAAAAACACAAAAAAATAACCCCATCCATATTCAATGCTTGAACGGGCTGGGCAGGGGTAAATAATAACGGGGAGAACAGTGCTCCCAGTTACTGTACTGTTAAGTCAAGCGGCAATAAGAGGCTTGGATGCGTGCAACGAAACAACTATCACGCCAAGTGCCACCATCGGCGGAGAATGCAGAAGCCTATAACATTAAAACTACGCTATGGCATAACAACTGCATCCTGTAAATACTGTAACCCTCACGCATTGAATAACTTCATCTCCGACAGCGCGTTGAGGTAAATACGAAAGGTTCGGAGAAATATCATGGCTTGAGCAATTACCTCTCCTTCCTTCCAACTGCATCCTCGGACTCTCATTTTCATTTGAAACAGCAATAATGCAAAGTCATTGTCGTTAACGATGTAAGAATTAGGAAGGAGAAAGCCCAAAAAGCAAGTACGTAAAAGAATAATTAAGAGTGCACGAGGTGTTAACAACTGCCATATTTCTCGTAATTCCTCCGTAGCGTACTATCACGTCCACTGCTGCCCCACCGGCAGTAAATTGGGTGTGAGCTACCGACCGTAAAACAGGCTGGAGCTGCAAATCTACGCCATTCCACCCTTCCCCCTCCAACACCCCCACCACTCCTCCTGAGCAGATGACAAAGTAAGGTCAAGGCGGGTGTGGGCTCAGTGTCCGAAAAAAGTAAACAGCCCGTCCAAGCATACTACACACGACCTGACCTCTATTCCACATGTACCAGGTCCCGTTTGAGGATAGTGGATTTCTCAATGATGAACTTGCTACAGAGGTCACATCAAAGATTCGTTGTAGCCTAACCATCAGTCCATCAGGAAAATTTGCACTTTAATTGCTAACTCGACTGCGGCAAAATAATGTTTGCAGACGATGTTAGGCTCTGGAAAGTCATTAAGGGACCGAATGATCAGAGATCCCTTCAAGATAATCTGCACCGACTGCAAGCGTGGTCGAAGAAATGGCTTCTAGATTTCAATCTGGAGAAGTGTGCCGTCCTTCATCTGCGTCCAAGTAACTCTCATTCAATTGAGAGCCTGAGGACGTATCACCTGAAAGATATAAGGCTCCCGCAGAATCTTCACAGAAGGATCTCGGTGTTTGGATACAGAACAACTTGAAACCAACACTGCAGTGTCACAAGTCTGCGAAAAACGCCATGGGGGTGCTGCATGCAATCAAAAGGGCTTTCGTTAACTTTGACCAAGACCATTTTGTGAGAATTTACGGCACTTTTGTTCGGCTCCACATAGAATATGGCATACAAGCATGGCAGCCATGGCTAGTAAAGGACCAAGCATTCCTCGAACGAGTACAACGGCGTGCAACAAAGCTGGTAAACGGTCTAAAAAGCCAATCCTACACAGACAGACTGAATTGCCTTAATTTATTCCCTCTGTGTTACACGCAGCAAAGAGGTGATCTTATCCTCGTCTACAAGATAATACATGGCCTTGAGCATGGACTTAAATTTGAGGATATGTTTCAGTGGCAACTTTCACCTAATCTTCGTGGTCATTCGATGAAGTTACGGAGAACAAAGTTCAGGCTGAATCTTCGTTCTGAATTTTTCACGCAGAGGGTAGTGGAGAAATGGAACGATCTCCCTCAGTCAGTCGTGGAGGCCACGTCTCTGCAACTCTTCAGAAAACGATCGGGTGATTATTTGTGTCCCCTGCTTTCCCTAGACAGTCTGAATCTGAACTAAGACCCCACGACCCCACAAATATATTCTCTGAGACAATGCTACTCAAAGGAATCAAGTACTGTGTTAATAGCGAAAATTTTTCCTCATGCACAGTTATTTCTAACGAACTGACATGTAACCAATGGGGCTTTCAAATAAACTGAAATAAACTGAATAATCCGAACTTCCCAAGCTAGAGCCGTAGGCGTGCAGTGATCGATTTAAATGCGTTAGAATCTCTATAGTGAAGAATGCGTTGATTTACTACGGGAAGCATTCGTAAGTGCCAGCTTAAAGCCCTTTTTCCCTCACTCACGCGTCTGCTAGTCTGTCAACCACCTGGCGATCAGATTGGACGCATACGCTGACGTGGCGTAAATGCTTTCTTCTAAAACATGACACACGCATATATGACAGTACAGAAGGACTTGCACAGACGGCTTTGGGGCCCAAAACACACTTTCAACACCTATCACAATGGGGGTGGTGCAACAAAGACCAGTCGGACAAAGTCCACTGTGCGACCGACTGTCAAATTAACTGTTACTTACGCTCAGTGAACGGAAACTCCTGCAATGTCCCATTAGTTTTATTAAAATGGTTAGATTACACTGTTTTCGCAACCTGCTTGATTCATAATCCACCATCAACTTTTTCTAAAGATAGCATTTGCGACAAAATAGAGCCAATAAGGAAATAGTTTCGTAGTACTAGGTTTATATCATTATCAGCTACCCCAAGGGACTTATGTAGCGAAATTTATGCGACAACTGCTTATGACTCACAGTATTTCTGACGGCGTCGCACTCGGCCGGGAGACTGTCGGTCCTGGATACCATCCGCAGTTGTAGCTGCTGCAGCAGGCGATCCCGCCTTAGGAAAATCGGTTCGAGCAGCCGTGCGTTGGGGATCCTGATTTGGCGGGCGTTTTTGGTCTGAATCGGTACGTGCAAAGGAGGACCGCATTTTCGCTTCCTCCTCCTGGTTGTCAAGTGACAAAAAGTAACTTGATGAAAAATCCGGCAAATTTAATGTCACAGAGAAACTCTGAAATCAAACACCCTTAGTTCATCGACAGTAAGCAGACGTGGCAGGACATTTGACTGCTTCAGGCTCTAAAGATGGGCGTAGATTGGAAGTTTCCTCCTTAGCTTGGCAACTACTATCTGCCGGCCACTTTTTGTGCGCCACGTTGAAACAGAAGTATGCTACGTAATGGAGCTATCTAAGAGACTAAAAGTAGCTGACGCAAAACAACCATGCGACCGGTGACACTGCTAACAATGACGACGCACATCATTGTTAGCAGCAGAAGCGGCGGAAGTAAAGCATGAGAATTGAAAGTACCAAGATCCGGGATGGCGGTCGCCCGACTACAAAGCATATCGGAAGGCACAGATGCGAATGTTGAACCTATGCATGAAATTTTGTCATTATACTCGCTTACTAGATTACTCGTTTTTTCCACCAGATTTCCACCGTCGGAATAAGTGGATCACAATTACACCTTCCACCTCAACGGGTGATCAGCTCTATTTCAACAGGTCTACCTGAAACCCAGAAAATCTCTTTATCTCTGGGAAGTAAACCGTTCATTTTTGTCTCGTGGCCAACCTATTGTGTGCTGGGCTCATTGCACGATCGAGGTTTATTTGAACAGTGACGTATTAAATTCCAACACGTTGCGATCTTGTATGTGTTATAAGAACAAACACCGTTTATCGCACGCAATAATTATTAGTTTGATCTCAATCAAAACGGATAACCTTTAATCGTCTGTGTGAACGAATTCAATTTTCAAACGGCTTGAGTGGGCGAAAACTGTAGTTCCGTGGTAGGAGGTGTACGTTGTAAACCACAGTGATTGCGTAGATGTTGTGCAAGCAGTGCCAGTGTGTAGACGTACACGGAGACATGCATACATAGACGAAATCTGGGCTCACATAAAAAACGGGCATAATGAGTCATCTCAGTTTCCATATAAGCCGTGCCTACAAGCCCCAAATGCGTAGAAAAATAACCATGCAGAGAATTTCCAGAACAAATACCTCAAATTCACACAATTGTTTATGGAATTAGGATCGAAGTCTGCGCGTGTACAGTTTGCGGAATGTATTTATTCAAGTCCGAAAACGCAATCTCAGTAAAGACACACACGCAGATGCATGCATACTGTACAGACAACACAGAAGCGATGACTGATGCTCAGCGGTGGGCAGCTAGTCAGTATGTATGAATCTTTCAGATTAAATCCAAAACGGCATGTCAGAAGTTCTACTTGTTCGAACTATATCCAACAGAAGTCATTATAGCTACCTTTGATTGTTCTTTGCACAACCAACTATCCATTTTTGAATAAGCCTTTTCCCCCTAACTAATCCTTAGGTTACGGAAAGGTCCATGTTTATGGAAATTTGCAAGGATTTTTCTTAGAACATTCTTCATCCCGCATGTCAAGGGTGACAACATGAGAGCTGCTCTCTCGGGTGTAGTCGTGCAAAACTGTTGATATCATGAAATTTGAGACCCTGTTGTTTCATACTGGAGGTCGGAATTCTCCAACTGTGCTGCTTTCGACTTGTTTGGGCGTCTTTTTCTTTTTATTTGTTTAATGAATGCCATTTGTTTTAAATGACGTTAAATGATTCGGCCCAATTATTCACTTTGACGTGAATACGGAAGATGACGGATGCAGGCTTCTTTAAGGTATGCTGTCCGTTTGTGCCTTTCTTCTAAAATCTAATTAGGGCACAAGTGCCGACCAAGATTCCCGTTTTGCAGACAAGAAAAAGAAGCTTCTTAAGAGTATGGAGTTCGGTGATAATCTCAACAAAAAGGTATATTCTCTAATCCTTGAGTCACTTCTAGGTCGATATGACCAAAGTAAATGTGGAGTCTCTTCGTCCTTGGATTGTTAAGAGAATAACGGAACTCCTTACCTACGAGGACGACATTCTGTGTGACTATGTCTTCAACCAATTGTCTGAACAGGTAATAAATCGCTGCAACTCTTTTGTTATCTGCCGGAATAAATGCGTATGCACGAACATTTCCAACACGTTGGGCGTTCTCAAATATCTAGTGTTTACCCTCGAATATGCGCCCTTTCTCTATCGTGTATAAGTACCTCTAGCCCATTTCTCCATACGCATCACCATCCATGGCGTACTTCATGGTAATTCTTGCTCGTATCTCGCTGGGAGTTGCGCATCAAAATTTAATCACCACGTTACTGTTAAATGACACTAAACAGTTTGCCGGGTTTTCCGAACGTTCCTCCCAGCATTCGTTACCTTTAATGAGATGGTCTGAGCGCTGCTTTTGCAAACTACGGCAGAATCTCGCACCTAAGTGCCGGCAATATATGCGGATCCCAATACCTTGAGACGGTTTTTCTCTCTTTTTTTCACCGGAGATGTTTTCGGCTTTAAATGTCCCCATGTGGGTAAGTTATTAAGGAACCGCTCATGAGATGAGGCATTAACCGTACTCTTCACAAATGAGGACCGCATGGGGTCGCTCGCATTCGCATTTGTATTTGTAATCCTGTTTCCCGAACATGAATCCCAGTAAGTCTTATCTTGATTCCTCTCCCTCGCCCTGTCGTCTTTTCACCAGGTCATTTTTGACGTGTTTGTTTTCGTTGAAATTTCTTATACGAGACATTCCTTGTTCTAGGTCACTGACTCTTCGTGACTTCGAAACTATCCTTGGAACGATGGACAGAGGCTTGGGCAAATGTGTGTTCCCAGCTTACATCCAAGAAGAGTTCTCTTTCGTCCAGAATCTTACGCTCCTATTGTTGATATGCTTTTATCCCCCGTCTAAGTCGCAATTAGGCCTGTCAAATCTCGCCGGTGCTCGCCATTAAATTCGTCTCGTGGATCAATTCCAGCTGCCTTTCGGGTTTTCGAACTTAGCTTCATCGAAAGCTCAGTAAAGGCCCTATTTAAGCCCACAATTTTAGCCTGTCATTAGGATACGTGATGTGTCAACCTTGGTTTTACAGTCATATTTTACCCCACATGTAATTTTTTTCAGGTCTTGAAGCGTACACCTTTCTTACGTTATCGCTGACTCACGTGCTTTGACTTGACTTTGTCAGCATGATAACTGCCGTCACGTGCAGCTCCTCATCCTCTGCAAATTTCATTCCCACCAGGACGAGCTTCATTTGACAGATCATTTTGCGCTTGGTGGGCGTTTTAGCCGAAAAGTGCAAGACTTAATTGCGTGCTTCGTCGTTAGTCCGTAAGTCGGCGTCTGGATAAACACGTACAAAATAATAGTTTCAGAAGGAACCCATTTGTCGTCTATTCCTGATGGCCACCCCAAACTAATTTTATCGGAACTCAGAATTTCCTGGAGTGGTTGCCTAATCAGCTCTCATTTGTCCGAATTCCCGCAACTCCACTGATGTTGATTTACTGTGCGTTATTCATTAGCTCAAAGTTGATTTTTTTTATAGTATGCTTGTATTAAAGCCCTCCTCTATCGACTGTGCGTCGACTCGTTTAATGGTCGTATGAGTAACGCGCTGAGTGATGTGCACGTTTAGTGCGCCAGAATCAGATTTTGATTTCATAAGGCTTCATGCCAGCGCCTGATTGTAATGTTGACTACGCACGTGATTTTATTTATTACACTTGCCAAGTGTTGCATCCATGTTTATTTGCGCAGTGAAATGACGTCTAAAGGGTTATAACGCCATTGGAATCTATTTTCTGTTATAGCTTTACGATCTTGTATTACTTCGAGCTCGCGACCTGTGCATGAAGGCCAGACTGCTCGTCGTCCACTAAGTAGAGCACTCCTTTTTCACTTCGCAAAGCCTTAACTCTGTTAACATATTTGTCGTCGATGGTCTATGGCTTTTATTTTCACAACATTTTTGTGGGCTTTTAGGTGGTGATCGGTTGAAGATTTCCTTTACGACTAAGTAGTCTAATCGGAGCATCATTCCTCCCGGTAGATATTTCTATCATTGTGGTAATCTGCAGTTTTCTCCCTCTTTATCGACCTAGGCTTCACGTTCCCTCTCTTCACTCCTTTCTCCTGAAATTTCTAGCATCCCGATCCAAAGGAAATTCAAATTAACATGACTGGCTTCTTGCTCAGCAAAAATGCGCGCATCTTCATCAGTGAACTATGGGATCTTCTTTTATCGGCAATGGGGACTCCAGGGGGTGTCCCAGCAGTATTCCTGGAGGCCAAAAAGGCTGAACTATCTCAAAAACAGGTACTACGTAGATGTGGGCTCAAATGTTTCACACATTTTCTGATTTGACTTACGTTATGAAATGTATCACCCAAACACTGTTGTACGTGTAACCACTGCGAGGGAATCCTTCCGTTTTTCAGCTGGAAGTGACCGTTATGGGCAATCTAGCTGCAATGCGTAGATCCTGCCCAATCTATATACTTGCTTTCTTATTTACGGTACCAAGCAATAATGCATTAAGAGCGAAAGCACGATTCCATTTGCTGCCGTTGAGCACCATTTGTCGGATACATTAGCACCTGGTGTTTGGGTATCGGTCTTTTATTTAAGTGTTGACTTTAAGCCCCGGAAAATACCCTTTCATTGGCCCTCTAGTTTGTCTTTCTTGGTCAGGGAGAAAACACTCCCCCCAAGGAAGACGTTCACAGCGTCGGCTGTTCTTCGTTTTAATCCTCCTCTAGCGCCAAGCCTTAGTTCTGATGATTGTAGGTATAATTGAGTACCAAAAGCTGATTAAATTTTCGCCGCCGTCTACGACAGTCACAATACATGGGTGCATCTTCTCATAGAAAGTGAAGTTGACAGTTGCTTTTTTCGGAAATTTACGTTAGAATTGACGAAAAAGCGTTTCGTTCGGTCGATGGGGCCTAGTGTTAACGCCATTTGGCGGTATCCCAAGTCTCTTCTTCCACCTGCTTTCAGTGACAGGTTGTTAACTTGGTTTTGGTGTCAGGCTGCCTATATTCCGGGCCTACGAGCTCTGTAGAAAAGCAAATTAAGTTACTTGGATAATCTGCTTGTAAGGGAACGCAAAACTCGTTTACGGTCTAACGGCCGTGAGCTATTTACTTTTTGCGCTCGAGCCCTGCTCGAGAACGCCCTGCCGCCATGGTTTTCTGTCCGAACTAAGGGCTTACGTGAACTGCTGTCCTTATGGCAACCCCACTCAGTTGGGGTTCAAGCCGCCGTACCCTTACGTAAAATTCTGGTCGTTTGTGTTTTGACCGAGGAGTGTGGTGGCGCCATTGGTTGCGTATTCAAGTCACAGCAGTCACCTGCGCCTTCTCATGCCCCGGTCTTTTTGAGTGTGTCATTACAACGGACCCAGGTTTTCAGGGGAATTCAATAAATGCAACAGAAGTCTACTGTTGCAATCCTTGCTTCCACTGCCTTGGCGCACACAGTAGACATCGTAAATAATAACGAGTAATCTAGTAAGCGAGTATAATGACAAAATTTCATGCATAGGTTCAACATTCGCATCTGTGCCTTCCGATATGCTTTGTATTCGGGTGACTGCCATCCCGGATCTTGGTACTTTCAATTCTCATGCTTTACTTCCGCCGCTTCTGCTGCTAACAATGATGTGCGTCGTCATTGTTAGCAGTGTCACCGGTCGCATGGTTGTTTTGCGTCAGCTACTTTTAGTCTCTTAGATAG
>CACRXP010000648.1:111114-148620 GCA_902702965.1 Spirometra erinaceieuropaei
GCAATTGAAAGGAAGGGGAGGTAATTGCGCAAGCCATGATTTTTCTCCGAACCTTTCGTATTTACCTCAACGCGCTGTCAGAGATGAATGTATTCAATGCGCGAGGGTTACAGTATTTACAGGATGCAGTTGTTATGCCATTTGCGTAGTTTTAATGTTAGAGGCTTCTGCATTCTCCGCCGATGGTGGCACTTGGCGCGATAATTGTTTCGTCGCACGCATCCAAGCCTCTTATTGCCGCTTGGCTTAACAGTACAGGAACGGGGAGCACTGTTCTCCCCGTTATTATTTACCCCTGCCCAGGCCGTTCAAGCATTGAATATGGATGGGTTTGATTTTTTGTGTTTTTATTCATGAAATCCCGGAGGGCAGTGATTGAGAATAACCAGCAACTCACGCGGTCGTTATCGATCGTGAGTATTTCGGTCTCATCGACGCATTGCAAAAGTTAATGCCTCGGATGTGAACGGTAAAACAATCACTGTACCGATTTCGACCATCGGCGACGATTACGCGAACTGATATCTCTGGTGTACACGTAATTAAATAGCAACGGTTCCGTTGATCATCGTTTCTCCTCCACCTTGTGCACGTATTGGCTTCTTAAGTGCACGTTTGCGCTTTTTAACATACAACTTTTCATTGAGGGCGCAAATAAATATACTTTAGCGCCCTGCCTGTTTTGTCACTGCGCATGCCTAGCCTTTCTGGTGAATTGTTATTACGAATGCTGTTAAGCTGATGTAACTGTGTCATTTGCGCAGCTTTCAGCAACAACGTAGCTATACCAGAGGACCTGTCTTCAGTGCATATCTAGGTGCTTGATGCAAACCCAACATAACGCACTCTACGCCGGATCGTTTCGCAAAAATCTTGTATTATTTTCCGCATACTTTTTAACTTCTCTGCGCATGTATCCTTACGCGAGCATCCTGGCAGTGGTTAACTTTACTTAACTTATATATCCTGCCCGTGGGCCTGCATTCGCGCAACTAGTCCCTTATTAGGACCGTACTGAGCAGTGGATGGCGGGAGCCCGTGGCCTCGGCATAACGGGTTATGAGAAGGGTTAAATAACACCATTCAGTCGGGATCTATCACAACCTCAATAGTTCAGACCATTAGCTTACAACCGGTGCAGGCACGGTCTGTCGCTCTAAGGGCGATTGAGCGACCGTTTACTGGCACACTGGTGCTTATGTCGAACGCTGCTAATGTATTATTCACAGCAGTTATCGCTAATCATGACTCCACCTATTTCGTTCTTATTTACTAAACAATTGTCCCTTAGTTTAATTTTTAGCAGCTGCCGAATTATTTTCTTGCCACTCTCACACTTTGGACCCTAATGGCGTTCAGCAACGAGATTCGTGCTTTTAAATTCTGTCCATGATAGAGGTATATGATAGCAATCTGTGTCTGTGACTTTGACTAACGTGATTACGTTCATGTGTGTCTAGTGCTGTGCAGTTTTTTAATTTGTTTTTCGTTTCGATGAGTGATTTACGGGTTTTCACGCAACTGGTAATTTGAGATTTTGCACTTTACCGTCGCTCCAATCCGCTGAATAGTGGGTACATATTCTTACATCAATGATGAACCGTCACTTCAACAGCTATTTTTACTCAATCGTCAAGACACGGCTACTTTTTGGATTTTGCAACTGCCTCGTTTTAACGTAATTTTCTTCGCACTCCTTCATTCTTAAATTTTAGTTCCCTTGGTCGTCCTAGTCCACTTTATGATGTGAGCTGAATGCGATATAAGTAGTTTGGGTTCCTTTTCAGATTGTCATACAGTATTTACGTCCTTGTATTACACGAGATCGTATTCAGGCCGATAGTCCTGCACGCCCCAAGTTTTGATTTAAAAGGGTGACTTGAAGGAGTCAAACTGCCTGTCTTCCTGAGTTTGGGGATCCGACTTGCACTTTTTCTCAGGTCTCGATATTTCTTGAGATATATGTCGCACTGAACGCGAATACATCTACGTTATTAGGCAAGTTCTTTTGAAGCTTAAATTGAATTAAAAGTTTTTATTTAAGGACGTTGTTTGGTTTACAACCGATGTCATCCTACTTGTAGTCAGTCCAAATATTGGGTAACCCAAGTTAATCGGGATCGGGATCATTTGCCTCTCCAGGTCAGTTGTAACATTTGGTGCACAGCCGTCGGCAAATAAGTGGCTATAGATATGGAATTTTGACATTTTCATAATTGTTTGCATACAATGGATGCTGATTAATTGTCGGTCGGGTCAGCGGCTGATGTTGGTTTTGGATCGCTTCATTTGGAATGTGGGAAAAAAGGACGAATTGTGTGGGATAAACTACAAAACCGTGTATCGCTCATATGTAATCAAAGGTGCATAGGGGGCTGACATTCTTTACACATACAAACCGGACACTCTGCACGCATCTGACCGTTTGTGAAAATCGTTACACACATACGGATTTTATTGAGAATTTTCGGATTCCATTGCTGTCCACGACTTTGAGGACAACTGATAGACGGACAAAGTGAGTGTGTAGATTAATGCAGATTAATTGACTTTACATTACAATGTAGGATCAGTAAAGTCGTGTTTATGCTTCCATAGTGGAGCCGAAATACTTCTCGTGCTTTTAAAAGCAGACCCTGAATCAAATACTCCTTCAGGCGGTTGATAGGAATTCGGACAAATATCTTATCTTCATTTTTGGATTGAGAGTTTATGCGACAATAGTTACATACTTGACAGTGTCTTCGTTTGGTCGATTATCCACACTTACAATGGGAGAGTGGGAAGAAGGCCAGCATCTTTAAAACTGATTCCGACGGTACTTGAATTCAGTTCGTGCCGGAAATTTTTCCATTGAATGTTTCTTGCTCTGATCTGATCGTCTCTGATGGTGAGGACGATTAATTATAACTATCATTTACTGTCACTCATGGCAACCTGCTAATGCCTCCTCCGAAGTTAGAAGCTTGATCATTGGAGCCGCTTCTGAAGTTCTCTTCCTTCTGCACAACAATAGGGTAACATCGTCTAATGCGAACGGCGGCACAATTCTGTTACATGTAGAGCTGCAGAAAGTCGTCATATTTGCGAAAGGGATTTAAGTTCACCCTTGTCTAAGAGTTTTGGAGTTCTTTCTATCTTGCAATGCACACCATGTTTTCGTATATTCCTCAGCTTACACTACACCCGAGGACGACCTCAGAAGAATACGCTCGGTTTGAGTGAAGCCGGCTAATAAAATAGCACTGATGCATTCGGACATTGGCTGACAGGAGGAAATAAATTTTCTCGTCGTGGGCTTCAGGTTAGTCATGGAGATTTTAGGCTATGAATCCGAGAACACTAAAAGCCATTGCATGTATGTAGTTTCGTAGTATTCCCCTTAAGTCTCAATGTTGCTTGTCACGAAGATCAGCCCATACTCAAGACTGATGGTTATTATGCTGCCGAGATATCTCCTGACTTCAATCATCACTCGTATTGCTGCATTAAAGTAGTTTCCGCCCCTTTAGCCTGAGGTCACCCGCGTGGTTGACCTTGCGATAACGTCTCCAAGAAGATTATACGGTAGTCCAACAATAATTTGGGATTCGAGATTACCACTCTTTTCAATGCATGACGTCAATTTTGCTTCTTGACAAGCATTCAGTTCAGCAGTTTCCAGCGACACAAGCGATCGTATCCCAGGCTGTGCTTCGCTCCTACAAAAGGCGAGATACACTGTAATAGGTGCGAGATAGTGCCTTGTGCATATCTACAGCTGGAAAACCTGTTTTCGTTGCATACGCCTGGTCCGTGCTAACTTTGTGCTCCTTCCAGTGAGTGTAGTCTGTGCTTGCCTGGCGGTGGATCAATAAGAACAGTTAATTGACCCGTCGTCGGAACAGGCGTGAACAACGCGTCCCGATCTTCTCAGAACTTGTACTTAGCTTTGTGACTGTTTCCCACTAATAGACGCAAATGATCGGGATTGTAGAGAAGTTCTCTTCCAGGTGCTTAAATTTAATTGTCATAACGTGAAAGCCGATCTGTTGTAGATAGATAGATAATTTTTTATTAAAGACCCGTCGGGGTCCCATCATAGCAAGTTAAAATAAATTTACATGCGAGTTTTATACGAGGTAGGCCGAATCTTTACAAAATGCAATTCATAGTTTCTGAATTAGAAGTCCATTGGGAAGCATGATGATTGAGGGGTTAAAAAAAACTCCTTACAAAAAGTTAAAAATGATTGGAATGAATGAAAAGAAGAAAAGTAAATATTTTTCCATTTTGGTCATGTTAATGGTAGGAATCCTAGCGTTTGAGCACTGTAACTTTGGATATAAAATTCTGAACCAATTACACATACACCGATTTTGATTGATTCTCCTTGTTTGGAGATGACATTCTCACTGACAGCCGCGCTGTCAGCCCCATGTTGAACTCGTTCGCAGACAACTAGCCATCCTCCGTCATGGCCGGATGTCTGGCGACCGAGTTTTCTAAAAAAGGGGCTAAAATTTCAGACTGTAAGAAGGGGCAACGTCACTTTGGTTGAGAAACGAAGGGAAAAGTGCAGATAGAGCGAATTTTTGCATAGTATGCTTCGAGAGCGTTTATCCCAACCGGGAGTCACGGCTACATGTACAGATTACATGATCCACAATAGTGAGACACGTTTCCGTCGCTTTCCCGTGAGGACTGAGAAATGCATCATTGACTAAGGTTGCTTGGAAATGCCACACTGCTATCGAAAACCACCCCATTATTGTTGACATGGAAAAGCGATCCATATGAAACAGGGTAATCTGCAAGCTAGTATAACATCTGTATTGTCAGGAGCAGTGGACCAGTGGCATTACGGAAGAATGTACTGTGTGGGGACATGCATACATGAAAGTTTTACTATCGCAACCGGTGACGCCTACTCTTGCCATTCCAGTCAGACGCAGCAGTGGCGACCTCCGCATGAAACGATCTGTGCTTTATCACCACATGCGCTGCCATGAAAATCAGCCGTAAGACACAACAGTCCAAACTCAATCACAGCACCCCGTCCCCCTCCTCAGGTCAAACGTTACCAGACCCCATATAAATCTGCCTTCCATCAATCAAAGGGATAATTATGTATCTTGGAGTACCCTGGTGTATGAATTGGTCACCAGCTGGTTAGTGGCACACTTGGACGGATTATCGTGCTTCTGCCAGCCACTGCGTCTAATCCGATCACCAGCTGACTGGCAAATTCAGGAAATTGGCTGGGACAAGGGATAGGAAAGAGCGAGAACGAGCTAGGTCAACACAGGAAAACCACATATGTGGAATGCATAGGCGAGCTGCTGAGCTTTGCCAGACACTGCGCCCGAACTCATCTCCTGTCGTATTAGTAGTATTGACTCCGGGCTCAGGTGGAGGGGAGAGGACGACAGATGCTGTGCAAGCCTACAGACACTATTAACTAGTTCAGGCGAAAGCCACTGCCCTGCATCCAAAAAGTTGTGGGGTATACAGTGAATACCCCTCACACCCACCTTGATCCATTGACAAGGCCACCTCAACGCCACCAGAGGTGAGCGTAGACGCAATGAATGACGACATTCAACAGTCCCTCAGAGCATGATATACAAGGCCGGATCCCAATTTACATGTGACAGGTGTCCCGAATGATACGTGCACGTCCAGACATTCGACGCTTACAGAGCCATTGAGGCGCCGGAAAAGGGGACCGTATGAGTGCTCAGGAAGCACTATATGATGCGTTGTGTAAGCACCTGCTGTGGAGCGGTTCCGTGAGCAACCCAGACGTATGAGCGCGAACAAAATTCGAAATGAATTGCTGTACCGAAGGTAGTAAATGGTGGTAATAAGGACTAATAAGCTTATGTGATGTCAGCATTTCCTGGGGGAGTGTAAACGAAAAGAACGCGAATGATGCGCGTATGTTAGAGCTCAGGGCATTACTTCGTTATTTGCAGATTCAGGAATGACTGACCAAACACATATTATTGAAATATTCCGTCGTAAAATGCGAACAGTGTGCAACAGTCCTTACGCTGCTGGTTGAGGCGATGAATGTGAACGTGGCAACAGCAGTATTATAAAGGCTTATGGTGGCGGCGGTCAATTTGAGGGCGTTTGCAGGTGTTCGGTCACAGCACTGGAACCATGAGATTTGGAATATGTGACTTCTGTGATATTGCTAGTGATGTCGGCGTTCTGTGTCGTTGTTTTTAATTTGGTTGGATCGTGAGGACGGTAAGTTTGAGGACGCCAAGGTAGTCAATACATACCCTGAACCTCGGCTAATAACGAAGTGCTGACCATCTGCATCGTTAATCCGCGGAATTTGCGATTTTCATGCCCACGGCTCCGCCTAAATCTCCTCCGTGCGGCGGACTTCTAACGGCAGTACGCCAGGCCTCCCTATCTCGAGCGAGGTCGACCTAGTTACACATATTGATTTGAAGTTGTTTGAGTACAGTCTTTGGAGTACCCTTGTTATGAAACGTTTTTCTGTCCTTTCTGCAAGTATCATAAATAACGCCATTGTAAAACGACCGCTCTGGCAGACGGACGACTATCTTTATGACTCCCAACTCTATCAGAGCTGACTCTGCCTCATTTACGCGCGGGTACTGGAAACACCGGTCCTTTCCAGGAATTCTGCGTCAGATTTTGAGTATTCACGTCCACGACCCGCATAGGATCAATGATAGAGTGCTGACTCTATGTGTCATCAGTTTTTTCTTTCGGCGGAGGCTGCGGCGCTCCCGAACTGCTTGTTGCGAACGAACAATGGGCCAGTGGGTATTTGAAGTCAGATTCACAATTGCATAGTTAACTTTGCTATTTCCTAAAATGTCGTTTGAAAGGAATGGGAATCTGTTTATAAATGAAAGTCGATCAAAGGATAGTTGTTGCCATCAGGTAGCGTCGCTTAATACACTGCCGCGATCCCCTCCCTACTGATGACCATGCCAAAGTTGAAGCAGTCGAAAGCAAGGAATCCCACATCTCGCTGGATATCTTCCTCCGCCGTGGTGCTTAATGCACGATTATGGTGGCACTCTTAAAATATTTTCTTGCAATAAATAAATACAATAAGTAATTTATAGATGTTTTGTCAGATTTTGGAATAATTAATATTGACCCAACTGTGAAAAACACGGCGCCTCGGTGGGATTCGAACCTACGGAGATGGGGAGTTAGTGAGTAGTGAAGAAAGCATCTTTTTACGAAAAAGACAAAATATTTATGAATCGATCAGCTTTTCAGGAAGCGAGACTGTTGCTCATGACAGGGTGGACATGCGGGTCGGATAGGGCTGGCATGCATATGGTAGTGTATAAGAGACGCAAAAGTGACATGGTCAAGGTATAATTCCTAAACCGGATGAGGATGTCCGCCTCGAAGAGGCGAGACAACAAGAACCCTGTCGCGATCTGTCAGAGTGCGGTTAGAGTTCCACCGAGGAGTGGGAATTAAAGGCTGCGGCGGTAGACAAGGCGTAGAGGGGAGATGCTATCAGGAGAACTATTTGCTGACCGACCAAACTACTAGCGGATGGCGAAAACAGAGGATTCCGCCGTGATCGTCAACGGGCCGGTTGGGGAGATAACATTAAGAACCGCGAAAATCATTGACCGGAAATGAGAGCTTGAGATCTCAGAGGTCAGAGTCAATTCCCGATGAAAGTCGGCGATTGGCGAAACGAAGGGGACTTAGAATGTACACTTCAAACTGCCCCCGCTACTTCTTTCAGAGGATTTGCAAGGGGGACATCGTGCTTTGTGAGTGGACACAATGCATGGACTGAAAAATCGAAAAAGTCGAAATTTCTGGTGAGAGGTCCTAAAAAACGAAATCAAACACAAAGAAGGAAATGTGAGCGGATACAGAAATTTAAAGCCGGCATCCTAAATTCCCGTTGGCCCTTTCTCGGTGTCATAGAGAAGGTTTTCTGGGAAGCATGAGGAAACTAAAAGTTTGGTCGAGTCAGTATTCAGATAAATGCACAGCCTTCCGTTAAAATTATGTAGAGTATCTGATGATCTTATATCTATTGGAAGGTTATTCCAAAGGAAAGTATACCTGGAAGCAAAAAAGAAGGCCCTCAGAGGTGGAAAAAGCCGGAAGAGGTATAACCAAGGGAGAATTTCGAAGACTGTATGGGCGACTAACAGGAGTAAGGGTTGAAATCCGAGGAAGATTTGAACAATCATTAATGCGAAAGTGGAGGCAGAAGCCTACTCCTAGCATTCGAACCCATAGAAATTTTGGGTTAGTTAGCTAGCATCTGTCTGAATAAGACGTATTTGGATGTGCCGTGATCAAGGGTCTTCTATATGAATGTCTTTGGGCATTTATAATTTATGAACGACTAGCATCGAACATCAAACCAGAGAGCGGACAACGGTACTCAAGAATAGGGAGTACAAACACTCGAATATGGAAAGATGGAAAATAGAAAGTGTTGCAAATCTGGACAGTTTTGGCCGTAATTCTATAGACATATGGAGAGAGGCCAAGATTATTGATGTATCTTAAACCTAGGTTCTTGATGGTGACAAATGCAGTCATAGGTGTGCCTTGAAAGACCACTGGTGGGGATAGTCTTTCAGGTTCTAGACACACATAGCGGCATTTAGATGGAGAGAATTCCATTAACCATTTCGAGCCCCACGCTGAGAAAGCAAGCAAGTCAGCATGGATTTGCTTCAAACAGTTTTGGATCGCAGATTTAGTGAATGAATGTACGCATTTGGGGCCATCAGCACAAATACAAGATTGAGAATGTTTAACTGCCGACGGAATATCATCAATGTAAAGCAGAAACAAAAGAGGATCTAAAACGGTACCTTTTAGTACACCACTTACAATACATCGTTGAGAAAAGAGGGAATTCTCTGGTCGTCGGCAGGTTGCAGTTTTTTCCTTTCCTTATATGAATACACGACGGCGGCGTCCTTGAAATCTGTAGAATTTGTCCTCGTCAGTTCGTCCGAAATGGCCAGATGTTTTTGTCCTTGATCGAAGGGCCATCTTGTAAAATTTCAAATGAAGGTGAGACAATGTCCTCTACTTTAACGTTCGAACCTGTTGGACAGCTTTAATTATTTCCTACAGCGAGAGCGGACAGTCGATAGCTTTGATGATTTCCATATGAAGGAGTCTGTAAACCGTTTCGTCGACTTTTGCGAGTGAATGGTTGAGAACACCCTTGTAGAAACTTGAAACAGAAACTTGTTATTTTTCCACCGGAACCGAATAACGATGTAGTAGGATCAGCCCACTGAGTGAACAACCGTTACTTCTGCATAATTCAAGGCAATGAGTTTAAAGTTCATGATACATGGATAAGTGCGTTCGACAACCACTGGTTGGGGGGGGGGGCTGGGAGATGGGCATACACTGAATGCCCAAGCAAGTACGAGTTCATCAAAATGAAGGACGATGGTTCATGATTTTTACACTCCAGGGTGACTTAGGTTGGATAGCCTTTGTGATGTCAGAAAAGAGCTGACGATATTTAACTGAGTGCCTGGGAAAGAAATAAAAAGATTCAGGAGTGATGATTGTAAATAGGATGCTCAGGCTAACACAAAGTAACTACCAGACTAAAAGGGAAAGAAATTAATGGCTTAATAATAACATAACGTAGTTTATAATCAGTAAAGGCAAACATGTTCAAGGTTTACGATTGTACAACAGTCTGGGTTGGTTCGACTTTGATATTCCAGGGGTACAGTTTTCTGCAAAACGTATGTTGGACGAATATATTCTTGCTCCGCCCATTAATGCACAAAAGAATAAATAAATAGAGCAGTAATTTAGCCTATTTCCAACACACGTCTACATAAACCGGTTCTTGCTTTACTTGTTTCAGAATTAGGGAGGATGCATTCTATCATTCTGTTGGCTCTGGAGGCAGTCAGGATGAAAGGCTGCGACAAGGTCAGACTATTAATAACTCCTGGCACAGTTACGCGGTTATAACAAACGCTAAGTTGAGGACGATGATTGCCACCAAGAGCCAAACATAAATATTTACGCGCGGTAAATGAAAGACTGCATTTGTAGCAATAGTGGTCGTGGTTTAAGTGCTCAGGTACGGTACCGCAATCTGCCAGCCTGCATCGATAGAGGAATTTAAAATCGTAAAAGAGCAAAGAAGCCTACTTTTTGGAAGTATTTCTAACTCATCATCCAGCAGAAGGCAAAACGGAAGAGGAACTCAACTCCAGACATGTACTGGAGTTGCAGTCAAAACCAGAAACAATGATTGACTGCGTTCAAGAGTTGAGGTAGGATAGTGAGAAATTCAGTCTTTCCCCTCCTTTTGAATGCGAAATTATAAGAGACTAAGAGAATGGTCCAAAAATCCTATGCGTCGTTGAAAGATTAAGGTTGCGAAGCCTAATCATAGGATGAAAACAGACAAGTGAACCATGACGGAGTTCTCCGGAATCTGTGCTGAGATTCACAGAGTAGGTTACCATCATGGTCCCTGTGGTCATTACTGTGCGTGTGTGTGTAGTTGGGGTGACTGAGTCGAAGACTAGGAATCAGACTCAGTGGTTTCTTCCTAACGTAGGCCGTACGACATTCTCACGAAAGTGAAGTCCAAACCTCTCTTTCCGTGTAAACGCAGTGCATTATGCGACGAAAAGGTCATGTGTGGCTTGCGTAAGCAACCTGTTTGGCCTCTGGTCATCTTGACATTTTTTGGCCGTCGACGCTTGCCGGGCAAGGGAGGAGAGAGCGCGGCAGATGCTGTGCAAGTCTGCTTCACTACAGAATGACCGGGGCACAAACCACAACTTATGCGTCCACCCCGTGGGGCACGCAGTGGATGCCATCGCTAGCGACAGTAGAATTGTCGAGTTATTATCCGATAAATGACGCATAAAAATATCCGTAGTTAATATTCCCTGAACCATTTGAGCGGGTCGGAAAGGCGCTTATTTGCTGAAAGTCGCAAAATGATGCAGAGTGGCGTCAGTTGGAGAGCAGAACGCTGTATACTTTTGTTCGACAATCTGCGAAGGATTCCACGGCCGAGAGCAAGGTAAAAATCTTGCAGAAGATAAACGAAAATGTATTCTTTGAGCAGAACCCTGAAACATTGGACTGGAAACTATCTGTGTCTGGTCTATGAGACTGTCGGGAATGTGCGGGCCAGCGCAAAAGTCTGAGACGAAGGCACCTTGTTACGAAGCACCATGACACTTCGAATTAAACAGTTGAAGAGGTACCGTTCATATCTGAATAGAGAAAATTAAAGGATCAACGAAAAGCAATGATTGAGTGATTTTGTCCGGTTCCGTAAAAAATTTTGTGATTTGGAAAGCTCCGTGTTAGTGAAGGAAGTCTGAGCATGACCACTACATATTTAAATACCTTGTATTTTCTGCCAAGGTAGAAGTGCACACCAGGTGAGTTAACCTCGCCGATGGGAGTACTGGCGTCGGAGGTATCCTAATATGTAACTGTCCAGGCAGTGTGGTGGAGGGTACGGATACATTTCGAGAGAAACTTCATTCGTAGGCCGAACAATTGGCATACTGTACTTAGCTCTTTCGTTGTAAATCCAGAAGTTGGGGGAGAGGTGGGAATCAGTCACGTTCTGGCATGTGACAGTAGGCCCTGGAGAGGAGGGCTTCTCAGAAAGGATACCCAATCGAAACTGACAAGACAACGAGCCCGTGGCTCAGTGGTTAGAGACATTGAACTTCTAACCAACAGGTCGCGGGATCGAGCCCCAGGGGTTGGATATAACTGACTGACAATGGCTAATAAGCCAAAGACGGCCATTCCAGCCTCCCTTGTCTTTGTCGGTAATGCCATTCTGCCTAGAGTATCTGAATGGTCTCCAGCCGTAACCTTGTTTATTTTTCGGGGTATTAAACTGCATTGGGTTGCACTTGAGACAGGGTAAAGAGTCGTGCAAGTTTGGACACTGGCCTGCCCACCTGAACAGCAGGGGCTAACAAAGCGGTGTGTACTTTCCAATTGCTAATGTTTTTTAAAATTCACCGCATGGATGCAGAGTTGAGACGGGCAGAGCAATTCCTCTTACGGTGGAGTTATCTTGTCATATCCACCCTTGATTAGCTGAGATCATATCTCACCAAATCACAAAGGTAACCAACAATGTGGCATCACAATCACGTCATTTCACTTGTTTTTGTGTGTACAACGATGAATAGGGTACCGTAATCCTGCCAAAATAGGACAGAAATGAGAATAAATAAATAGACAGGAATGTAAGGTGAAAGAAAATTTTGTCTACACGTTATCTTCTTTTCAATTTCACAACGGTTACTACGGAGTATACTCAAAAATAGTTCCATACAGAGGAGTTCGTTATTGACAAAGTGATTTGAAAAAGGTTGTGGGAGTGACTGTAGACTGAAACGTACACGAAGCCCAGCTGATGCCCTTCGTATCTCGGTGTATAGGCCATCGGTTTGAGTCTTTTTGATCGATCTCTATCAGAGAAAGGTTAAACAAAATTCTCAAATACAGTTTTGATTCGAGAAGATTGTTTAAATATGGCTATAATATTGACTATCGCTCAACATAATCCTTAAATATTTTAATCATATGAGGATGCCGGCATCTGGATGGGCTTTTTCGGCCATCCATAAAAACTACAATTAGGTAATCTGATCTTCTCATCAATTTTTGACGCCCCTGCAAATTCATTTATTTCCTTTATAAAACACGCCAAATTATTCTTTCTTGTGCTCATTTAGTTGAAAATTGCGTCTGCTACAGACGTTTGTGTTTAAGAGAGAATATCTTGCAGTTTTCCAAACGCTTTCATCTCCCGAATGATTTTTTGGCCTCAGCTACCGTTACACTTGCATTCAAGGTCAAAATCTACATGCTGTATACATTCCATCGAAAGAACATTACGCACTTCTCTGTGCTGCTGGAAAGACGTCAAATACGACTTACGAAATTATGCAATGAATGTGGATAAGGTTGTATGCTTCAAAAGTTGCATAAAGAAACGTGCTAAAGCGATGCTGTGTGAATAGACGTTCCAAGGTCTTAAAAATTCTCATAATTATAAACTTTTTAAAGCAGAAGGTACTCCTCCCTTAAATGGAAAATTTTATGAAGCAGTTTTGTACTAAGCACGTGCAAAAAAGAATATTTTTGTGCGTGTTTTCTGTAAAATGTAACTGAATTTATAAGGACATCGAAAATCGATGGGGAAAGTCCATTTTAACCAAATATTCATTTTTTACAGTGTAATTTTGCAGACTGCCGAAAAAAAGGTCATGCAAATGCCGGCAACTCGGCACGACTGAAATATCTTAAGATTGTACTGCAAGACAATTAAGGTTACGGTGTTACTTAAATAATCTTTTCGTATCGAAAGCATATTTTCGGTCAACATTCCATGAGATAGCGCACCTACTGTAAGTATATTTCTTAATTTAGCAAATCAAATTACAAATACAGCATGACCTGAAAATGCGAAATTTGCACTGTAAAATGGGGCCACATTATTGTAGGTTGGCTGCAATAACAAGAGCTCCGGCTGATATGGCGGCGCAAGATATGCGTGATTACGAGGAAGTTATTTGAAAGGATGTCCAAAACTATATCTTGTTAGCCAAGAATGACCAACCTTAAGTCAAAATCCCTCTTATCTTCAAAATCAAGCTGCGCGCTCTGATCTTGATTTTCTCTGTCCGAGTACAGACTGCCTTTTGACGCCACATACGTCAGTCGGACTGTCGCTAGAGACGATGTTCGCCGTGTGCCCCACAACATGGCGGATACAGAAAGGTGGCATACAGTAGGTGGCTTAACTCATGAAATGAAAACCAACATTTCGAAATACGTTCTCGTTTCGAAAAGATTAATTAAGTAGGGTTGTAAAACTAATCATCATGCAACATAATTCTATAACGATCCAGTTACCTCAGGGTGTCGGCTTTCCAATGAACCGATTTCCGACTGCATGCAAGAACTATACTTTGCAAAATGACTTCTTAATTAACATGTAATTTTCTCATTGATTTTCGATGTCCTTGAAAATTCAATTAGATTTCATGTAAAACATGCATAAAAATATTCATTCTTTTACTTATTCAGTAGAAAATCACGTCTACTTCCGATTTTACACTCAAAAGAAGGGTATAATTCGGTTTCAAAAAGGGTTTCTAATTATCAGATTTTTTAATACCGTGAAATGGCCGTTCATAAATCGTCGTGTATCTGAATTTACGAATGTGGATTGTAAACTGAACAATATTGCTCAAATCCACTGCTTAATTTTATAAACCCCATATGGTCTTCTTTTAATACGGTAGAGAAATGCATGGTTTTCCCTACGCGGAAAATATGCGGCTTGTAGTTTTGAGACCCTGAATGCAAGTGAAACAGCAGGTCGGATTCTAAGTTATTCGGTAATCAGAAGAGTTTTTTAAAACCAAATTACACGCTTCCTTCCAGTATAAAATCAAAAGAAGACATAAGTTTCTACCGAATGAGCAAAAGAATGAATGATTTACGCATGTCTGCCATGAGATATGATTGAATTTTCAAGGGCATCGAAAATCAATGAAAAAATTACATGCTACATAAGCAGTCATTTTTTGCACATCAATGTTTTTGCATGCAGTCGAAAATAAATTCATTCGAAAGCCGACACCCTGATGTAACTGGATCATTATAAAATTATGCTGCATGATGATTAGTTTTACAACCCTACTTAATTGATCTTTTCGAAACGAGAACTCATTTCGAGATTTCGGTTTTCATTTCGTGAGTTAGCCCACCTATTATATGCGCATAAGTTAGTTTACAGTGATAGTAGATTTGCACCGAATCTGCCGCACTCTCCCCTTCCCAATCTTTCTGGGCCCCGTGGCAAAACAGAGCTGTAGGAGACCATCGACTGGCTTCGGCACCGAATTACACAAAAGAGTACGCTCTTCACTTACGTGAGTGGTATAGGGTGAAATTGTGTGCGGCATACGGGTTGGTGGTTTATGAGCGTTTGTTATGCAATGGTTCAGCAGACTCTGTCTCCCGCGCAGCCTGGTGTGCGCTGGCGGTTCTGTAGCACATGACTCCTTGCGCTTGCGCTTCCGCTGGGTGTACAGGTCGTGGGCATGGTTACCCGGCCATCGTGCTCCTTCTGACCCGTTTTTCGTTGTTCGTTAAAATACAGGTCAACTGTATGTTGTGAACTAAGGGGTGTGGTGTTACACCTAGGTGGCGGTTCAGCAGCGCCAGTCACATGCGTCTTCCTCCGCCTCCGTTTTTCTTGACTATGTCTTGACACCAGGCCGGGGTGGGGAGGAGGAGAGAGTGCGGTAGATGCCGCGTAAGTCTACTCTTACTATAAACTAATGCCCAGCAGATTTTCATAGAGGTGTATAAAGACCACACCTGAGAGGGCATAGTCATGGTTACCGTGTGCGGGTTCGGGCAGCAAACACACACTCAATGCCACACAGGCCTAATTTTCCTACATTGTTTCTTTGCTGAATTTTATTCAGGTTATGCATACTAAGTAATCTCTTTGCTGTCCTTTAACTTACATTTGAGGAGGCTTTATTATGAACAGCTCTAATCAAGCATCTGTCTTTGATTTTTTCAGCCTAACTTATTAATTTCTGTTAAGGCCTTTTCATATGAGGGGGGCGGGTATTGTTGCTCTGGGGGTAAGGTGATACCATACTAACAGCACAGGTACTAGCCAAAAGCCCATACACGCTTGTTTCACCGATATTCTGCCGCTGCATGGCGCAGCTGCGAGGGGTTCGGCTCGTCAGTGGGTCCTCTAGCATTCTCCATCTGGTTTCTGATGGATACTCGAAGTTAGAAATTGTCGCTTTTCATTTCCTCAGAAATTATCTACGAACTTGGGGTAGATCAGTTTATTTAAGGTCTATAGGCACAGACCGAAAATTTTATGAATGAATATTTGGACCCAAGTTCATCAATCAGAGCGGATAACCGCGTAATATTCATTACCTGCCGACAGGCAGCTAGTAGTATACTTTGGGGTAAGGTGATACCATGTAGCGACAGAATATCAGTGAACTACGCGTGTATGGGTTTTTGATTAGTACCTGTACTGTTAGTATGATATCACCTTACCCCAAGGTATACTACTAGCTGCCTGTCGGCATTTAATGAATAATACGCGGTTATCCGCTGTGGCTGATATACAACGGCCCAAATATTCATTCATAAAATTTTCGGTCTGTGCCTACAGACCTTAAATAAACTGATCTACTCCAAGTTCGTAGATAATTTCTGAGAAAACTAAAAAGCGACAATTGTTGCTTCATTTGCTGAATGTATCAAACCTTATAGAGTGTGGGAAGCTACAACCTCCAGCAGGGTCCTCAATTTCGTGGATGACATTCATCTTTACTACCGGTATGTAGGGGACAAAAAGCGGTGCTCTAAAGGATTTATCACTCCAGACAACAAAGTTGGCGTCAGCTGGTCATATAATTTGAATGCCGGGGCATACATCAAGTGGTGCGAGTGGTACCTGTTTTTGTTTTTCTTGACGAAATTCACTCTTGTATATCGCGTTGCCTTATCGTCGCAGTCTCTGCTACAACAACAAAAACCTGGCTATATGAGTAGAACTTATCTACAGTCTAAGCAGTTCGATTAGTAACAAAAGAGATGTAGTAGGCACTGTTCAGCCCCTACAAGCTACACTCTGGGATACACTGAAACGGTCACTACAAGCCGTCAGCGAAGTCTGTGGGTTTCTGAATGTTGACCAGATACGCTGACTTAAGATCTGAGCCGCGCGCGGGCGCGCAGAATAATCGACTATAATCATCAGATGATCCCGACACAGATGCAGAAACCAATAGTGTAGTCACACCAAATTTTCCCTTCTTATGAGACGTTTGTCTAGTACACTGCTCGCAAAAAGTAATTACTTTATGCATGAACAAAGGCGCAGATTAGTATGTGATAAACAACCGCGACAGAAAAATTGATAACTGATATACTGCAATTCCGAACACCGATGCACTTAAATGTATGGGACTGGAGTGCCAGCAGATCCGTTGTGTACATCGTCTGGAGTTCCTCCTTTAAAAATCACAAGTGTTTGTCAGGATCTGAAAATAAGGCTTCCGTTCAGTTGTGTTTGATAGTCGTTATGGGAGCATTCACACATACTTAGCAGACAAACGAAAACAGCATCAGAGGAAGATGAGACGTCGAATGTCAGGCTAGGGATCGAGAAGAACCCCCAGAAATCTTGATCTTCAAAGATTATGCATATTTATTTCGATTTGATTGATTTAGCAGATAACAACTTTTCCATTTATGCAGTTGAGAGCACGCGTTGCCCAAATGATTATGCGAAAAATTTTCCAGTTAATTGAGCGTTTATTCGACCGTTAAGTAGCAATTATTATTGTTCGTTGAACAGAGCACGAGTGGAAATTTTGGCTAAAAGTTGGTTTGAGTGGCTATCACACAACTATGTGAGACTCTTCCATGTACTAGTGTCTGAAAAAGCTCTCAAAAACTGAGATTTGATATTAGCTGATAAAGGAATTTTTAGAGAGGGAATAAGAGCATTTCGTTCGGGATGCGGACTATCAGGTTACGGACCTGACCGTCCCTTCCTGAAAAGGGCACTGGGATGAAAGAAGTTTGGCGTGAAAGAGGAGCGCTCATCGATCGTTTTTGCAAAACTCACTCGTTCCGTTGTGCCTTACGGGTTCTCTCTCGAGCCCAACCAGCAGCCGCACAGCAGGGCATGATATGGGCAGAATGGCATTACCATTGTATATTCCCGATCGCAGTCAACAAGACGACGAGCCCGTGGCTCAGAGGTTAGAGGTGTTGGACTTCTAACTAAACGGTCATGAGTTCGAGCCCCAGGCGTTCCACAACTCGGGGTTGGGTATGACTGGATGACGACGGCTGATAAACCAGAAACGGCCATTCCAGTCTCCCTTGTCTTTGTCGGTAGCACAATTCTGAAAATATGGCGTTTATGCGCCTTCTAACTAGAGA
The DNA here is from genome assembly GCA_902702965.1 of Spirometra erinaceieuropaei. Classification (NCBI taxonomy): domain Eukaryota; kingdom Metazoa; phylum Platyhelminthes; class Cestoda; order Diphyllobothriidea; family Diphyllobothriidae; genus Spirometra; species Spirometra erinaceieuropaei. The sequence continues at coordinate 129,130 of CACRXP010000648.1, forward strand.
TGCACTTTTTGCTATATATACACATATCAGGCACTACCTGCGCTGATTTAATCAACGCCAAATCAAGAAATCGCGCTGTCCATACAACGTGCAAAATAATGGACGTCCGACGGTCAAACCCAATTTTTTTCTTCTTGAATAGTGAGTTTTTCGAATCCAGCATAATCACCATTCAGTTTAGACTGTCTATGTACATCCCGGTTGTAAATCCAAATAACCATCGTGACCAGTAGGCTCATAATGACGGGGTTCGAGGAGATTGCTCGAGGGCGACCTTTAATTCGGTTGACTGGATGCTCTGAGACTCACCGTCTTACTGCATCAAATTCAGTACGTGTTTCACTCGCCAGCTGAGCTTCCCAATCGAATCGTGGTCCATGAACCACAGTTGCGACAACCCTTCAAAGGTGCCAGTAATCGCCCAGTCCTCTCTTTCTCAGATGGAGGTTGAGATTCGTATGCCGACCTTGGACGTTGCTACGCAGACCCGAAACTGCTTCCTTTTGCTCAACCTTGTGGGAAGAACTCGGTCCTTTTTAGTCCTTTCCGGCGGTATATACTGCGCAGAACTGTGCGTATTTTCATCGTTCCGCCCCGAAAGAATGAAAGAAACAGCAAAAATAGTCGGCCTCATCGAGTCTGCTGTCAGGAGGAACCAGGGGAAGGGGTGGTGCGTTTCTCACGACGCAAAACAATCCGACAGTTCTTTGTTTTCCGCAAAGGTCCGGTTTTGTGCTTAGCCATTGTTTGAAGAGAACTGGCCCCTCAAAGATGGACTTCCCAGTCAGGCGACATTCCGGTACAGTAAAGATAGAAAACAGGGGAGTTTGTGCCATAGTCGAACTCAAGGCAGTAACCTAGTCCGTGGAGTCTGATAAGAAAAAATAACCTTACCAAATGCCGGTGTTGAAGGCGATGAGTTTGACTACTTGCTCATGTGAACTAAAAAGGTATCTGAGTAAGGATCGGGTTAAGGCTCCCAAACACCTGTGGCATGCGAGTAATACCTACTCTTTTAAGTGGGCTTTAGTCCGACACGATTATTTTGGTTGGGTGTTTTTTATTGTACAAGATTGGGTCGCCTGTTGTGGACGGTCTGGTGCATTATTTACAACGACCTCATCTCAGAGAGTTGAAAAGCGATCGTTGTAGACGCCTTAGTGTTTATTTTTTAAATTGTTCTGTTTACTTTCGGTTTCTATATGTCAATGCATTAAAAGTCTTCCACCCGAAAAGCAAATTTACCAATTATCCATACTTACTTTGTCATTCCACTATGCATACATAGGCCTGCCCGTAAAACCCCTATTACCACCTTTCCCGTAAGCCAGACTGGTCATGTGTGCTTTGGGAGCCCTCACCTGGTCGTTGCCAGTTTCTGCACAAAGACCTCGAGCGTCTGAGAAATACTATCTGTTTCTATTGCTTTGGTAATAAAACGTTTGTGTACTGTATTGATCATTGCTGCAAAAGAGGGAAAGCAGTATCTAATGTTTTATTTAGAGCAGCGCCTTTGATTTACGACTAGTCCCAAGGAGAGTAACAAGATTACACACAATGGCCGGTTTATGATCATCTCTACTTCCACTTTCTTCCTGGTTGATGGGGAGGGGAGGGCAGACAAGCATGGTTGGGTAGAGTGTTCGACCGTCGTTACCGATGACGTTCACCATGTGTCCGCATCATGCCCGGGTGCAGGGACGGTGACTTGTGCGTGAATTAGTTTATAGTTATAGGCGCCTTGAACAGCATCTGTCGTCCACTCTGCTTTCTCACCCAGATGAATCCGGAGTCGAGAAGACGGGAGGCGCGATAGAGCGCAGTGCTCGTTCGCTTGTGCCACACACACACCTTCTCCGCGTATGATGGACCAGGATTTTGCACAACGTGAAAGGCGGACGGTTCTCATCCCAACTGAGCGGAAGTCCCATAGAAGCCACATAAAGAAGGAGCCACCGCAAAATGACCCTCCGCCCTGGGGGAAGCCTACGGTTGACGGCTTTTCAGCCAAGCCTCTTGGCTCGCCTTGATAGTTGGAAAGTGCGTCACTTTGTTCATAGTGAGGAATCGATGTTAAGTGTCTTAGAAACACAGTCTCAGTGTTGACTTCATTCTATTTTCCCTCTCCCAGACACCGGGTTATGTGGGCAACTCAAAGGCAAACTAATTGTGACGTCAAGTTGCAGAATTCGATTACATTTTCTTTCAAAAGCCAGACCTGCGAGACAGACACAATCACTTTTGAGATATTAGATTAGTTCTTGTGAACGTCATGATAAAACCCGCCCTCACCGCCGGTTCTGTTGGAATAAATGCAGGTAAGGTACAATTATGTAGCCCAACCTGATTGACACAAAACTGTCGAGATTAGGATTAGGGGTTAGGGCAGCTATTTCTCAGCCACTCAAAGTACAGCCACGCATTCCTAATAGCTTTTCTTTGGCCTACGGTTACTTGACCTCTTCGCGTGTGCGTTCCCCGTCCCCACCTGGCCCCGCATTATAGGTGGCTGGGGTTTGTTTACTTTACGTTGGGCTACATAGACACACCTGAACAAAACGCAAAATACCGCTCGAATGCCGGAGACGAAACGTCTCCCACAGTCCTGGCTATATCGCATATGCAAGACATCTGCAGTGGTGGTATCATCAGACGCATATGGAGATGAGTAGCGAAGAAATATGGTCAGTTACCAATACCAGTGTGCAGTGCACTCGTTGTGAGCCTATGTTTAATAGTTGGACTGGTCATTAACTAATCATTCAACCTAAGGTTGAAAGGGAGAAGACGAGAATTTATCATTTCCTGTTGGCGGCGGTAAGGGCTTTATCTCTCTACTCCTTTTGTCTGAGGGTTCGATGTTCTAAAATTTCGACTCTCGGTCACTAAATGCGTACCACTCGCCATACAGAAAATGGTTATTAATTTCGTGGCTGTCTGATGTGGGTGAGTAGACCAACGCCTAAAAATAGCTTTGCTAAATAAGATGCATTACGTATTGACGCATGTAATTGCACATAACTGATAATTATGCGTATGTGTTGTGCAATGATTTAGCACAGAATATGGAATGCATTTTGTTACTCGACCGTGGTCTGGTGAAACAGGATTAAGGCAGCTAGCGGCTCACGTGATTGTCACCTTTCGCGATAATTTTGGCCTCGCCAAACTTAATGCATGGCCAGGTTCCGTCGCATGAGCCGTGACTTGAGAGAGGATGTTCCTGCCCACCGCTGCTGCTGCGTACTCAGTCATCCGCACGGGGAGTGGTCGCCCAGTATTTTCCGGCGTAGTAGCTTTACCCACTACTGCACCAAAGCGACTGCAGACGTTGCATGCTGTGGCATTGGATGCTTTATCCTCCTCTACTGGCGCCTGATGGCTGCCTTCGTCTGTGTGGGAAGCAAACTTCGTCTTCCCATTTGCCTCCTATAACTCGTATTTTTGCTTGTGTCGACAACTATGCTGAAATGCCCGCGCAAAATATATGATCCCCAACCTATCATCTCAGGCTCTGTATCCTTATATATAACTGAATTATAAGTATATGAAGATCACAATGCCAACTGGGGGCCTGAACCGGGGGGGGGGGACATGACCAAAATCCCTCTAAGAATAAAAAAGGGCTTATTACCTTTTCTACTGGCAAATATCTGTCGGACAAAGTTACCCTTTGAATCGTAAACTAACCTGTGCAAGATGCATAAACGAACTCATACTTTCGAAGAGAATATAACTGAGAATGTAAAACACGCAGTGGGCAAAACATGCCTCTCGTGTGCAAAAGCCAACATCCCAACAACCTTTAATGCCATCCTATAACGGTGTTCTCATCTACACTGTTCTGCTACTTTAGTCTTTTAAGATTCATATATAAGTTCCGCAAAGTCTGCCCATCAGCAGATTATATGGGTGAAATGCTGATCGGGACTCCGTTGTCACTGACTAATCTTGCTGTCGGGACGCCAGCCCCGAAGTCGCCGGTTTCACGCTGTAAATCTTATCGTTAAGTGAACTCACAACATCTTTAACTGAGTTAATCCATTTGGCAGAAAGGGATCTGAAAACTGCGAACAAAACGGAACAACATGACGTTATTTAACCAGTCTTCGAAAGGTAATTTTCATATAAGTTTCCAGGCTCATGTCTATCGTAGGTGTTACAGTAAGGCAACGAATGCCAACAGGTCTAGGTTCAACGAAGTACATAGGACTTTGCATCGTTAGATCATGGTTTTTTCATTGCAAAATACAAGTTCAGATGAGGTCTGATGCATAAAAGAGACAGACTAGGGGAAGCAGAGTGAGGTAGGACGTAAATTCGATAAAAACGAAATCGTAGCGCCCCGAGGCAGTCGAGAGCATAAACAGAGGTAACCGAGTTAGTCAAGTAATTATTAAGCAAAAAAAGGAAATCGGTAGGCCATTACAGCAGCTTCCAAAAATAGCACATATGTCGTGATCAATAGAAAATTATTGTGCTCCCCTTGAAAACATTTCTGCCTGACAAGTGTTTGGTCGGTCAGCGGACAACTCTCGGAGCTAATGTGAGATAAACGTCTGTTGACATAAAAAGCATGGAAAGTCATGGGTCCTCATCCACGTATTTTATTTACGATGCGGGAGGATAATGACAACAAATTAACCACATTTCTTGCCAAACGATGTATGGTAAACAAACGTCGGATTTCTACTAACATCGTCCAAAAATAGACACATCCGACTCTGCTGACAGTCTTTCACTAAGTGATGGCAACATCGTTAAGTCTTAGATATAGAATCTTAGAATCCCAGCATATTTTTTGTGCTAATGGGAAAAAATCGTCCCGATGACTTCATAAAACAGAAAAACAAAAACATGTAGTGACGAGCCAGCAGAATGGAAATGGGAGATGGTTCGATTGCATCTTCACTGCTAGTTGTGGTATCCTCCCTACCAAACTCAACCGTCCCATGGGTCGGACGAGAAATCCAATTGCGACGATTCAAACAAACACAGCGGCTGCGCTAAAAAGGTAGGTGTGAGTTGGCTTATAGGGGCTCTCCCAGTTGGCTTATAGGGGCTCTGGCAATGTGTACAATATTAATGATGTGTGAAGGAGATCATAATGCATTTACCTGTGGGACTAACAGCGCCGACGGCAATATTCACTTTGATTATCGTTTCAACCGAAAATGCAACTTCAGTAAGAAAATCAGGCTCAAAAATTTCGACCTTGTTGCAATTTTAATAAATGTGCATGCACAGAAAATCCAGCAAAATTCAAAACTTAACAGTAAGATTTCTTAGCTTTCGGGTGGTTGCGTCATGTCCAGTGTTTGCTTATTCGACTGAGTTGGGTGCCAGAAAACCTCAGAGAAATGGTGCACACTGTCGTATTGGTGGTGAAAACAGTTTTAAACGGTTTTTAAGAATTATTAATTTATTTTTTTAATATCGAAGGAGACTTTTCACTTTCGGGCAGTAGCTCTAAAGCTAACACTCCGTGCATTGGCTTCGAAAGGGACCACACTGGCTCAGGGAATTGGTCATTCGAGCTACGCCGAGTCGACTTGAGTCCATAACCTTTACTGCACATGCGTGAAGTATGCTTTAGATGGGATTCTAGACCGCGCCAGCTACTGTTGGCATTCTAATTACCAGTCGGTTGACAGACCTGCACAAACCACGGATGCTCGCTAGAGGAAAGAGAGGTCGGCGCCCAAGGCACATTTTTTTCTACCTAAAGCAGCTGACTTGCCGGAACTCAGAGGGATGCGCTACAAGAACAGGCTCAAAGGATCGCCGGTTTACCGTAACCCCTGGTTTATTGGTCAGTGGGAGTCAAATGTCAGTAAGCAACTATAAATGTGGCCTTTAAGACTTCTAAGGAGTTCTATTCCGCGCATGAAACACGTTAGACGGTGACTTCAGGCAGCAGTAGGTCGCGAATCCTGATTTCGTTCCTGACTACTTCAGGTACCTAGCTTCCTCCACCCGGTCTATGACACCATCAGGAGGGACCGATGCGAGATCATCGACTAATGTGTTAACACAACCCTGCGCAAAACTGCAGCGGAATTCTAATATGGTTTTTGATGATGCTTTCAACAGCCGAAGCTCCCGGACACTTCTCTTTCCTTGAATCCTAGTCTATGTGTCAGCCACCATAACTACGCCGTGCTTTGATCTCGAAGTAACTCTCTAGTACGCAGTTTTAAACAGAATTTCTTATCTGCTTTTACTAAAACTCTTCAGTCATTTGCCGCTCGCAAAGCATATCTTCTTTTTCTTCTTCTTAATGGGCAGGGCTATGTCTGTTTCCCGGGTATGTCATTCTCAATGAGGTAGCAAGAAAACGAAGGTTGAGTACGCAGGACAGCGACCCTCACCACATCAGTACTTGTCGCTGACAGTGATCCACCCTGCTCTCCGTGGATCTGCCATCCAGCCGTCACGCTGTGATCCCATGTGGTTTCGAGAGAGGAGGAGAGAGCAAGACTGTTGTGATAGGTCAAAAAGGTGACTGAAATGAGGACTGTCTTGCAAACTCAAGAGAAACGCCACTCAAAGTACATTTGGCTTGGTGTGAGGCTCGGAGATATGGAGACAGACATTATTCGTTGTTTCAGTACATACGTACATCAAGGTTTTGCTTGCGAATAACGGTTGAACACGGAAACATAGGTCCTCATACTACAGGTAGCCCCGCATTAAATTTCAGGAGTGCCTAGTCTCCACACTTAACTCTAACCGTAAAATGATCCTTAGCCCAAGGGTTCATAGTCCTAACCCTAACTGTCACAACTGTAATCCTAAACTTCCTAATTCTAAAGCCCCAGGGGATCAATATCCTCGTGTCCACCCAGGGCTACTGCCGCGTATTCTTCTACGCCTACTAATTCTTGTCACATGCTTCCAGCCGTTCCTGCCTACTATTTAAACTGAGTGAATTTTTCGCACCAAAAAGCAGGACACTTATTTTTTTAGAATGTCTTTACGTCAAGCATTGCATTGAGCAACATTGACGATGGTACTAAATTTGAGGTTAAATGTACCATCGAGCGGAGAACTGGGCCTGTTGCCAGGCACATCTTGCACGTCATTACCACTCCCCAAGCTCGATTTATTCGAATTATACCATCTTAAATGGCAGACTTATAGAAGGCTGAAAACAAAAGCCATTTAGGACAGTAAGCCACGCAATTCTGTTTAGCAAAACGTCCACGCACAGTTGGACTTTCAGTAGAGGAAACGACAAAGAGTTGTTTATTAGGGCCTTTTCAAGGCAGCAAAAAATGCCTTTTTTGAAAGAAGTGATCTAGGAGATCGCAAAACAATTCACTTATAATTTACGGCTGCATGGACAGGCTGCGAACGACGCTCAGTCCGCAATCGTTTGTCGGCCACTTGCCAAGGCCTGGGGCACGACTTCCTGATGTCGGATAAGTCCGTTGAGGCATGCTTCACGCGCTTTGTCTTTAAAAGAAAAAAAGAAACCAGTTTATAATTGTGAGAACAGGCACAGTCCGCAGGAAGACGCTTAAAAAATGTAAAATATGAACATCCTCTATTAGGTGGCAATTCAAGATTGCATCCTATGTGCAACATATGCATTCCGCATTCCTCAAATGCCCAGACTTGAGTAGATGAACTCCTGTAATATTAATCGCACCCTTCGTCTTGAAACACTCTACAAACTAGAAATCACTATGTCCTGGTTAAAGACTGCCACAATTCAAACTTGTTTATGCAAAAGTTAGGACGAGAACTTCCGTCCATATCAAAGGCTGAGGAGTCACGTTAGGTTTATGAAAACATTTAATGGAATACAAGCAGTTCGCGGTTCCGTTTAGTCAAGTCGATTTACTCTAGCCTCCGGTTTAAAACATATTTCACTGATCAGAAGAAGAAAATGCGATTGTTGGAACAAGGGGGCTATGGATCTGACGTTTCGGGTTCATAGTCGAACCCATCATCTGGGATTTTCAGAGATGATGGGTTAGTGCGGGAATCCAAGGCGTCAGGTCAATAAGTCCCGCGTCCCTGCGATCGCAAGCCCTTATTGTGAAGTGCTTCCTGAAACTCCCCTATTTCCTTCTATTAGTATCCACTGGCACCCATTGGTTTGATATACAGAAATTAATTAAATCGCGCGATAATGCGGGAAGTAGCAATTTCTTTGCGTCTAAGTTCAAAAAAGCTTCACCAAAGTCCTTCTTTAGTAAGTCTCGAAAGCGCACTGAAATTCTTACCCAGTTAAACTTCACATAAAGGAACGCCAGAATGACAATCAGACAAAAAATATAAACAATCAACGATAATGTCCACCACTCCTTGTACTTTCGAGTCTCTGCAAGAGAAGAAGACGAAATATAAGTTAGAATAATAAAAATTTTCTTGCCTCACGCAATACAAAGTTTTGATTTAAACGAACAAATCAAAGTTAGGAAACTCAACTATCTGACGAGCGAGGGTGTGTGTGCGTGTGATGCAAATGAGAGTATGGAGAACCGAATATTTTAGTACCACCGAAAGTACTACTATCGCTTGAGTGCACTGCTTACAAATGGCTAGAAAGTCAGCCGAAGACGTTTAGGCAAGCCTCAGGGGTCTGTGGTCCATGGGGATGACTTGTGGGTGATTTGGGCATCAAGAGGCAGTTTGTTTTCGGAAAATAGTTCGACAAACTTAATGGACTAGGGAGTCATATTTTTACCTTTGGACCTTCAGTGCACACACCCTATCCGAGATAATATTAATCGGCTTTCGGAAAAGTACGAAAAGTCCGACGGCTTTCTGGAATATTTAAAAAAACCATATCGCAAATAAAAAAACTGGCTAATTAAACAATCCAAACCCCAAGAAACAGCGAAAGCTCTTTGCAATCTCGGCAATTTTTCAAGAAATCCTGAAAGCTGCGTCTGATTAATGAAGTCTCCCACAATATTGTAGGTCATGATTCTAAGTTTCTGGATAAAATCGCTTCAACTTTTAAATATGGCCAAGATGACGAAAAAAGCACGCACGACTTTTGCGCAGAAACCAAGTAGAAGCACACTCATAAATTTTTATGCACAATGCAACTGCTCATCATTTAAAAGCAGCCTGTTGGCGGTTACGCTGTCCGCTTACTACAGTGAGTGACCGATCACATGAAATTTGTCCTCTGTTTGGAAGAAATACGCAAGTAGGGTTACAATATTTATTATTGTGAAGCATAATCCCGAAATATGTCAGCTGCCACAGGATGCCGGCTTTTTGCACGCATTTTTTTCTAATCGCCTGTAAAAAACTACTCAAAAAGTTTGATTTTTCCATGGATTTTATGTGCTCTTGTACATTCGAGCACTTTTTTAGAATACCCTAATAAAAGTGTTCTTCCCCGTACTACTTTGGTAGCAAATTATGCTCCGTTCAAATTTTAAAAATGAGAGGAATGCCGCGTTTGGTTTTGAAAGTTTACAATTATGAAATTATTCTGAGACCTATAAATAGCCCTCCAAGTAGTACCGTGTCGGTCAGTTTGGTCGTTTTCTATACGAAATATATAAACTGATCCATTTTCCTTACCAAATTCTACGAACGATATATATTGCCTTGTGAATAGCTTGATGCATTATAGAATTTCCATTACATCAATGTACGCAGCGTAGAGTTTTGAAACCTTAAGAGCAAGTGCGGCAACAGGTCAAGTCCAAAAATCTTCCGGACCTGCTAGCCTCTAAAACCGAAAACTACCCCATCCTGTTGCATAATGGGTACGAGCAAAATACTTTTATGCGCGTTTTCCGAAAACATACTTGAATTAACAGGGTTGTCGAAATCCAATGGAAAAAAGCTTATTGTTGAAGTAGTCGTTTTTTACGTAACACGGTTTTTTAGGCGGGGGGAAGAAGCGCATTCAAAGACTGGAATCCTGGAGTGGCCAAAGTGTCTTAGAATTATGTTGCATGACGATTAGTTTTGCAGCCCCCTTATAAGCAATCTTTTTTAATGAAGAACAAATTCCTGAATCCCAGTTAAAATTTCATGGGATTTGTCAGTCACTATAATTCGCAGGTATTCCATTTTGTAGCAGCCAACGCCCCTTTAGCAAGTCTACTTACTTAAAATCAGACTGTTTACACACAGAAATTGCAAAGAGCTTGTCGGCCGTTCAAAAACTGCAATAGTTCCGTCAAACGGATCGCGGACTTTTTAAAAAAGAAATGGACAAACATTAATGAAGAAATGCCTTTGGGAAAGAACTTAAAAACTCCGCTTCTGATCGGCCGCCAGTATTCATACAAAACGCGCAACCCTCTTTCATCCTGTCACATGCCGCAAACACACTTTGACGCAGTAATGTCTCTCCTGTCCCTTTAATGCATTAGACAGAAATAGAGTGAAATTTGACGCAGCGCATTTTCAGGGTTGGAAAAGGTGGTCAAAATCAAAGTTAAAAAGCAGCTCTGCTCGAGAAATCCCCATCTCCGACCCACCATTAAAAGCAGACAACTTTTACATCATAAATTAACTAAGGTATGTATTAAAGTTTACTCCAGATACTGTAGGCAGAATGGCATTACAGACAAAAACAAGGGAGATTGGAATGACCATTTCTGGCTTATTAGTCGTCGTCAGCCTGTCATACCCAAGCCCGAAGTGTGGAACACCCGAGCCTCGAACTCGCGACCTGTTAGTTAGAAGTCCACGCCTCTAAGCCTCGGGTGTTCCACACTGCGGGGTTGTGTATGACTGGCTGACGACGGCTAATAAGCCAGAAATGGCCATTCCAGCCTCCCTTGTCGGCAATAACATACTGCCTATATCATGCGCCGCTGTGCGGCTGCGGAATGGGTCTGAGAGAGAGCCCGTAAGGCACAACGGAACGAGTGCTTTCCGTGCGCAACGATCGGTGAGCGCCCCCTACCATTCTGGATACTGTCTTGAAAGCATTTCAAACTCGGCTAGCGACACTGATACCTATCAGCCCTCTAATTTGTCAAATACTTATCGATCAGATTGGAAGATCTGATCGCAAATTGGCGTACGTCTGACAACTTTCTTACACGCACAGTTTAAGCAACATAAATGAATTTGCGTAGGACATATTTCTCGAAGATGGGCGTCAATCGCAAATAAAAACTGGTGAATACTGGAGACCGTGTTGTGTGAACACAACATTTACTTTTGAAGAAACGACTGGGCAGTTTTTCCGGTTGCTCATTATCTAGGGGGAAATCACACCTTTTATTCTGCCATCGAGTCAATTGTTTGGTTGGATATTTCACAACTTCATCAACCGATGATTTTGGGAGGCGCATCTTTTTACTGTTTCCTCCTCTACAAAAGTACTTCTGCTCCACAAATACTATGGAAGAGCGCAATTTGGGCATCTGACTTAATAATTGATGTAATTCACTGGAGATATACGGGTAATCAACAATTAATTAATCAGTAGAGTCCCAATGTGCTTATCTAAACTGCGATTGGTTGGATGTGGTCGCACGTTCCCGCTCACTGCAAAAAAGACCACAACATTTCGTAAAACAGAATGTTAGTTTCCGGTTAAATTCAGTTGAAATGTTTTGAGTTAGGTATTGTTGTAGTTCTCTAAATAGTACGGAGCCTCGGGAAACAGATGATAAATCACATGAGGCCTAGTCATGGTCCGTTTATTAGATGTAATAGGGAACAACAAACGGCCTGTAAGGAGTCCAAAATCAGATACGCGATGCACTGCTCAATTGATATTTACAGTTTAGGAGCTTCAGTCAGATCACTTGTACAAAATACCCGAGAGACTCTGAAAAATTGTCTATTAAGCCCCATACAACAACAAAGTCTAGTTAACATAAAGGTAGGATAGTCAGTTGCACTTTTTATCTACACTGCTAGAGGTGACAGCAGCGAAACCACAATAAACCGGTGAATAAACCGAGGAATTGCATTCTACACGAATTGCGGCAGTAAACTTGAACAGCGTTTCAGACATCGGCTAACTACCGATTCAGGTACATGACAAAGTGAAATTAACTTTATGAAAATTCTTATTTGAAACAATTCTCTACCAAACCATAACTCCCAAAAGCTTCGAGTCAAATGAGCAACTAGTTACTAAAATAGTTTCCGGGGCTTTGTTTTAATGAAGGCTAGATGCGCTGCTTTCATTGACGTGAAACCAACACACAGACATTCCGACTTCATAACCCTATGTTTTCTGGGCAGCGGTACTAATAACTAAAGGTCTAAAGCCGCCCCTTTGATGAGTGACATCAAAAGAACTTTAGTCAAAACTTTTTCAACCTGCAAATTAGTTGTCAGAAAAACATTCCTTTTTCCGAGCTCTGTTAAAGTTATAAGAAAGACAGGATTTACTGGAATCCCCGAGTATAATGGCCTTCCACTGAGTTACGGTAAGCAAATATCTGACAAACGAAACAATATGAAATGAGCATAACTCACTTAAGCGTAATAGCATAGAGTCACAGTTAACCAACTACGTTAGGCCAATGAAGGGTGGTTAGGGAGTGATGACGGGAGGTGGGGGGACAGGCTGAGGAAATGACAGCGTAGGAGACATGTTCGCTGGACCACAACCAGAACTGAATGTCCACCTTGATATCAAAGTTAATTAAGTTACGTACATGCGTTCAGTGTCATGGCTTCCCTCTGCATACAGAAAGGGAAACGGAGTAACCTCTGTGTGTGTGTGTGTCCTCCAAACGGGCCACGCGTTAGATGCGCTGGACCAACACGGGGGCCACATCGGACTCTGGCAGGCGTTATCTTTGCGTAATAACAAATGCCAACATTTGTGGGGTGCGCTGGCGGACCCTGTTGTCGGCATTCGTCGCTCAACTGGACCACTGCCGCCACCCCATTGTTTTGTGGTCAAAATCCTGGTCATTTGTGTGTGGACCAGGGGGTGCGGAGTGGAGCGCCAAGGCGAGGATCCGTCCGAGCCATCCACCTGCGGCCTCCCCCGTCTCCGGTCATCTTGACTCTGTCTTGACACCGGGCTCAGGCGGGGGAGGAGGAGAGAGTGTAGGTAGATGCAACGCAAGTCTACTGGCACTATAAACCCCTGCGTAAGTCACCGTCCCTGCTCCCACAATGCAGTCTGTTGGGCATCCGGTGGACATCGTCGAAATCGACGGTCGAACTGTCGTGTGTATGTGTGTGTGTATGTGTGTGGGGGGGTGTAGGGATGTCAGCGGTGGGTCCACGTGATGGTCGTAGTGGTCGCTCACTTGCTTGCAGGTGAGACTACGCCTAGCGTCCATTTGCTGGCACCTAACTCTCACCTGTGGCTCCACGTAGCTGGGCTCTGCTCAGCGGCCACACTCCGGGCAACCGTCTCGACCGGCGGGCTAAACCAGGTGAGGGTATCCGTGCGTGCACCTGCACGCGCGGTACTGTGGTCTGCGCTGGCCGGATGGATCTTCGCGTCGACATCGTCGAGACGAGGCTCTGCCTGGACCATCGCAGGAGGCCACCAGGTAAGTTCCCCCTCAGGTAAGTGCATTTGCTCTGTTTCTTCCTTTTGTCTGCTGAAGTTCCTTGTCGAATGCTGCTCTTGCTGCCTGCCTTCTGTATGCTAGTCTGTCTGTTAATAGATAAACGACACCCTCGATGCCTGCTGCGATTGTCTGTCCGTCAGTCTATGCCACTCTCTACTGACAGTTCGACCATCGGTTTCGATGATGTCCACCGTGTGCCCCACAGACTGCATTGTGGGAGCAGGGACGGTGACTTACGCAGGGGTTTATAGTGCCAGTAGACTTGCGTAGCATCTACCTACACACTCTCCTCGTCCCCCGCCTGAGCCCGGTGTCAAGACCAAGTCAAGAAGACCGGAGACGAGAGAGGCCGCAGGTGGATGGCTCGGACGGATCCTCACCTTGGCGTTCCACCACACCCCCTGGCCCACACAACAAATAACCAGGATTTCAACCAACACAAGAGAGATTTGGAGGCTGGCACGGCCGAAGCCGCACCTGGGCGTGCCGCCAACGCCCGGCTCGGATCCCACACTGTGATGGGGGTGCCATAAAGGCCACATTAAAAAGGAGTCATTGCAGCCTGACTCTCAGACCGCCTCCGGTCAAGGAGGAGGTCCAAGATACCCCGTCAGTTGGCAACCTTCCAAGCCACGGCTTTTAGCGCACCGTGATAGCTTCAAGCGCGTCAGATTGTTTATAGTGAGGAGAAAGTGCGCTGAGTCGTCAACCTCACTCTCCCTTCCCACTCCCACACGCCAGCCGCTGTCCGAGCCGGTCAGCAGACTGGAGTGGGGAATGGGCGCGGTGGCTGTCATGGTCGACTGACCATGACTGCGCGCGCCACGGCACGACCTGGCCCCCCATACACACAAACACCAGGATTTCACACAACGGGGGTTGAACGGCGTGTCTCTCACTTGCGTGAGAGTGCCGTGGAAGGTGCTGTTGCAGCCCGTCCCCAGCCCACCAGTCCGCCACTACACACAACACACAACGTGACGAACTGCGTGAACCGAGAGCAGGCCTCAATCAGCAACCTTCCTATCCACGACGCATGACGTGTCGGGATAGTCTCGGACACAAGTCACCTGTGCAGCCGAAGCCGCATGGGGACCGAGTCGAGATGCACACTTCCCACTTGCGTGGGAGGCGGCAGTTGAGTGCATGAGGTGTGTGGGGGTTGATGTCTGGTGGGGTGATGGTGTTAGGAGGTAGGGAGTGAGGGAATGTGTGGTGTGACCGGCGGTTGTCTACCGCAGGTCGTCGTGGATGCGCATGTGGCCGAATAGACCCATGCGATGCGTGAAGGTGCGAGGGCAGTGTGGGCAGTGGAGGCGAGTGCGGTGGGTGTAGGTTGGTGCTCCAGGCACTGGTTCGCCAGTCTCTGTGCGATGGATTCGCAAGTGACCGACCAGGCCAGCTAGGTGTTACGGTGCTTGACTTTGTGTGGTGCCCTCACTTTGTCTCTGACTGATGACTGTGTCCGCTTGTCCACTCTAGTTCTAAGTCCCATAGCGTTAGGTAGTGTGTATGCTCTCTCCTACTTCACTCCATCACATCATCACCACCACCACCAAGGTCCCAGGCCAATTCGGGTCGTTCTCTCACTAACCAAAAAGTCGTGGCCCATAGTGGAGTCCGGCAGCCGTCTGGGATAACCGGGCAACCCTGTTCAGGGATGCGTTGCGTGCCCCCGCGAGGGGGAGGGGGCTAGAAAAGGTGCCCTAAAGGTCGCTGGGAACCACGCTGTCTGTAGGCTGGCCGTGGTTGCAGACAAAAAACACACGGTCGAAACAGCCAAAACCGAAACTACAACAATAACAATCACTCTCTTCCTCTTCCAGCCTATTCTTCTTCTTCTTCTTATTCTTATTCTTCTTCTTCTCCTACTCCTACTTTTCGCCGCTGCAGTCGCCAGACTGGCAGGGTGAGCCCGCTTACTCTGGCAGCCTGGAATGTTCGTTCCCTTTTAGACAGTCCGAGGAGCAACCGACCGGAACGGAGGACGGCGCTAGTGGCACGAGAACTGGCGCGCTACAAAGTGGACATCGCCGCACTCAGCGAGACCCGATTCTCCGAACAAGGCCAACTGGAGGAGGTGGGTGCCGGCTACACCTTCTTCTGGAGTGGTCGACCCAGGGCAGAGCGACGTGACGCGGGTGTCGTCTTTGCCATCCGGACCGACATCGTGGGACGACTGCCCTGTCTACCGCAGGGAATCAGCGATCGCCTGATGAACCTCCGCCTGCCTCTCCGGCGAGGAGGCAAATTCGCCACCATCATCAGCGCCTACGCTCCGCCGATGAGCAGCCCCGACGCCGCCGCAAGAGACAAGTTCTACGAGGACCTGCACGTCCTCTTGGCGACTGTGTCGAAGGCGGACAAGTTGATTGTCCTTGGCGACTTCAACGCCCGCGTCAGCACAGACCATACTGCCTGGAGAGGAGTGCTGGGCCCCCACGGTCTCCGCGGCTCCAACGACAATGGTCTGCTGCTCCTCCGCACCTGCGCAGAACACCGCCTCATCCTGACGAACACGCTCTTCTGTCTGCCGGAGCGAGAGAAGGCCACCTGGAGGCATCCTCGGTCGCGTCAGTGGCACCTACTGGACTATGTCCTCGTCCGGAGGCGAGATCAGCGGGACGTGCTGGTGACGAAGGCGATCGCGGGTGCTGACGGGTGGACCGACCATCGCCTCGTCATCTCGAAGATGCGTATTCGCCTACAGCCTCGCAGGAGACCCCAAGGTAGGCGACCCCCAGGTAAGCTGAATATTGCTTTGTTGTCTTTGCCCGCTCATCATCTTCATTTCAGCAACGAGCTAGCTCAACGGCTAGACAACCTCCCCATCGCCGATGCCGCCGCTGCCAAGAAGGCCTCCGTGGAGAACCGCTGGTGTCAACCGCGAGACACGGTCCAGTCGACGGCGCTCGCCGTCCTCGGTCGCGCTCCCCGCCAACACCAGGACTGATTCGACGACAACGACGCCGCCATCAGAAATCTGCTTGCTAAGAAGAACCGCCTACACAAAGCCTACGTAGATCACCCCACTGAGGACAACAAAGCTGCCTTCTACCGCAGTCGCCGACGGCTTCAGCAACGACTGCGCGAGATGCAGGACGCCTGGACTGCTCGCAAAGCTGAGGAGATCCAAGGCTACGCGGACCGCAACGAATGGAAGAACTTCTTCTCCGCGATCAAAGCTATCTACGGTCCGCCGACGAAGGGCACTGCTCCTCTCCTCAGCGCCGACGGCAGCATTCTCCTGACTGAGAAGACGCAAATCCTACAGCGATGGGCCGAGCATATCCAGGGCGTCCTCAACTGCCCTTCCGTCATCTCCGACGCCGCCATCGCCCGCTTGCCGCAAGTGGAGACCAACGTGGACCTCGAACTCCCGCCATCTCTCCAGGAGACCATCAGGGCCGTGCATCAACTCTCCAGCGGGAAAGCACCCGGATGGGACGCAATCCCTGCTGAGGTCTACAAGCACGGAGGTCCCCTACTGATGGATCACTTGACTGCGCTCTTCCAGGAGATGTGGCGTCAAGGTGAAGTCCCGCAAGATTTCAAGGACGCAACTATCGTGCACCTATACAAGCGCAAAGGGAATCGCCAAGTCTGCGACAACCACCGCGGCATCTCCCTACTGAACATCGCCGGGAAGATCTTCGCTCGCATCCTGCTCAACCGCCTCAACAACCATCTGGAACAGGGCCTTCTGCCGGAAAGCCAATGCGGCTTCCGTTGTCATCGTGGGACCACGGATATGATCTTCGCAGCCCGCCAACTTCAGAAGAAGTGCCAGGAGATGCGGACCCACCTGTACTCTACCTTCGTGGACCTGACGAAAGCCTTCGACACGGTGAATCGTGAAGGACTGTGGAAGATCATGCAGAAATTCGGCTGTCCGGAGCGATTCACTCAGATGGTGCGTCAGTTGCACGACGGTATGATGGCGCGAGTCACGGACAACGGAGCTGTCTCAGAGGCATTCGCAGTGACCAACGGAGTGAAGCAGGGCTGTGTGCTGGCGCCTACCCTCTTCAGTCTTATGTTCTCTGCCATGCTGATGGACGCCTACCGCGACGAACGCCCTGGAATCCGCATCGCCTACAGAACGGACGGTCATCTCCTGAATCACCGGCGCATGAACTTCCAATCGCGCGTATCCACAGCAACCGTGCACGAACTCCTCTTCGCCGACGACTGCGTCCTGAACACCACCTCCGAAGCGGAGATGCAACGCAGCATGGACCTGTTCTCCGCCGCCTGCGAGAACTTCGGTCTGATCATTAACATGCAGAAGACGGTGGTGATGCACCAACCTCCGCCCAACTCAGCCACAGCCCCCAACGCGCCGCACATCAACGTGAATGGGACCCAACTGTAAGTGGTACAGAACTTCCCGTACCTGGGAAGTACCCTATCTCGCAACACAAAGATTGATGACGAAGTCGCCAACAGGATTTTGAAAGCCATTCAAGCCTTCGGACGCCTCCAAAGTACAGTCTGGAATCGCCACGGTCTCCAACTGAGCACAAAGCTGAAGATGTACAAGGCCGTCATCCTGCCGACGCTATTGTACGGAGCAGAGACATGGACGGTGTACACGAGGCCGGCACGTCGACTGAACCACTTCCACCTCAGTTGTCTTCGTCGCATCCTGAGGCTGAACTGGCAGGAACGAATTCCCGACGCAGAAGTACTGGAACGAACGGGAATGCTCAGCATCAACGCCATGCTGAGAAAAATGCAGCTGCGCTGTAGCGGCCACCTGGTGCGCATGGACAACGAGCGACTACCCAAACCACTCTTCTACGGAGACGTCGCGACGGATTCTCGTCGTCAAGGAGGCCAAATTCGCCGTTACAAGGATACCCTGAAGTCCTCCCTGAAGCGCCTGCAAATCAACCCGACCAACTGGGAAGAGCTCGCCCGCGATCGACCGACATGGAGGAGAACAGTGAAGACGGGCGCTGCTATCTACGATGCCAACCGCATTGCCGCCGCCAAAGTGAAACGCGAAGCCCGCAAATCACAACTTCGCCCAATACGCAACGCCGCCGCACAACCGCTCTCTACGTGTCCTCGATGTCAGCGGACATTCCGGGCACGAATCAGACTTGTTGGACATCTTCGAACCAAATGCACCTCTCGAACTGCTCCAGCCATCGTCCCCCAGCCCGCCGTTTCCTCGTCCTCTGTGCCGCCAACTAACTCTGAGACTCCTTCTGCACCACCACGTCCATCCTCCTCCTTCTCCTCCACTGCCCCAGCGGTGGCCGTTCAGGCTGCCATCTCACACATCGCCAACCACGACACAACAACCGCAACCACCCCCACCCCTCCCGATTCCAGTGATGAGGATCAGGACTACACCTGCCCTCACTGCCACCGCACCTTCACCTCACGCATCGGCCTGGTCGGTCACTTGCGAATCCATCGCACAGAGACTGGTGAACCAGTGCCTGGAGCACCAACCTACACCCACCGCGCTCGCCTCCACTGCCCACAATGCCCTCGCACCTTCCGGCATCGCATGGGCCTATTCGGCCACATGCGCATCCACGAGAGCCGAATTGACCGCAGCCTTGACACACCCACCCTGCCCAGCCCCACTCCCAATCCATCACCTTGTGCACCCACTAACCACTCCCCAGCCGACATCGACGCCACCGACCTTACCATCCCTCACTCCTCCCCTTCCTCCTCCTCTTCCTCCTTCACTGCCACAACGACGGCCACTCCGGCGTCTGTAACGCATGACTTAACCACAGCCGCACCTGACACAACAACAGGCACAAGCCCTGCAACCTCCATCATCAGGCGTGAGGTCCAGGACTACATCTGCCCTCACTGCGATCGCACCTTCACCTCACGCATCGGCCTGGTCGGTCACTTTCGAATCCATCGCACAGAGACTGGCGAACCAGTGCCTGGAGCACCAAACTACACTCACCGCACTCGCCTCCACTGCCCACACTGCCCTCGCACCTTCACGCATCGCATGGGCCTATTC
>CACRXP010000648.1:149547-195530 GCA_902702965.1 Spirometra erinaceieuropaei
TTGACACCGGGCTCAGGCGGGGGACGAGGAGAGTGTGTAGGTAGATGCTACGCAAGTCTACTGGCACTATAAACCCCTGCGTAAGTCACCGTCCCTGCTCCCACAATGCAGTCTGTGGGGCACACGGTGGACATCATCGAAATCGATGGTCGAACTGTCGTGTGTGTGTGTGTGTGTGTGTTTGTACTTGTATTTGCATCGACACGCCCTCCCGAATTTACGAACCCACTTAGTGGTAGCTAACGCAGGCAGGGTATATTTACTACGTCTGTCCGGGCAGGGGGACTGATACAGTCTAAGGACACAATGCCGTGCTACGAGTGTTTCGTTAAGGCCTATAAGAAATGCGAGCACCCCGGAATGGCAGGCAAGTGTTGGCATGCCCTAACTGATCCATTTCGCATCTCAAGTAGCAAAGCGCTTAATTCATGACTTTTCGGCAAGACACGGAGACATGAAAACCTCATTTTACAGTTTGCCATGAGCTAAATTCTAGCGCAAGTGGTGATTGAGATTAGAGCTAGAAAAGTCAGGGTTGGAGGTTCTTCTTAGGGACAGGTGAGTTAAACATAGTGTTACTGTTATATTCGCAACTTTGTTCAGAGGAATAGATACTTCTGAAGGGGTTTGGCGGAAGACCATCTGTATTGTGAGAGGTCCACATTCGTGTGTCCAATCGACGTTTCAATTATCAATAGACCCACGCGGACGCGAAGGAATATAGAGTTGGAGGCGCTTTGTGCTTAAAGTCGTTAGGGCCATTCTTGACTAACAGAACCGTATAACGTGCCATCGTCTCTCAGAGGGATGAAATGAAAGGCAACCCAGAATAATCTCCGCCTCATCTGGTTTGTAGTACTTCAGCAAAACGGCTCCATTCACTAACAAGGAAGCATCCATTTGCAGATTAAGTAGCTTTTTATTCTTTCCGGCAAAGCTACTTATTATATTACCCGCAAAAGAAACAGAAAATTTATTTGGTATCTTTGTAATGTCAACACGAATCCGTCGTCATAAAAAATTGAAAGGCAAAACTTAGGAAGGTTATTCTAAATGCGAGTCAACTTTATCAGGAAAGGAGCCACGTCGACATTCAACGAATTCAAATAGCAAATTTCAAAATCATTGAACGGAGAGACGTCCTGTTCCCTGAGAAAGGGTTTTTTTATAGACGTCGGCGCTGAGATTGCAGTTCTACCGCCCTATTCCGCCGACTACTTATCGTAAACAGTAGTCTTCTGTCTTCGTCTCTGTATAATGCCTCGTTCAGAAGTAAGCGTGCTGCAAGGATAGGCATATAACGAGCGCTGCCATCTAATCAGAAAATTTCAAATAACGTTTGTGAATTACACTCCGTACAGAGGGGGGGGGGCTTTTTGGCAAAAAACATTACGTTGTTCGGAAAATTACAAGGATAGGCGACATTCCTATATGAATTTTATAGGATTGTATCGTTAGCTTCTAAATTTTTTTCATATCATCTGACGGTTTGTGGTTTTCGTGAAAATCACGTTATATGAAAAAACTATAGCTGAAATTATGCGTAGTATGATGCTTAATACATCCGCATAAAGTCTTCATTTAATTAAAGGGCTTTTACATGAACATCAAATTGGGAGTTGTGATTCATGCTTAAACCGTTGCAAATCAGGTTGTGCACAAGCACAGAAGTTAAAAAGCTGGATTACGATGACAGGAAGCCTGCGCAATGTCTAATCAGTACAAGTTTTAAGTGTCACGATCAATCCTTTTCACTTACGCAGTTCTTTTTCGATTAAAATGTTTCGCTATAGATTTTATTTTCTTCCAACAAGACAGGCGAATTTCCGCTTCAAAACTCGTAAATAGAATGGAAGACAGCTAGGTCGGCCTACATTTTGGTGCCGTTGTAAAATTGTCATCTTCTATGTCGTATGAATGTAGACCGAGGTAACGAATACACTTTCAGGACGCTTAAAGATTATAAGTATAGCCTCGCACCTAATTAAACGTGAAAAAGTTTGATACAGAGCGAATTAAAACAGGTAGTGATATGAATTTGATAAAGGGAGACTCATTAAAAAATTAACACGGGTCGTCAAAAGATAGGCGCATTGTCGATTTTAATGATTTCCAACCGACCATTCGCCAGTCTTCAAGACCACGAGTCCATTTTTGGCTCTCTGATGACAAAGCCCAGCGGGCTGAAGCCCGGCAGATGAAATACGAGCAGGAAAAATAGGACTTCAGTTTAGTGATATTGCTATTTTAAGTGATTGTGGGGAACGTAGTTAGCAATTTTTTCTTAAGTCAATATCAGATTAATGTGGGCTTTTCGCAGAGGCAAAAAACCCAAACGTGTGTCAATGTAGGTGACCATCTCACGCGCCCATCTCTCAGCCAACCGGTTGCTTGGCCCTCTGATTGGCCATGCAACAGCAATAAATGGTTAGGAGGTTGGCATTTCAACAGGAATGTTGCGACAAGCATCGGCCGGAGCGTCTTCCGGCAGCATCACCGGTTGTAATGGGGAGAGAAGACGTTCCGTTCTGCCCACTCAAAGTCAGTTTAAGTCATGTGTGCAAAGCGATGCGCGCGCCGATGAAGAAGAGACAACTCTGCTTCCAGCTACCCTACGACGTGCCAGCTTGGCGGCCCATAACCTACGGCGCATCTCTAGTGTCTTTAAAAAGGAGGGCCCTCGAGAGTTCTTAAGAGCCGCCCTCGGAGATCCCAACAGGGAGTACTATAAGAAGCTGGCTGGTGAAAATGAGGAACTCACCACTGAATGGAAACGTCTGAAGGGCTACCTGAAAACACTGGCTGACGACTACGAGAGCTGCAAGGCTGTGGACCCCTTAAGACGATACAGGCTCCTTAGAGCCATGGTGAAACGCATTGTTTTGCATATGCAGATCACCGACCCACTTCCCAGTGTTCAGGCTGTTTTGCCGGGTGGTGATCAGATAATCTGCGGGTCCGTTCTCCGGAGTTCGGTTCGAATGCAGGAAATAAAACAAAAACACCAAAAAATGTGCAATTGTGAGTGGCTTTTTGCTCTCTCATGTTATAAGTAAGACGTCTTTGCAGTTTTGAAGAAAATTGTTTAAATCTTTCACTGGATAGTAGGGTGTTGGCCTACATAGACATTCTTACTGTGGCGGCCCACATAATGAAAGTATTTTGCATAGTTGTGGAACATCTGAGCAGTCCCCTAAAATTAAGTAAATTCTGCAGAAGGATGATCTTGGATCGCCGGAGAGGAGGGCACATTCCTCTTGTATCCGAATAAAGACTCGAGTTAATTAGTAGAGAAAAACCCCTTTACCAGTTCATAGCACATCGAAACTCCTCTGTCCATTAATCACTTCTCAGGGGATCCGGATGGCTCGGGACTACGCATATGTTCGAGAGGCTTGTCCAGGCAAAGGACTAATATTTAGACAAAGCGCCACCTACCGCGGCCAAAAAAATTCATTCCTTTACTTTGAACTCGGATAAAAGTCTAAATCCCAGAATACGCCAACATATCAAAGTAACTTAGGATGCGCGTATTCATGGAATACAGATTTTCATCTTCATCTGTCAGCATATTTGTATTTTTGCTCTGATCTTCTTTTTGACACTTCGGGCTTCCCGAGAAAATTTTAAAAATTGGATCTCCTACTTCACTTTTTGCAGAACCGGAAACATTTTCGTAAGATAATTAATTCAACTCAGAAGTTTCTTAAAGATATAAAGAGATATTTGAACAGCAATTTACCCTTTGTTTCACTGCATATGACATATTTACTGGAATTAGAATAAACGCAAAAAAAAGGCTGATTCCGAAATGCATTACGAAAAAGCGTGCTCCTATATCCTCTGTACAATTACATACGCAAACTCGATTGAGTGCGCATAAAAGAACAAGCCCTAGGAGATTATGTGTCTAATCTTATACTATAAGTTTAGGGTATGCAGAAAGCCATACAATAAAGCAGCCTCAATTTCAGGATTTTCGAATGAAATATGCTTACGAATGGCTACTTCAACGGTCCATCGGCTATTGTCTTAGTGTGCATAATCGACTGATGATGAGATAATCTAGGATATTATCAGTTTTAATGAGAAGTAATTTTTTTTCCATTTTGACATTATGTCGTTTCCATTATCTCACAATAAACAGGACGAACACCGAATTATTTATAATCGATTTTCAGTTAATGTTGCAAAATAGAGGATACAAATCTGTGCATTCAACAACAGCGGGACTAAGAGTACTCCGTCTCACACAAGAAATTTCATTTGAAGTGCAGCGAATGAAAAATGACAACATCTTCACTTGAATGAACATTTTGTTGATGCATTTAATAAGCATTCTTTTCTTCCCGCTCGGTAGTTCATCTTCCTTCTCCAAACACTGTCAGAAATTGCTTGATGTAGTTTTAAAAGATAACTTGCTGCAATTATTGCAAAAAAATGTCACGCCTTCCCAACCCAGCATGGGCAAAAGTCTTACTAACCAACGTTGTCAAAATAGGAAGCTTGATGATTAAATGTTAGTTGGTCAATGGGTTAGCAGAAAAATGGACAGATCCATGGGAATTCAGGAGGTGGTTTGAAGGGAGCTTTGTCCTCAAGAGGACAAAGTTTGATTATGTGTCAACGATTGTCCGAGTCTATTTATGCAACATTTTGGCTACCAAAGGTCGGAAGATCAACGGTAAGGTTCTGGACTGTTTTTCACTCTCTTATCATTTGAAAAGTGTAGCGTTTTAGTTTTCTTCACAATTCTATTAGGCTCTAAAACCAGTCAGTGCTAGCTATAGTGATGTTGGAAGGGACAGGGTAATAACTTTTTCCCGAGTTAATGCCCGTCTGGCAACAGCGGAATGGAGATGGTTACATATGACCTTCGGGATTCAAAAAGTAATGCACTTTACGGATGCCTGTATTCTAGATACACATTCATTGTAGTGTGAGGTTGACAAAAAATGCGTTGGTTGGGTTCACTCGCCTCAGCCTTCGGACCCGTCCATCCTCAAAAATTTACGGTCACCTGAGGTTGGATTGCGTCTTTTAAGTTCGCCGTTTGGCGTTTTGTCTTCAGCAGAGCCTCCGTTTTATCTGCTTGTTGGTGGGCGACTTGATATTCATGTTGTTAACACCTCACTGGACATAGCCTTGGGCGTGGCTGGTCAGATAATCGGCGTAAGGACGACATCGAAGGTGTGAATTTGTTCTAGCAAACAACGTGCGATAACAGGTCTCTCGATTAGGCTGTCACTTAAATTCCCGCGTCTTTCCCATTCAAATGCCCAGCCTGGCTTGTGTAGGTGCAGTGGCACTCACAACAAGAGATACGACAGCCAACGCTCGGTCGGTCACGTGGACTGGCAATCCTCGTTTGACATTGCAGGCCTGCAGTGAGGATGACTTCCAGATAACTTCTCGAGATTTGACCTGACCACCACTTGGCCCCATTGGCGCTCAGGTAACCACTCCAATATGCTGAAGAACAACTCGGAAGATGGGAGAAATCTGAAATTTTGTCCTAGATCCCATGCCCTATCCCGAGTAATATTCTTAAAGACGTACACAGACCTTACGTCGAGCTACATCCGTGCCTCCATATAACAATTCTCTCTACTGTTTGGAAATAGACCTTTTAAGAGACAGTGAAACGTCAGAAGAAATTGTCTCCCTTTGGAAACCTGAATCGTTTTTTAAAGGTTATTTTAGTATGACAGCCCACGACCAATAATTCGAGTTAATGAATGTAGCACAAAATAAGGCTGGGGGCGGATATAAGTTTTTGCGACACTAATGCCTACGTCAGGTAATGCGGTAAAAATCCCATGAACAGTGCAGTTAGTTTTTGTTTGATGTACAGGAATAACCCCATATCATTGAGCGTTCAAAGGGACTCAGGAACTTTTCGCCCTAGCAACTGCTTTTTGATTCAGTAAGTGACTCGTGATAGTTCGTGTTATAACATCAAAAATTCCTTTGACATGGAATAAAGGGGTTTGCTTCGCAACATTCGCCTCCTGAACAAACTTAGCTTGCACCGCAGAGTCGCTTTTGGAGGCATATCCAGTTGCAGGGAGGTTTGCATAATCACAGTTCAGATCTGCTAATATGACTTCTAAAAATCGATAAAACATCTGGTTCTTCTACAAGACTTTTGTGTTAACAAGTTAATTCCCACGATTAGCATTGGAAAAAAATAAATTTTAAGTCGAAACATCTGTCACTAAAACCCTGGAGGGTAAGTTACTCTCCTTTCAAAGCATAGCATAGGAAATTGTCCAAATATATCGCGATGACCATTTTCGCACAAATTTATGGACATTTTGCCTGAAAAAATGCGTTGACACAATTTCTGCACAAGAAGGCGACACTTCCTTGAAGAGGCTGGATGGGCAAGCAAAATGCTTCACTTTTAAGATGTTCGAAAATTTTCACATCAGTTTCTGTCATCAGGTTTCATGAGATAGATTACGTACTGTATGCACATATGCGTCCTCAGATCGTTTAACCTCTTCGCCAGACGGATTTCTGCAGGGAATGCCGAGTAGTATTGGGCAAGCCTCCCCCCGCGGAAATTTCACTGATGTGAAAATGTCGATCAAGTCTCTCTTTCTGACCGAGGACCATATAAGAATAAACTATCATAGAAAATGTACTGGTGTTTCTGTTCTTCCCGACTGCTCCGGCAGTTTGCCTGCACAAATATTCTTAGGCGCCTTCTTCTTAGCAGAGTTCAGCTTCAATGGTTTATGGGTAAATATCAAATCAAGTCCCCAGCTGTCTACACTTTTCCTATTTTGCTGTCAATGGAATTACCCACCATCTACGCATCTGTTGTTAGGTTCAATTTGCAGAAGCGGAAGGACAGAGGGCCAAGAAATTAAGATTAATAGAGCGAGAAGGAACTCTTATCTAGAACTGGACAATCGTTCAGATGGAGAATCCTTCCTTCCCGTGGTTCAATACAGCAATAAAATCTGAGTTCACAATTTCAAAACTCCGCTCTTCCTCTCAAAGACTCGGGACCGTCTATAACAGACAGCGACCTTAGTAAATCAGAGATGAAATTTCGTCACCAGATTAGGTATTAGATTTCCATCTTGATTCGAAAAATTTCCACGGTTGGATAGGGAAGAAGACAGTTGGCTCAGCTGTAAATGCCGCTGTTGCGGTATATTACCGTGGAAACAGCAGACAGCAGACGGGGACGTAAACTGCGCGTACTGATCCTCGTTGTTATTGGCCATACTGCGATCCCTGCGGGATTAGAAATTTTAGGCGATTTGATCAGCAATCGACGGTTGACCGGACCGACAGGCCAGAATTTTCTTTTAAACAGTTCCGTGCACAGAAAGGTCATTCTGGGGTACGGAACTGTGAATGAATACAAGGAGACACATTGCGTCAGTCCGCGGGTTTCATTAGCCCCTTCCCATGTGTGCGTGTGTGTACGACGTTTTCACGCATGCGAGATGTACGCCGCCCAATCCTCTGGTGTGAAATCGTGATGTATTATTGGGAAGCCAAGTTGTGCATGTGGTGCGCACAGACAAAGTAACCAGATATGTCATCTACCACGCACATCCCCCGCAACTGTCAACTAACCAGCTCAGACAGTGACTGGGACCTGGATATGGGAAGGGAGAGTTAGATCGTCGACTCAGCACATTTACCTCATTATAAACAATCTGACACGCTTGAATCTACACAGCGCGCTAAAAGCCGTTGCTTGGAAGGAAGCCAACTGACAGGACAACTTGGACCTCACAGTCGGCCCACCGTTGTGTGTTTGTGCAGAGCCGCCGACTGGTAACCTAAGATGCAGGCTGCAATGGCTCCCGCCCAGTGTGGACTTTATGGCACTCCCACTCTATGGGATTCGAGCCAGGTCTGTGGGCAAGCCTAGATGCAGCTCCGGCCGTGCCTGTCGCCCTTATGTTGTCGTTGGTGAAAAATCTTGATAAATAGTTGTGTGGACCAAGGGGTGTGGAGTGGAACGCCAAGGTGCGTGCTCGACCATGCCGTCCACCTGTGCCCTCACCCGCCTCCGGTTTTCTTGACTTCCTTGACACCGGGTCCAGGTGGGGAGTGCGGAATAGAGAGTGCGGTAGATGATGTGCAAGTATACTATCACTATAAACTAATTCACGCACAACTCACCGTCCCTGCTTCACCATGCTGTGGAGCGCACGGTGGACATCGTCGGCGTCGACGGTCGAACTGTCATGTGTGTGTACGTGTGTGGAAGATAAGTGGTCGTGTCCTGTTGCCTCTGAAGGCGAGCCTTGAGACAGAGCGAGCCCCAGAATTTTACTATGCACAACAAAAACGTCTTCCACCCCCAAAAGCTGACGGGCTACAATGCACGCAGGCTGGAGTGCCGTCGTGGAACTGTGTAGGACAAAAACGATTTACTCGTAATTTGTTCGACAATTAAATTTCTACGAAAAAGAGACCAGCGATGCATGGAAAGACTTTTCCTGAGGTAGAGACTGGCCGTTCGGAGTTCATAGATCTAACAGCCGTTGGTAACGTTTTTATCATCACCAGGGCCTGCTAGTCGGCCTTCGTTATATCAAGTTGCCTCAGGATTTATCACCTCTGAGCTTATAGAATGTGCGTGATACCTGACGTAGCCAGATAGGATCTTATCACTACGCCTTAACAGATGGAGGAATTTGTCCTTGATTACATTTCCTGTATTGCAAAATATCGTATACATTGGGCTTTTATTTGAGTGTGTCCGAAGGCATTCTGACATAAGACTTTAAAGATACGAGCATTTCAATAGGTTCAAACACAAAAGTAAATGGTAATTTTAGTAGTTAAAAGGATGTCACGATTTTTGCAATTCAACGTCGCGCCCGACCATGATACCACTGACCGTAGGAAGTAGGATAAACACTGAGCTTGTTCTTATTGGGGGTTGTCAATTGCCAAGTCTCTGGAGGTAATTGTCTCATGTCTTTTAAATTCATCTGTACGTACCCAGAGAGAGTATTGCTTCAAAATATGCTCGTTATAGATGGCGCGATTGGAGATTCCCTGTCATTTAGAATACTTGTCAGGACGTACTGCCTTAAACAGTCGTGAAGCATCCCATTATTGATCTGAATTGTTACCACTTCCACCAAATTGGAGGGTTTTGCCAACTTTCCCGTTAGTTATCTTCAGTGTGAACCCCTGTCAACGTGATAGAGGAGACGACCGCGTTTTACTGACTTAAATCTTATTGCAAAGTAAAATTTAACAAAGAGTCGAGATTGTTACCTGCACAGAATTAAATAAGGTTAAATTACTGTCAGTATACTTATACTTTGTGCGAGGAGGTTGGATGCAACCAACGAGATGTACATTATATTTGGCTCAAAAGTATGCAAAAACGAAGGTGTTTTCCTTTATAACTCCGTTTAGCGTGAGCACGTTCATAAAATAAAAGGGTCAGTTAAAAGCTGTAGCTATTTAGAGTAACCAAATTATGTTCATATTTTCGCACAAAAAAGTGTTCAAGCTCTGGCTAAATGGCTTTCTTAAACCCTCTATATACATTTTCGCAGTTTTATTTTTAAAGCATCTTAGCTGACGCAGGTTGTTCGAAGTAAACAAAACAAATCCCTAGTCAAGAAACCGAGTTGCTGGTTAGCGCAATAAAAGTGTTGTTCTCGAAAAGTCTTGTCCACGCTAACACTGTCGACCGCATACGACAGTGAGTTTTGCACAGAACGTGGACTGTCCCACTTGATTCCTTGCGTGCATATTAAAACTGTGTTATTGTTCTAGGTGGGGAAATAAAGCGAACTGCCTCTCCGTAAGTTTTTTAGTTTGTGTACTAATAACGGCCACATACGCCATGGAATATGCGCAGTTTGTCTTTATTGCTAGTCCTCTGATCAGGCTCAATGTTTTGGCGTTGGTGGGTGCGGTGGAAGTTCACTTTAAAACATAACATAATAGTCTTTGCTTTGGTTCGTTCTTTCCCCATATAATATCTATAAGATGTCATCTATGACGGCCGTCATTGCGCTAGCAGTACACTACAGACGGAAAACTCTGACGGATAAATTTCTAAACAGTTTAGCATGTAACAATGGCAATGATGTTGACAAAAACGTATGGGCCAAAAAGTGAGCACTGACTTTTCAATGTTGTTCAGAACGTTGTAGTCTATTAAGATAGATTAACAGAGTGCGTTAGTAAAATCCCCAAGGCAAACTAGGTTGCAAATGACTGACAATGATAAAAGCCTTCACTCACAAAACAACCCAAAACGGTAAACGTCTACTTTCGGAAGGCAGTAGAAGATAAGACTTAAGTTACAAGACGTTCTCGCTGGTGATAAATTTTATATAATCATTGGATTTGTGCAACTTCATTTACGTGACTAGACCTCATACTTACATGAGACAGGAGAAAGATTAAATACAACTGCCAAAAAACTTCTTCCTTATAAATTGGTTACCGCCCGCAAGTTAAATTTTCAAAGAAAGACTTTACACATGCTTTTGTCGTGATTTATGCATGGATTCAACTTCGGAGGTTAGGGGATAAGAACTATGTTAACAAGCACTTCAAAGTCGTGAAGGTCGCCAATCTGTTCAAACACCAGATTGGCTGGCTACGCGTTCGACTCTTTTAACCTTTTCAAAACTACTTTTAAATGCAATTTGTCATTCACTCATTCCCTAATCCTCCCTTAAACAGTAATTAAATTGGCTATTATTCAACGTAATCACAGGTTAGCGAGGCAAGCTGGACTTTTGTGCAAGAGTTGGACAAGCTAATCTGTCTTGTTTAGCAAGACAAATCCTATGTTTGCTCCAGACTTTTAACTATTTGAGTGCTTAGGCTAATGGTAAGTCAAGGCGTCGTGATGTAGAGCTCATCAGTAATCGCAGGCGAATTGTAAAAGAAGGAGTTTTAGATTCCAAATTCCGTTTTAAGACTCTTTATGTGGTACTTTAGCTGAGGGTTCCTATTTATTAATAAAATTCGCCAAATCTATCAATATGGAGATATAAGCTAATTTAAACATAAACTGCGCAAATATAAAGCAGTTAAGCGTTTCTCCCAAATTACTGTACATTTTGCCTTGCCTCTACCTCCTGGCGGTTGTCTGGCAATTATTAGTTTCCTGGGCAATGTTGCATGGATCTCCTGAATACCTATGAAATATACGTCCTTATCTGCTAGTGTACAATGCAAATTTGCAGGTAATCATAGTTCATCCCTTCGGTTAAGTGCTTTATTGTGTGCTCGAAATGGGAATTACGTAGTATATCTTGCAAAGCAAGTAGGTAGTTTGTCTTCAAATCAAGTTATGAGGGAGTTCATTTGTCCTGTACCAGCAGTTTTTCGATCTGAGACTACTACCAGTCAGGCCTTCGAGTTCGTTAACAGATAATAATGTTTTGCGTGGCGATCCCGTCTAAAGATTATGTATGCGGATAAAAAAGACTTCAAAAATTCTCACATAAGAAGTGGAATGTAAGAAATTCCCACTAAATGGACGTGGATCGATCCATCTTGAATACAAAAACCAGACTGAGAGTATTGAGGAGTCGAGACACAATGATCAGCTTTCTATGAACTCTGACATGACAGTTTTTGAACTGGCTGTCGTCTTCAGCCCACAGTACGCGATGCCTAGGTCGTGTTCTTGGTGCCTGAACCCACTCAATTGACCACCAAGTTCTCCTTAAATAGACCATCCCTAACACGTGTTACGGCTCAGCGTACTTTTTGTCGGATTTGGAATGCAACAAAAATCCCCCAAGGGTAGTCTTCGTCGATCTACTCTAGTTGCAATATGGAACTCAGATAACTGTTCAGGGCGATCGACTTGAAATTCCTAATAACCCATCATAATCGGATTTTGAACTTGGATGAAACAGCATCCGGCGTGGAGACTTCGGTTGCATGTAACTGGGATATAGGTTACAAATAACAATACAAACTGTTTTTAGTCTCCTTTGGCGATATTCTCACCAGTGGCATTTTATTACTGACACACAGAATTCGTTGAGCCTCAAATAAATACCTATCTGTGATTGCCTGTGGTGACCTTAATCCGTGGCGCATAAAAACCATAAGGAACAACTGCTTTTAAAAATATTACCTCCTTTAGAAAAAAATACCTTAAAATTGATAAAACCACAATGACGCGTCTTAACAGGCATTCGACCCGAATAAAGTTTAGGAATTTCGAGCGGCATACGAAATAATTCAAATCCAGTTTTGTTACAACTGCCTTTGGCTTGATAGTTGTTCAAGCGTTTTTGGCGAGCTGTAATCTTCAATAACCACCAATAAAGAAGAATATAAAAATCTACTTACCTTTTAACTTTGTCGGAAGTCATTTAATTAATCAGAATGTCTATAATTTACCAAAAACATTTTTTCCATACAACAATAAGCAGGCTTATCTTCAGAAGCTCTTCATGTTTGCGATGAGGGCCGTCTCTCCCGCGAAAGTCCTATACCCTCATGTGCGTCTACGTTTCTCACACGAAAACACGAATATTTTTCCAAAGAAATAAGTCGCCATCGCCTTGAAAAGTGTTGGGATGTGCCAAAACTCAAGCCCTCGATTATACTGAGCCAGCCATCGACCTTCTTCAAATCAACTTATAACATGCAAGTGCAACGTTTAAGAAAACGACGTCTCTTGGGAACACCTACAGGGGCTAAAGCTTTCTAAAAGTGCTAGGACATGATGAAAACCGGAATCCACACTTGGGATCCTATGTAGTAATGCTGGGAGTGCGCAGGCACTGAGATTTGGCGTGACTTTTTGAGATTAGACCCAAGGTTGCTTACCGCCTTTTATTCTTCAGCCCCAAAATAAAAATTTATTTTTGAAACACTATGTGTGACAGAGGAATATAAAGTTAGAGTGGGCTTACGATAAAGTCCTGGGCGTTCTTATTCTCGTGTCCTAACGTTATCCTTTTCAAGAGTTATTATCCGTAGTATTGTAAATTTCACATATATTTTCGTATCAGCGAATATTATTCTTAAAATACGACTTATGCTATTAACTATTGACAGTTAGCTGGCAAAAACTGGTATCTTGTTGCGTACAAAAGTCATTCTTCGTAACCAACAACCTTTTAAGATCCACGCATATTAATTAGGAAGAGTTTCCACCAATTCGTGTATACTGTTGTGAAAGACCTCTGATACAACTGAAAGTATCGGAAACACTATAAAAACCCGATATTAACAAGTCAGTCGACGTAGTTTACAATTATCCGAATGTGGTTAAGGTGAGAATTTCCCAATCAAATTTAAATATACGACATTTGCAGGTAAATCGAAGCAAATTATTTCCACTCAATTAAACTCCAAACTGACAGTTTAAAACATGTATTGGCTGAAAGCGCAAGCCCTTTTCCATAGAAATCAAAGAGAAACCTACCGAACGAACCGACCCCACAGGTTTTCCAAAATCACAGTGCTTCTAAACAAATCAGAGAAACGACTCATGCTTGAATGAAATAAGGTAGGCGATATTGCCTAATTGCGTCTGCTTTCAAATTGATCGTATTTATGGGCAAATTGCAAAAAAATAAAAAAAATTGCGGTAGGACTGACTTAAGTGGCCCCTAAGCAGGACATGGAGACGGGAACCGCGTGCAATACGGACAAAATTGAGTCAACCTGCCGAGGATGTAAGGCAAGGTTTTGGGCTAGGGTTAGAGTCAGGTTAAGGATAAGGTTTAAGATTAGATTCATAATTAATGGTGAGTTAAGTCAGGATCAAGTTTGGGGGTCAAGGTAGAGGCTAGTTTTAACTGCAGAATTAGGGTTTATGGTAGGGTTGGGGTCAAGGTTAGGGCATCGACTTAGTGTTATAGTGGGGTTATTGTTAGGGTTAAGACATGGGAATATTTTGACTTTTCTGGAATTAAGCTCAGGTCTACCTTCACTACTTAGGCGGGGCGTACCTATTCCTACGTTCAGCATGACGGCCCGGATAAGGCAGTTCCACCAAATTTACGATTATATAGCGCAAGGTTAAGAAAGCTTAATTTCCTTTCAGCCGGCTCTTCGTGCAGGCCTGTCAGGTTCATCCGGTGCGTGCCTACGCGCATTGTCGTCTATCGTCTGTCCACACTACCACGTGTTCACCCACCGTCACGCGCTTATTTACTTGCAATCATTTTGGATCAAATCAACTTGTCTAGCCGACTGCAGTTATTCCCTAGCTGTAAAACTCCTGCTCAATCGATCGACCTTACCTTGACTGTTTGCGCTCTGAATCGACCGGCAGAAGAACTCCAGATTTTTACAAAAAACAATAACTCCAATATGCAGTGCAGACTTTGACCGTTTCCTTGTCAAATAACGCGAGATTCAGCTCAGTTCCTTGCGTTTGGTTGAAACGTTGTTTTTGAAATTAAAGCCCAGAAGAAAGAGGAGGCATAAACACTTAAAAGAAATCTGCAGACGCCTTTCAAATACTTTGTATTTTTTTCGGGCATTATTCACTGCTTTCAAACGCATGTGGCAACACCCATATAGAAAACGTATTAATGCTCAAATTTGCTATACCTTAAGCCTTTATCTAGGAAAATATCCTCTTTTTGAGCGATCTGGCGACCTAGGCGTTAAAGTGCTATGACGAAAGCTGGCTGCCAAATATCACTCTCACAAATCTCATCAGCTCAAGAAATCTTGATCAACGACGTCGAGAAACAAAGAGCCGGATCACAACAGAAGAGGGCGCCGATTAAAGAAACGTGTCTTTTTTAGATTTCTAGAGATCCCCGAAAGCTGGTTAAGGCTCTCATTACAAAATGTGGGTTTGTTCTTGAAGGATTTCCCTAGTCACGCTTGGTTCAAAGAACCTCGCTTGCGCTTCCTTTCTCTTTTTAGTCAACGCATTTTGGAAAAACGTCACGAACTTCTGTGGTGAAAGTAGCATAAAAATCTAGATGCAAACTATCTCGAAAGCCTTTATTAAGCATGTACTGTCCGCCTGAAGAAATCTATGCCATAGTGGGTTTGTCGGCCTCAAATGATAAACATTTGGTCTAGCTACTAGCAGGAGTCTCCCCAATCGCCTTTTTCTGAGCTCAAATAAAAATAACTGTGGGCAAATCTTTATATAATGAGGTAACTCGCTCATGAAATTTATGCAGCATCATACTAATGTCTTGAATGCAGCTTACGCTAAGCAGTCGACATCCCTTTCAAAACGCCCATCTGTCTGATGATAATTTTGATACTGGATCTTTCCAGAAGATGAGTCGATAGGGCGAGTATCTACATACGCATATTCGCCTGCGTGGTGGTGGCTACTCAATAACATCGATGGGACCCCGACGGGTCTTTAATAAAATATTATCAAAATTCACATATATAGAGGAACACAAAACAAGCGAAAATCTCGACTCCAATTGTAAAATGATAATCACGAATAAAGGCATACGATGAGGGCGTATTTAACCTCCAAAATAAAAACTCAAGGAACAACTTTGAAGAATCTTTTTTGCATGAAAACACCTCTGCTGTCCCCTACTATCAACCTGAAGCCAGAGAAGTCCAATACATCCTACATCAGCCCTGCAGACGTGACGCTGGAGCCCCCAGTTTGAAACTGTCCACCACAGCTCCTATCCTGGTTATGGCCTTAAGTAACAAATGTTGGTCTAGGCTCAGCAACCCTAAGGCGATTTACTTTTGGACACAACTTAACTGATGCCGGCTTATGTGCATTAATAATTAACCTGCGATTGTTTGACAAAATAGGCAACAGATAGAAATAACAGGCCTATACTTCCAGAAAAAAAGGGCGTTCGAAAGTATGCGCACATGCAGACATTGCACTGCAACATAATGATAAGGTTAACAAAGAGAAATATAAGTTCGAATATGTCCAGACTCGTATAAGAGTATTGGGGATATTTTACCTAACAAAAAAGAGTCATTTGTGCGGCAAATTTCATATTAAATCCTCCTACAGTGAGTGACCTATCTCATGAAATGTTGGCTGAAATTCTGAAATGCGTTTTCGATTAGGAAAGATTACTTGGTCGCGGTTGTAATATTGCTTATCATGTGGCACACTCTGATAACATTTCGAACTTGACAGGATGCCGGCTTTTAAATGCACTTCTTTTAAATCTCCTGTAGAAAGCGTGCTTGGTAAAAAATGACTACTTAAGTAGCATGCACTTTTCTCCTTGACTTTCGATGGTCTTGGAAATTTAAATATATTTTATAGAAACTATAGAAAAATATGCTTTCTTTTAGTCAATCAATAGTGAAGTACGTCTCCTTTATAGTTCATACTTAAGGAAGGAGTATAATTAGGTTTTAAAAAAGTTTTCTAATGTCCGAATAATTTGGAACCTGATCATTCGTTGCATTAGGGCTAAGTGATTTCACTCTACAAGGTGCATGCGTTCCACGTAAAGAAAATCACATATTTTTCTATGTCATTAAAGAGACATCATAGAGAGTCCTTAAAATTCTGCAATGAATGCGAACCATGTTGTACATTTCATGAGGAGTAGTGATAAACGGCCAGGTACGATGCTATGTGAATGGACACTTCGAGGTCTTAAAAAGTCTCATAATTAAAAACTTATTTAAAACCTTATTATACTTCTTCCTTGAATATAAAATATAAAGAAGACGTAATTCTCTATTGATTGACTAAAAGAAGGCATATTTTTATGGTTTCTATAAAATATATTTGAATTTCCAAGACCATCGAAAATCAAGGGTAAGAAAGTCATGCTACTTAAGTAGTCATTTTTACCGAGCACGCTTTCTACAGGAGATTGAAAAGAAGTGCATTTGAAAGCCGACATCCTGCCAAGTCCGAAATGTTATATGAGTGTGCCATAAGATAGGCAGTATTGCAACCGTGACCAAGTAATCCTTCCTAATCGAAAACACCCTTCAGAATTTCAGCCAAAATTTCATGAGATAGGTCACTCACTGTAAGTGAAGGGTTTCAATAAAAGCGGAATTAATAGATGTTTTGGCAGATTTTGAATAATTCATATTGACCCAACTGTGCAAAACCTCTGCGTCTCGGTAGGCCTCATACCCACGACAGCAAAGGGGGGGGAGAGTTTTGTACAACCAACGCACTAACCACCTGAGCTATGAGGCCCCGCCGTAGTTTTTCACAGTTGGGTCAATATGAATTACTTAAAATCTGCCAAAGCATTTGGTAATCACGTGAGCTTAGTAGTCATCTCATGGATTCTATATTGATTGCTTATGAAATCCTCCTTGACCAGTCAGCTTACAGCATCAGATTTGGTGGATTTCAGACGTTTCAGCAGGCTGGGCGGGTAACCTGACCCACACGGGGTTAAATGCACGTCATCCGTTATGTCCTCGATGTCCAGGCGGCTAGAGAGTTGACCTTACCAAGCCCTCCAGTTTGCTGTCCTGATATTATTTCCGGTTAAGGGGGAGGTGTATTTTTTGGTTAAGTTGAGTTATCCTTAGTCACAACTAGCCGTCTAGAACACATTTTCCGAATATATCTTTAAGCTTAAATAAAAGAACGTTGATCACAAGAGCCTTGCACAATGTTAAACTACAGCAGCCAATTTAATCATCCTCAACTGTGATGCTTTTTGAAGTGAAAGCACTGTTTACTCTTAATGTTGAGTACTAGGATACTCGACACTTTTCCCTTCCAAATTGGACAGCCCCATTCCTTATATTCTGCGTCAAATTCTGCGATTGTCCAAAATATGACGAGAACCTCGTTTCTTTAATTACGCCTTTAAACTATGGAAAATACAACAAACTGCAATGGGATGTATAGAAAACCTCCGCAATATTTTATTTCGTTCGGAGTTTACTTGTTAGTGAAATGTGGTTAGTTCTGAGACTAACTGGACGCCATTTTTACATTAGGCAGCACCGTCGGTCAAAACACTTACAATCTTCTCAGAAATCACAAAACTCTTTTCAAATTTCATAACTGGAAAGAATCAGCCTTTTAAAAATCAGAGTGAACGTAAACACATTTGCCTGCGCATAATTATTTACGTTTAATGATGATACTCATGTGAGCACTTAAGAAGTCACGTTCGGCAAACGGACAGACGTGAACTAAGCAATCGGTGAAGAAAATTAGTTTCAAACCAAAATTTGTAACTGTTTTAAGTAGATCAGCTCAGTTAAAGATCGAAAACATCACACAGTTTTACTAATACTTGATCATTTCATTCATTTTAGCGACATAATTTCTGTCAGTTTACTTTGCAATGCGCAAAAAATAGAACAAGAAATTATACTTAGATTCATTAATCTTCATAAATGCCTGTTACTTGACGAATCAGATCGCACACCTCATTCAGGCACTTGAAATATCCTGCGTTACGAAAGATGGGATTTTTGTCCCCAGAATACAAAAGTCAGACAGATTGTGAGAGGAACATCATTTCCAAAGAACAAAAAAAGAACTTCGACATCTGCGCAATATTATAATTAGTGCCATCCTTATGAAGTGAATGGAGTTTTTGTTCGGACGAACCGCACAGCAGACGATTTTTGGCCGAAGGTGTAATATGATTTCTCGAAATACGAATGAGGTGACTTGTTATATAGGATTATAACTTCACCTATACTCAGCACAGTTTTAAATTTTCAATTTTACGCAACTATGGATACCTTTGTGGGGTTCTACAGAAAATGAGAGGCCGCTCTCTCTGTCCAGCATTTACAGAATTTAAGATTACCTCTATTGTCAAATAGCAAATATATGCACGGAATCTTACTCATTCTATTCACATCGACATTGCACAAAAGATCAAGCTTTCAGTCCTGCATTGTAGTAGGATGTGAGCGGTCTGGTGGATATGTACGTCGTTAAGTTAGGCTAAATTCTTCCTCACCGGCTACTTAATCCTATTTAATTCACAAAGACTGGCTGACTATATGTAAACAGTAGCGTAATTTTGTTCGGCTTATTGAAGGTACCATTACTACCCGTATCCGTCTGCATGTTTGTAAGTTTACTAAAATTTAAGCCTCGCACAAAAACCACCAAGGGAGCTCCAAAATTATGAAAATAAACAAAACCCAATGGATGTGTTGATAAGCGTCTCGTTTAGAAAATAACTGAATTGCATAAATTCGGAATTCTGGACGCGGTTCTAATGCTTGCGTCAACGTTGAAGACTGGAATCTTATGTGAGAGAAGTGTTCCTTGGCAAAATACAGTCTTGTTGATTGACAGGTTTGCCTGTCTGTATTAGACTGGCTAGGCTGTTGTTGTTTATGAAAATGCATCTTTTTCCGTGCACGTTTCCATAAAGCGGTTTTATCAAATACCAACTATAGAATAATGGAGCATTCACCAGATCTAAAACCCGTCTAGGGTATACAATGCGTGATCGATCTTATGAAATTTTGGCCAAAATTATGAAACACTACTTCGCTGAGGAAAGATTACTTAGGTGGATTTGCAATGCTAATTATCATGAAGCATAATCCTATAATGTTTCAGTCTAGCTTTGAACGCATCTTTTAACCTCTTGTAGAAACAGCACTCGGCAAAAATGACTACTTATGTAGCATGCATTTTTCACACTCATTCTCGATCGGCTTATAAATTTACAAAAGTTTGCAGAAAACATGCACAAAATTTGCTTTCTTTTACTCATTTGGTAGAAAACCACATCGTCTTCACATCTTGTACTTGAAGAAAAAGAATATTATGTTTTGAAAGAGTCTTCCAATTCTCGGATAATTTTGAGCCTGAGCAGCCGTTGCATTACCGTTTAGCGACTTCAGTCTGAAAAATTCATGTCTTTCGAAGAATAAAAATCATAAACTTCTCTTTGTTTTTAAAAGATAGCATATAAATTTCATAAAATTTTGCAATGGATGAGGACTATCTTGTACACTTGTTGGGCAGTTGCATGTATGGACACCGTATTGTCCTGAAAATCTCAAAATTGGAAATTTTTAAAAATCCTAACTATACACTTTCTTTATGCATATTATGTAAAGACGATGTGGTTCTCTACTAAATGAGTAAACGAAGGCATAGTCTTGTGTATGTTTTCGGTAAAATATATGTAAATTTATAGCTCGATCGAAAATAAGTGTGGAAAATGCATGCTACACACGTAGCCAATTTTTGCCGAATGCTGTTTCTACAGGTTGCCAAAAAGAAGTGCATTCAAAGAAGTGCATCCTGGCTAGTCCGAAACATTATAGAATTATGCCTCATGATAATCTGTTTTGCAAATCCACCTAAGTAATCCTCCCTACGCGAAGACGCATTTCAGGATTTCGGCCAACATTTCATGAGACCGGTGACGCGCTGTATTTTGGGACAACATCTTTGACCATATAACATAAATACTTTTGAATTCGGAGGATCTAAATGGAAAACAACCTCTTTGTTAAAATGACACACAGGGAAAAGGTCAAAAGGTCCTCATAAGCCCACCACACGTATACAAAACCAAAGATGCTAAGGACAGATAACATTGTCAGAATAAAAAAATTATTTTCGCAAAAAGTGCAACTTTTTGGTTAATTACTCCGCACAGTGAATTTCTGGACGCAAACAGATAAGTCGTTAAGTTTTGGCCACCAGTGATAAAGGTTATAACAGTAAATTATTCGGCGTTTATAATTTTCAAAATAAAGATGTTAAATTACTCATTACCAAGCCTCCGCAATAATATAAGGAAGGATAGAGCAGCAAAGGCTGGGGACGACCAGAGTTCATGGCTTACAGTTCAGTTCTATAAGGGCCTTGCGGAAGGGGAGAGGTGGTAGGTGCTAGACCTCCGTTTCGTCGCTCTAACGTAAGTTAGCAGAAAATGTGAAAACCCATACTGGATTAATTTTTGGCTACAGGAGCCTTAAGGTCCACCTAAATGCTTTATCGGGGCAAAAGTATGGTTTGGCGAACTGCATGACCACTGCCTCTGTCGACGCAAGTATCCGCTGACATGGATACTTAGAGTACCTGGCCGTCACTTTAGGGCTGGCGCGGATTGTTTAGTTCACGTCTGTCCGTTTGCCAAACGTAACTTCTTAATTGTTTACATGGGTATCATCGTTAAAATAAAATAATTATGTACAGGCAAAATATACTTCTCAAGAATTACTTGAAAGAATATCGCAGAATATTTGCCTGCCAAAAACCAAATCATCATCAGTTATTTAAATACTCCACAATAAAAGCCAAGCTGCACAATTTGTTTTTGCTTAGAAGGGGATACTTTGTCGTGTATGGTCTTACACACAACAGCTATAAAGTACGACATCTTTCTCCTCATTTTGTCATAACTTACGTTTATTTTGGGTAATACAACACAGAGGTGCGTGCCTGGTAAAACATTGTGGAAAATGTGACCGTTCGTGAATAATTCGTATCCGTGCCAACCGGGCACGTGTTTTTGCAGACGACCGTAGGTACTTTCACGTTGAGTATGCACGCGGAAGTAGGGTGTTAGAATATTAAAGTACTTGGTAGCTGCTTCCCCTTTCTCCTAAACGAAAGTTGATTTGGATAAAATTCGTGCTCTGAAAACCTCGGCAATTGCACAAATGTTTCCTGGCCAAAACGTTTCATTTTCCAAATGGTCTAACCCTTACCATTTTCAGTATGACCAGTTTCCTTCAATGTCTAACCTTGCTGGTATTGGAAATGAGTTGAATTATTTACTGCAATGGGAATA
This sequence comes from Spirometra erinaceieuropaei, assembly GCA_902702965.1. NCBI lineage: Eukaryota > Metazoa > Platyhelminthes > Cestoda > Diphyllobothriidea > Diphyllobothriidae > Spirometra > Spirometra erinaceieuropaei. The sequence continues at coordinate 171,222 of CACRXP010000648.1, forward strand.
TTTATCGGGGAATTGGGTGTGAGTTCGGTGGACAAGAAATTTCAGTCTGAATACGAAAAGTCGACCAAACAGGTCTCTTCCAGAAGTAGTTTCATTTACCTATCGTCACTTATTACCCCTAGCTTGCATATTTATATGGCTCGAAAAATCACACGTAATGTTTTCAGACATGGATAAATTAGGGTTTTGCAGAGCACCTCACATTTTGCTTTTCTCTGTAATGAAGTTAATTAGATGACCATGAATATGCAATGCGTCTGCCGATTAAGCTTCTACGCGCCCAATGGGAATAGGCATCGGTTGAACGCAAAAATATCTAGCCTACCATGAGAGATTCGGGAGGTCACTGACACTCGCAATCCGATTTTTCGTTCATCCACAGAAAACCGACTGACAACTGCGGCGTCCGACCTAGCAGATGCATAAGGCGAAGCAAGCAATGCATGGGCTCACGACGGCGGTCTCGGTGTTATTCATTGGATCAAGCAAAGGCGTTTACGGAGTAGACGACAGTGTTCGTTAAGGATATTGTCGGTAACGGGGCTTACCGTCCGCATCTTAGAGCCATTAATAGGATAAGCAGAAAATAATAGGAAGAAAGAACAAAGCAACGTTTCCCAACGACCTTGTCGGCGATTACTATCCAAACAAATTTTTCTTTAATGCCCATCGGAAGCGTAGCAGGGAAAACTCAGTCTTCTAGACTTCAGTCAGGCAGGTAGAGAGAGGACGCCGCTAACGGCAGTAGAACTCAGATAGTGTTACTAATGCATATCAAACTAGCTATATATGATACGGAAATAGATTATCAGGAAGAAATGTCCCCATGCTTTTGTACTGCGACAAGCACTAGAAGCATTTTACGATGCCAGAAAATGTAATACGACTATTAATCTGTGAAATTCGCAAAGGCGGCTCCTCTTACTTTGGAATCGAAAAACGCAATGTTGAGTTCAAACATTTATTCAGTCTCTGATATATGCCCACGTAAGCAAGTTTGTCCGATCACCTATGTAAACGGAAATTTTACAAAGTCTGCCCTCACTGACGCTATCTCGGTAGTTTGAAAAAAAGATAAATATGCGGAACCTCAGTCAACTTTTCAGGTCGCCGATAGGCATATTTAAAAACATATGATTAAGTCAGAAACCAGAAAAGTTTGCTTTACCGAATGCTAAAGTGACCAAATCTGCCTATGAACTGAGGGAAACCTCGAGTGTACAAATAATTAGCTTAGTCGAAGAACCTAAACATCAAAAGATATTGTGGCCACCTTTCTTTCGAAAGGCTACGATCAACTTATAACATCCACTTGCTTGCGGCAACACTTTTACGCCGGAATCAGCTTACGGTTTGAAAAGACCAAGTGCTTCCATGCAACCAAAAAGTGTGCCATCTGTTTTTTCCTCAAAATGTTGATGCCACATGTCAAAATGTTTTTTCTTCACTTTGAATTTCTTACATTAATTATGCTATTTATGACCTTTTAGCCTTTAATACAGAGGAGTTGGCCAGAGAAACGGAAAGGATGCGGGAAAAAAATGCGGAACTTCAAGACAAGATTGAAATACTTATCGGAGCAATCAAAGAGCTAAGTGACCGCTTTGAGCTTTTAAAACATGTCCCCATATACAAACGTTATCACCTTTTAAAGGATGCTGTAAAGACTTTAATTCGAAGCTCTGCAGACTGTGAATAGGATGTCAAGGCGCTTAACACAGTGCATTTTAAGTGAGCCTAACTGTGCACTTTGAGAAAAATATCATTATTTTGCTTGTTTTTCAATTTTGGTTGTTAATCAATATAAGTCGAATGCGTTAAGTTGAAATTTGGGAGTAATTTCAAATTCCATTAATTCTCCGGTAGAAAATTAACAAGCGCAGACTTTGCAAACAATGGTTCTCCGATCGTATGCACAAAAGGAGTTCCCGCGCACCCCCTCAGAGCAGACTGATTGCGTAGAAGAGAAGGGGTCAAATAAGGAGAGCCCTGTTCAGTCAGATTAAGAACGGTTGTCAGTAAAACAAAGAAAGTCACGTCTTCTGTCTCTCTCGAGCGCCGTCAATCTCAAAGAGCAGAAGAAAGCTCGTGGTAGGTACGGGGTCTTTCTCACAATCAGGGACAATCCGCATCAATATCTCTGTAGGTTAATGCTGTGTAGGAGGCACAGGAAGGAAAGTACACCGCTCATTTTGCGTGTCGACAAACGAGGAAATCTCTTCTTTTAGATGTGGGAAACTAGTGATAGCATGGGTGGTAAATAATAGCGAAGGGGTAAGGGAGTTTTGCTCCAAAAAGTAACGATAAGATGGAAAATTCGGCGCTGCAGAAAACGGTGTGTCTCATCAATGCCTTTATCGTAAAGTCATAGGGTTTTGGTTTTCTGAAAGAAAGTAGACAAGGGAATAGGACTAAAAATTGAACCCTCAAAATAGCCAACATCAAGTCATTTATGTCGAGAACTTTTATGTTTATCATCGATGTATGGCAATAAAGTTGGCTGCAAAATGTTGGTGTGCGTTCAGGGACCTGAAGAGTAGAAGAAACTAAAAAACAAAGGGGTATTAAATTTCATTCCCATTTTTACGCGAGAGTTTTCGAGTTGCTAAATATCCGTGAATGTCACAATAAAGTACTCTTTGCCGGTTTCCTCTCATTGTCGGACAAAATAAAGTCTTTACAAAGTAACAGTATTTCTATCTAGAATCCCCTGATGAGGTAGAATAGCACTGGGCATGGTCAACGATATCCATAACCGGTGGGGTAAACTGCTGCGTAATTAGTCGTTTAATGCATAATGTGGAACTTGCTTTAAGACACTTGAAAAATTCTGTCTTTTTTGAGAGTCCTCTAACATTTCGGTGGCAGGCGTTGGGGTTATATTGGTTTGCGGTATTTTATCTGGATGGTCGCATTCTCCTGTGAAGTGGTTAAATTAGATGGTTTGATAACGGACGAATCCCGTCCTCCATACTCTTCCTGTATAAAGCGACGTTCGCTGGCAGCGCAAGTTTCAGATAGAAAGACGGGTGGACTTTCCGTCTACGTTTTTTCGGCGAGATTTGGCGTCGGTTAAGCCGTAGGTTAGTTCTACCAGACATTATGGCGGTGCTTTTAATACTAAATTCCGAAGAAATCTTAAATACGGATTGTTATAAATGCTCTGTAGTAGTAATTAAGTGACCATTTACGTAGGTTGATCAAGGCGACGTTTTCTTATTTCATTTAAACTGTCTGCTGATATTTACTGCTTACCCTGTCCGGAATTCATGTCCTTCTACTAAAAATTCCCCAGTAAGAAAAAGAGCGCTGATAGGATAGAACCGGATGAAAAGTCAATTGTTTACTCTTCTGACGAAGTGCGTAGATTTTGACAGATTAGAAAAATCCGTCATTTATATGGATTGCAAGGCTTACATTTCCCTGCTTGATTGCCTTCTGTCAGAGTATGAGCTCATCTATTTCCTCCTATTTCCGCTCACCTACTTACCCTGGTAATGCCTATTCTCTTCACGCAAGCTATTGCCATGATAGATGGAATGCAGAAAGCGGATTCTTCTAACGCCCATCATCACGAAACCGACAGACTCAAAATAACCAGTCTAGTTCTGAAGAGAGGGCGATCTCAAATCGTTTCGCTATTGCAAAGAAACAGATCACATAAACAAATTGCAGATTCAATTGCTAGATTTCTTGATTGTGTAAAGTAGGAGCGAACAACCACCACCACCACCATTACCACAGAGAAGTAGGTCTGCAAAATCTCCTAATAAGCAATGTGCCGATAAACTGCTGGAGAGGGAATCGCGTTGGGTTACTTGTGCGGACGCATTAACAAGTGCTTCATCAGCCCTTAGAAACGGCTGGTATTTAGGCATGTCGCAGTATTTCGTATCCTTCCAGTCCCATTACCTGCTCAATCGGCCGTGTAAATTACACATAGGGACTTAAGGACAAAACTACTCAAGCTGATAGACTTTAACTTTGATGATGCATTAAAAGAAGACCACTATCGTTTTGACTTTTCAAAATTTCTCACCCTAACACCATGCGCATTAAAATATTTTCATGAATGGAAGAAGATATTAATCGTTTGTAGTTTTTTGAATATGAGAGGCTCTGAAATGCCGAATGGCTTGCTACACTGCAAACAGAGATACTGGTCTAAAAGCCGTGAGTGGTTAGGCTCACCGGTGAGTTCAGGTTCACGCAGTACTTTCTGAGGTGATTAAAAATGGCAGCATTGAAACTGAAATTTATAAACTAGATGGCATATGGAGAACGCCCGTGACTCCAGCTCCTTTCGCCTGTGCCCTACATTTGAAGACGACTGTATAGGTTTTAAAGTGGTGTCTGTGTTCGCAGTATGGTAAATAATTATCTGTGTACTACTGGTTGCCTGCGGTTATTTTCCAGTAGCTGATGGATTTCAGACCAAATAGTCATATCGACTTTCTGAGCGAGCCCAAGAAGTTTGTTACGATGAACTTACTCCCCGTTTGCGCGTTACTTTTCCACGACATTACAGAGGACTTTAAAGAACATGTTTTATCCTTTCTAACCCTAGACAGATATTATTTTAATGTACTTTCTTAAAATATTTTCTAAGGAAGATAAAATTATATTATATAACAAAAAACCAAAACAGACGTTGTCGTCTTCCTTAATCTTTTATTAACGCTCAACAGTAGTAGTCAACTCGATACGACCGACCAGTTGCCTTCTGGGATTGCATATACAGTAGATGTGCTAACTCATGAAATGTCAACCAAAATTTCGAAATGTGTTTTCGTTTCGAAAAGAGAAAGTGTTGTAAAACCAATCATGATGCAGCATACATCAATAATGATCCAGTTACCTCAGGGTCTCGGCTTTTGAAATAACGTATTTTCGGTTGCATGCAAGATCTATACCCTGCAAAAAAATGACTACATATTTAGTATTCATTTTTCTCATTGATTTTCGATGCCCTTGAAAATTGAATTATATTTCATGGAAAACATGCATAAAAATCTTCATTCATTTACTTATTCGGTAGAACATTACGCCTTCTTCCGATTTCATCCTCAAATGAAGTGTATATTTCGGTTTTAAAAAACTTTTCTAATTCCCGAATAATTTTGAACCCGATATGCTGTTACACTTGCATTCAAGGTTTCAAAACTAAAAGCTGAACATTTTCCGTGTACGGAAAACCATGCATGTCTCTACGGTGTTAAGAGGAGACCATATGAGGTTCATAAAATTAAGCAGTGGATTTGAGCAACATTGTTAACTTTACAAGTCACATTCGTAAATGCAGATACATGACGTTTCATGAATGGCCATTTAACGGTATTAAAAAATCTCACAATTAGAAACTTTTTAAAACGAAGCATATTGTTCTTTTGAGTATGAAATTGGAAGAAGACGTGATGTTCTACCGAATAAGTAAAAGAATGAATATTTTTACGCATGTCTTCCATGAAATATAATTAAATTTTCAAGGGCATCGAAAATCAATGAGAAAAATGAATAGTCCATATGGAGTCATTTTTTGCAGAGTATAGATTTTGCATGCAGCCGAAAATACGTTATTTCAAAAGCCGAGACCCTGAGGTAACTGGATCCTAATTGATTTATGCTGCATCATGATTAGTTTTACAACACTACTCAATTTATCTTTTCGAAACGAAAACGCATTTCGAAATTTTGGTTGACATTTCATGCGTATGCACATCTACTGTACACTTCTTCGTCTTGTACAGCCATATTTTCCGAATTTTGTCGGAGCTCCTGTGTAGAAAGGGATTTTAAAATGACAAAACCGTAAAATGAAAGGTTACTCATTCACGGCGCCTCCAAAACCGACCAACATAGCGTTTTTCATAATGGGGTCCGGTTCGTCCGCCATCTATTTGTGCCAGAGCACTAACCAGCGATCTCTTGTTTATCCACGCGGTCATTAAGAAGGATATTTCTTCTGGGTTAAATTCTAAACTTTTGGCCACTCTAAAATAAAATATGCCGTCAGACAAGGACTGAAATCTTTGCCTTGTTTCAAATTTAATCGGCTCGTATTGACTATTCATTATTGTGCACTCCCCTCTGGTGTCTCACAGATCGGATGTCAAATGACGCTTTTCTCAACACGCAGCGCATGCATCTAAAGGTACGCTAAAAGGTCAAATTCTGCTCTTCAATGTCCTCACCTCTTAGAAAGATGTGAAAAGTGAAACAAGATATTTACTTTCATTTAGGCCAAAGTTATCTAACAATTGATGAAGTAGCTACGACTTCTACGGCTCAATACTTTATTGAAGCTGTTTGATCTTCCCAAAACCGCATCGGTATGAAGACAAATATTTATTTCTGAGAAGAAATGATGGTTTTGCGCTGTATTCAGCGACATCGCTTTTCTAATTGTCACTACGAAAAAACTGCTAAGAGCGTATGCTGGTTGGCGCCGCAACCAACTGCTCGCGAATCAAAGCCTGGAGTTCTGCGCTCAAATATACAAACATACAGCAGATGTGTTATCACCTGAAATGCTGACTGAAACTCTGTAGTGGGTTTTTGATTTGAAAAGACAACTTAGGTAGGCTTGAAATATTAGTGATTGCTTGGAGTAGTCCAAAAATAGCTCAATCGTGTCTGGATGCTGGCTTATGAATGCGTTTCTTCTCGGCCGTCTGCCAAAACTGCGTGTTTAAAAAAATGGTTGTTTAGTTAGCATGCTTGCTTCCCATTAAATTTCGATTATTCTATAATCTTTCATAGTAAAATATTCGTTCTGTCACTCCTTTGGGGAAAAATTGCGCCTTGTTTATGTTTCATTCCTGATGGCACAGCATAATCTGATCTTCTAAAATTTCAAGATTTTCTAACGAATTTGAACCTGGACTGTCGCGGCACTTGCATTCAGGATCTCAAGCTGCAGGGTTTGTATTTTTGTGTAGGGATAATTCTCCATTTCCATGAACTGTTGAGGAGACGCCATTAGGAGTGCACAAGACTTTGCAACAAATCCGAACCATATTGTATACTCTACAAGAAAAGTTAATAAATGTGGAGTTACGACGGTTTGTGATTGTATACTTTACGATCTCAAATCATCTTATAGTTGTTAACTTTTTAAAACCATAAGATGACCTATTTTCAATTATGACGTTTATAGAAAACGTAGTTCATTAATGAATGTGTAAAATGACGAATATTTTGCGCACGGTTGCAATAAGATACATTTGAACCTAAAGAGTCGCCAAAAATCGACTAAGGAAAATGATAATAACAAGCAGTCCTTTTTTACAGATGGCACTAATGAAGCCTGCTCGAAAACTGGCATCCCGGCGTAACTGAAATATCTTGAAATTTATGCTGTTTGGTGACTGCTAATACGGTCTCACTAAAGTAAACTTTTGTCGAAAATACGTTTCAAAATTCGACTAAAATTTCATGCGATAGCACAGCCATCGCACATAAATACTGCCTTTGCGTTTGTTGTGTCTCAAAGTGGGTGAGGAAGAGGAGGGGGCGCGTGTACAAGCAAAACTAGGCGAAAAAGCATAAACGTCTAGAGAAGGCGCACTTTTCTTTCATCCCCCTTGAGGGATAGCACACCCGGCACGTGAGTGGTTAATAAAATGTTGATGTTCGCTTGCCAAAGACAAATGTAATAAACTTATACGAGTCACATGATGTGACTCACCTAATCATCCATGAACGCGAATTCAGGACAAAAGGCAACGAAAATATTTTTTTCACCGCGGAGACGGCCTAGATGCTGTACTAGATTGCGTATTTTTGTGACTCAATCTTTGATAATTCTCGCAAAAGAAAAGAACGACTCAGGCGTTGGTTACTTTAGGGGAGTCGATTCGACGTTGACAAAGGATAGCTGTTGGTTTTTTTCAAAATACGAAACAAAGCTTAGCATACTAAAAGAGATGCAGTGTTTCCAAGGTGATTTATGATGGCTGAATACGATTGATATATATTGTACATTTTTCGGATTCCCTGTCGTTAACGAACCACGTAGTTCATATAGGGCATGCAACGGTTCCAATGATCTAATGAAGGTTTCTGATTATAGCATGCACAGCGGATCCGCAGAGTCCGAAATCGTTTGAAACACCAAAACTGTCTGTCGCTTAATGTGTTACACGGCTCAACTCAACAGATATCGTGAAAGGGATATTTCTCACGCTTACTTAGGGCAAATGCTATATAGGCCGATCCACAGGCGAAGTTGAACCCTGTCTACGTGAGTTCATATTGCTCTACGCGACACCGGAACCCCCAGAGCTTTCCTCCTTCGACATCGGAGCACCGGAATACATATGCTTCGGTGTGCAGTCTCAATACTTACGGGCGCATTTAGCGTCCACATTAGAGTTTTGCTACCCTAGAGAACAGTCCCCTTGCTTGGCAGTATTCTGCCGTCGCCGCTTTGGTCTGAAGATCAAATTGCGCTTGTCTGATTTTTTTGCTACCTGGAGCTGGTGATGTGTATTTTGAAATCAAAAATAACCATTATTACCTACTCTGTTCACATATGCATATTTGGAACTCCTGTTCTTATCTCTTATTGATTGTTCGTTCCATTGGGTCTTTAACTGTCAGACATTTGCAAGTGACGGTTTATTACACTTATTGAGCGTGACTATTCGTTTATTTTTCAAGCAACGCGCTCACTGCTATCGCCATATGCAGGCGTAGTAACTCATCAACTCAACCATCTCGAAATAAAATCCATATTCAAAAAGAAATTGGACAATAAAGGTCCATTCCTGGATGTATATATGCAAAGGAAGACCGACGTTACATTACGCACATCAGTTTGCCGCATAAAAACTTGTGCAAACATCATTCCACCTGATAGGAGCAACAACCCAATCCCCTGAAGACGGTGTACCGTCAACAGCTTGTCTTGCCGGGGAAAAACAGATTACTTTGACAAAAAACTACCAAGGCGACAAAAATTACCTGGTTGAATTATTTCTCCCTACAACTTTGCTCGTCGATGCGTAAAGGAGAAAGACCTATAAGAGAACTAGATGGTCTCGACCATTTCCCACACTACGAGTGCGTCTGAAATCCTTAAAAGACACTTGGCGTAAGACCACAGGCCAATGACGCAATTGTATGCATTCAGCTTGAACAGCTTAAGGGGTGGGTTGGTTGTCTTAATAAGAAGGAAGTGTTCTACAATAACCCGCACGATGCCTGCAATGGCGTAAGTTGTGGTCAAACGGGGGCGTCCGCATCTACACGCATCAACTAGCAGCTAGGAGGCTGGACTATCTGTCCCAAGTGACTATGCATACCCTAAATACTGGATACATCTTTGTCTGGGACGAAACTGCTATCTTCCTAAAAGCGTTGAGAATTTACTAAGCATACACCTAGAGGAGTCATGCATCAGTCGGCACATTGAAGTTAGATGTCGTGTACAAAAATTGTGGGGAAAAAATTGACGAGTGGCGACTTCTTAAAGTAGATTTGTAATGTTAACTGCTTTTCGGATATTTACTTTATGTGCGACAGTGGCCTAAGGGACCATAGCTGAAAACATAACCAGCTTATTTCCTGGGATGCCTGTCTTCTAATTCACAAGAAATAGGACAGCATAAAGAGAAAAACATCAGGCACTTATCGCGCGCAAAAGTCCCCTTCGATTCGCCTCTTACAGACTTTCTTTGAGTCTTCTAAATACAGCACCAGAGTTAACGAATCAAATGCGCGGCAAACTGAGATTGACACCGTCGGCTATAGTCCGGAAAACTTCTAGGGGCTATTTTTAACCAATAATGTAACATCCCTGTAAATAATAATCCGCATCTGACCTCTCGGCTATTTTAATTTCAATTGCGGGCTCTGGGTCCCGTAGAAGATAATGCCGACAAAGAGAAGGCAAATTCAAATGGCAGTTGCTGGCCTATTAGACGTCGGGCAGCTGTGTTCGTGGATTTTAGAAACCAATGGATGGGTCAGAGTTGTGCATCTTGGATTGAATTTGTGTGTGTGTGTGAGAGAAATGTCCTCTATTTTGAAAGCATTCTTCAGCATTTTCAGCAAGCATGGATACATTTTCTTTGACTAGGATACTAATTTACAAATGTTGCAAGAGTAATCATGTTTGCAAAAAACCAAGTACTCTATACGGGACAGTCCAAGTCTCAATTTCTTTATTTCGCTGTATTTAACGCGAGGTATCGTGTCAGAAATGACAATAGAGAATGTTGATATGCCAATGTATGCCAAGAGATATGTCGGAAACCACGACGCATGAGGCGGTAGGACTGCGCAGCAGTCAGTTCAGCGCGAAGGAGACAGACAACATTATCCAGAATCTGATTAAAAGATTGACAGTTGTGAATTATCTTTATATTATAATTACTAATAAAACGACACAGGAATACCAGTGGCAGAAAGGAGCATTAGGATTACTCGTTATAATACCAGAACGTCTTTTCAACCCAGAGTAGAAAACATTACAAGGGAACAACAAAGAATGAGAAGGAGGTGCAACCATCTGTGAATATTAGGACTAGAGTGTTAAGATGTGTGATGAGAACGTAAACGACCAGTTTACTGAACGAATTTACGAGTTTTTTTAAAAAAGGACGTTAACATGAAGGTGAATGGTAGATGTGGACACAAAGTGGAACTGAAGGGCTGAAAAGGGATTTTTCTTTGGAAGCAATGCCAAAGGACTCAGAAATGGGAGAAGTTGGCGTTTGAAACATAAACTGAACTGACTTTTGATTGTTAAGTAAGATGTTGTTTTAAAAATTTGAAGCATTTTGTCCCCGGTACGAAGCTGAAGTAGGCAAGAACGGCAGGATTTATTAGAACCAAAAAATTTCGCGACTGCTCTTCAGCTGCTTCCTGTCGCTTCATAAGAGGGATAACGAGTGAGAACAATACAACAGATTTGAATTCGTGCAGGAAATGGATGCAGAAACAGCAAGGTTAGGGTTTTGGGCAAAGTTGGCTAATCTGCATCGATTTTCTGCACGAATTCAAATCTGTTGTATTGTTCTCACTCGTTATCCCTCTTATGAAGCGACAGGAAGCAGCTGAAGAGCAGTCGCGAAATTTTTTGGTTCCAATAAATCCTGCTGTTAAGTAAGAGGCCATATTTCCAACGACCTGCACAGACCGGATCTAAGCCTTCCTTAAAACACTGGAGATGAGTCAAATGTTAGAGGTGATGATTAACGACCATACTGTCAGCATAATTAACAAACAGACGGCCATTTGGTGATCTCAGGTGATCAGTGTGAAGTGAAATACCATAAAGGGATAGAATGTAACCTTGAAGGACTCCAAAGTGATCGGTAGGAGCGGTAAATTTCGGCTCGCCATGCTGGACCCCTTGAGCGCAGAATGTGCAATGATCGTTAAGACCAGAAACATTCCAGCCAGGAGATCCGCACAGAGATGTTTTGGTAGTGAGATGCGCAGAACGGTTCAGAAGGCAGAGGGATGGCCAAGAAATGCACACGTTTAAGTACGGCAGCCCTTATTTAGATCTCCAGAGAAGATCACAAAAGTAACCACATTCTGGGTATTGCGCCTGATCTCATACGCAAATTGTAAAGAGAAAGATAAGTTGGAGGGAAAGAACGTGACAGAATTTAAATGAATTCGTCCAGCAAGCTTCAGAGGTGCGAAAGGGCAGACAATTGAATAGAAAATATACGATCAAAACTGTGGATTTCCTAGGGTGAGGAGTGATTCTTACTGTGCGTCAAACGTCAGATATCGTGGATTCCATGAAAGACATTAATACGGTTTGTCAAAACAGGGACTATTAGATAACATTAAGATTAAAGGAAAATTGGTGAGACAGGAAATATTGATTTACCAACATTTTCAGGATATTTCTCCACTACTATCACATACACAGAAGGAAATAACAGAAGGTGTAGGGAAATGTCGTTTAAAAAAAGAGTGAAATCCTCCGAAATAATAATGATATTTGCATTTAGGGAGTCTAAATCAGCATCAACGAGTGCCAATGGGTTACCTTGGTCATCGAAATGTTTCAGATTTCTCCAGAGATCAATGGCGAAAAGAGGAAGAGAGGAGTAAAAGAAGAGAAAGAAGGCTGACTAGCAAGCAAATCATTTATTCTGGCAATGTTTTTTCCTCACTAAAACGTTAACGGCCCCAAAGCTGCCACATAATCTTAGGCTTTAAAATACTGTCGTAGAAAGTGGAGTTAGGATGAGAAGATACTAACAGGTACAATCAAAACTGTTTCGCAAGTTCAACAAATAACTAAAATTTTATTTAAAAATAATATATGAACACAATTCGCCATCGAATAGTTTAAGAAGAGTTAGGGTAACAACAGTTATCGAACTCAGAAGTAAAAGAATGTTTTCTGCAGATGCGATGCAAACCGAAATTTCCTCTCAGGTTTGATTACCGGTTGGAGTTTCAAAGTGAGGTAGTTCTTTGGGAAGCATGATAGCATAGAATGATCTCAACTGGACAGGGATCTCTGAGTTTAATGTGGGAAAAATTAGGGTGGTTAACAAAGTGTGATCAAGAGGGACATCGGTTCGTGTAGGAAAAGAAACTAGGGCATAAAAGCATAAAGGCCTAATGGGACGAGGGTTCACAGGCTAAAATAGTCGCATAAGAGAATAAGATGTTCACATAACAATAAAACCATTCTCTTTGAAAGTCAAAAATTACGTTAGGTTGCCTTCACAGTTATGGGGTAGCATATAAATACTAAGGACTATATTGCTCTTTGAATTACTTAACTGAGTTGACTTACAAACAACGGCAATAACGTCAATCAGAGCATCACAGCCATTTGCACAGACACGCTGCGAGTTTTTGCACGAACAATTTAGCATTCCAGCATGTCCTGTTGATGGTTAATCTTATTTCTACCCTACATACATGCAAAACTGGTCTGTTTGTCTTAAAGATTCTCATATCGGGCTGTGGTTGAACCTCAGCATGTCTGAGAATGTTAACAGTTCAATCACTCGACGTCTTACACGAGAATCAAATCCTCCTGAAGTACTTTCAGAACATTTCTTAGAGATGATGTGTAGAGAACCGAGAGCTTTTGTTGTAATACTGGTGGCCACTCTAGCCTGCGAGCACGATGCAATAGGTCCAGTCAGCATGGCCTAATTGGTTGGTTACAACTTGAAAGAGAACTTTCGGTTTTTCACCACTGTGTTTGACGTAAGGATAAGATCCCTATAAATCCTTTCTTAGGTTATGATTATTGTAACTTTTTCTCTAATTAAAGTAGCAAGAATTTATCTGGTTATCGTAAATTCATTAAATGGCTACTAGTGCGTCCCCTTCAAAATTAAATTGAATTCCGACAAGAGTTCCCTTATGCATACTGCTCACCCACACTTTCTTCAAAGTTTAACAGTAACTACATATGTGTACCAAGAACAACTTTTGAAAATCCGAAAACTGTAGAAAGTTTGCACTTATTGGGTATGTCACTAACTCATCAGTAAAATTCGGATGCACGGTCCTTACGGTAGCATCTCCCCTCTTGTGCGAAAGAAAGTGGCTATAGACCTACAGGTTAATTAACGGATTGTGTGGGGGCTGTTAATCGTCTGACTTTGCAAAGAGTTAAGACAGTGAAGGACTAAATGGAAGCACGATAGTCAAGGGACCTGGCCATTCATGAAATTTATTTTGAGAAAATAATTCCTTTGTTGGTCCTCTGCCCTAATTATCGGCTTAGCCAATCTTGGAGCGGATAAAGGTCTTGTCTCTACTGAGATATAACCTTGATAAAGGGCAGTTCGGCGAAGATGGACGCTAAGCATAAACTGATAATTTGTCCACCAAGGCGAAAATTACGCAAAAATCTTGTGGCCCGAAACAGAGCGTAAATGAGAAAAACATTACTAAATAATATTGAAAACCAACACGCTTGAGTCTTAGAATAAGACACTTAATGGCGTAAGGCAAAGACCATGAAGAATAAACCAATTTTCCTAAACATATTTCCGTGAAGCCTTTAAGTACAGATTGCACTGTGTTTTATTTAAATGGTTTCATAGCCTTTTTTCGAAATGTGATTCGCTAAACAAATTTATCCTTATCCATTTCGTTGAGTGTTTCTTACTTGCGCATTATGTTTGTCGAAATATGCAGTTTAAAATTAAGCAAAGATTGGAGTAATATGCAATGAGTTGTAACAGTCAGACTTTCCTATTGGACAATGTCTTTTTTCCAGTCTTGATTTATATTAGTCCACTCGGACAGTTTTAATCACCATCAAAGTCCGAAAAACATCCACAGCAGCGACCTACATATCCTAATCTCAGTTCCTTTTATTGACGAAAAAACAAACGCCGTCTTCAGATCATCCAGTTGTTTGACTAAAAATGTACCAGCTACATACAGTATTACAAGCCGACCACCCATGCGGGTACTAATGGGGTCACATCCGGCTAAAATTGAAAGCGCGGGCAAAAAATGTGATACCTGTGGTATGGTCGGCCTCTAGCCCGAGTCTTCACACTGCATCTTAAATAGTTCTGACATGAAGGATTCCGCTGGTCGCAAGGGATAGCATTTTAAAACAGTGGCACATTTTATTTTAAACGCCATCAGGCTCTAAAAAACCACATAACGGTAAATTCACCGTTGCAGAACAATTTTGCCTTTAGTTTCAAGATTCTTATTTTCCTTTTGAGTACAGCCGCACTAAAAGTCAGAGGTTGTTTAAACCGATAATTTTACAAAGGCATCAATTCAGTATATACCTAACTTTTTGCACAAGACGACAAAGTATTACGGACTTCGATAGTCAGCAAGCAAAATGATCTAACCCCTTATCGCAATGCGGAGGACACATTGATGTCGATATGATCGATGAAAAAAGTCTAACGGATTTAACTATAGCTTAGACACTTGCCACCTCATCGAGCAAACTCCGTTGTGACGCCTAACATTTCTCACAGGAATTTTCATCCCCGTGAAACGTCTCAGGCATATTTTTGCCTGACTGGCGCAAAAAACGATAATTGTCTAAAATAAGCAGGATAACGCAAAGTTTATTCTTCTTCTCCAAAAGCAAAACGGCTGAATTTGAGGAACTGTACAAGGACAGCATGTGCGAAAATCTACTGACCTGAAACGCACGGATGGTTTAACTAAGAATTCTGGCGGCATTGAAGAGCCAGATTTTAAAATTCGCCCGCCAATTTGCTGCTTCTACGATGAGTACTGCCTTTTTTGTAAACATTTTTACAAATCTTGTAACTTGGTCGTATTGCTATCGAGTTCGGTAGAAAAATATGTGGGAGCTGATTCTCAAACAATTTTTCTACGCATATTACTTCATAGCCGTTTTCGATGAAAGGCAACTTGTTGAAAAATTAATTTTTCAGTCTTTTCGGAAAGATTACTACCGGAATGTCGTTTCCAATGCTTCCAGAAAAGAATATAGAGGATAAGTCTTCAAGCAGATATTTTCTCCAACAGTTTTGCATCAGGCCAGGACATCTAAATAGTGGGTAGATTCAATTAAAACCTGCCATTAATTGAGGAAATAGAATAAAGTTTAGGCAGAATAGCATTACCCACAAAGACAAGGGAGACTGTGTAATACCATCCTGCCTATATAATGCGCCGCTGCACGGCTGCTCGTTAGGCTCGAGGGAGAAAGCCCGTAAGGCAAAACGGGATGAGTTCCGTAGAGACAATTGCTGAGTGTCCGTATACCAGAGTAAAGCATATAGTCGAACGCCATCCATACGAACCTTATTAGATGGTGATGTTTACTGTGTGCCACGAAGGAGTAGGAGAAGGGGTATGGCAGGGAAAACTACATGCGGTTAGCACGGCAAATGCGGAGCCTACAAGAGGGTTTGTGCGCCCAATAGCGGCCTGCGAAAATGATTAAACCACTTCAGCGCTAACCACTAGACAGCCTGCTGGTGATTTTTTTAGCATGGCTTTGTAAAGCAATTGGGGGATTCTTTCGTACCTATACGATTTCCGAGATTAACTGTGCGCGCGAGAAAGACCCTGCTTAATCTCCTCATTTTATCTTTTGTCAGTAATTCTGAGGGGTGTTTGCGAATTTATTGGATGGGCTCAAAGTAGTGACGAATTCAACCTGTTTGACAGGAATAAGTATAGGAGTAAATGCCCTTTGAGTTCGTCCGAGCTTACAAACTATCTTTTGCTCCTCCATACAGGACAACATTTCTAGAGAACATTAAGAAAGCTGTTGCTGCTAGAACCGTCACAGAAACAGCTTGGTCAAACCTTCATTTTGGGAATTCGCTGTCTGCGTCTCCTTTGAATGGTATTTTGAATGTCTCTTCCCGTCGTCATTATGGTGGGTTTTGCTGGTTTCTCGGTAATATTGTTTGCTTTAAATCTATTTGGATACCCTCTGTCGCAAAAGAAGGTCGGGGATTCTTCCAATTTCGTCGTCGACATCCTCTGACGAACATTTGTTTCTAACTCTTTGCATCCAGCAGCGAACTGGATAAGACTTCTGTTAAAGGGGTGTCAAACTGCTAAAGATCCATTATTGTCCAGACCACGTTTTTTGCTAAACACTTGCTCGGCCGCTATCGTTGGATATTGTGTATTTGAGACAAAGTTGCCGCATTCACCTCCAATGTAAACTTCATTTGCTAGTGTGCCTGACTTACAATATCTAAGAGGGCAGTTACGTTGGTTCACGTAGTGGAAGTTACAGAGGTGCCATTAGCGTAACGACCGAAATGCTTCAGACCATTGATATGTTTGACTAGTTGGACTAATCACTGCTTGCCCATGAATAGTCGAGTTGGCTCAGAAGGACATTTTCGTAAAAAGGATTTTCATAGACGCCCTGGAGGGTTCTGAATAATTTGACAGCTGTACAAAAATATGGATACCTATTAGTTACTTAAATCTGGTAGACATCTTGTGGATTCTAGATTAATAGCATTAGAAATCCTGCTTGGTAAATTAGCTTGCTGTATCTGATTTTGTGGCTTCCATACTTTACGGTAGGCTGGGCTTTAAAATTAACCAAATGTGATTAAATTCACGGCATCCGGTGGAGCCTCATAGCTCAGGTGGTCATGGCGTTGGCCGTACTTAAGTCCTTTGACTGTTGTCGTGGATTCAAATCCTATCCTGGTTGTCCAGTTTTTGACAGGTGGGTCAAAATAAACAGGATTTTATAATGGCGACCATGCAAATATTTAAGAAGTCAAATTCCGCTAAAGTACGTTTTCAGTCACTCATCACCAGGTTTCTGCAATATGTTACGGTAATGTAAAGAAAATTAAAATGTAGTCACCAAAAAGATTCCATGAGAGAGAAGGTTGTGGACGTTCAGACACGTGAGAGGTAATTAAAGTCTAATTCTGAAATGAAAATGAAGGAAAAGGGGGACTTTGACAGTGATTTATGCATATATTTCGTCGTCGTAACGCTACATGCCTGAATGCGCGATCGAAAATGCAGGGCTCGGCTTGAAGGATTGCGCAAACAAGTTCTGCGAGGGCGAGGTTGGACCTGCTAATTATATGGCCACTGGCTTCGCCGTGGCAAGTATCCACTGCCGCGCAGGAACTTGGATTGCCACATTGGCACTTTACTGATGACTCGAAATGCTTGGTTGAAGTCTACCTTGTGACCGTTGTCAATCAAGTGGAAAAAATTGTACTCGGGAAAAGACTTTTCCCTTTTGAACAGTACGTTTTACTGGTGTGTTTGTTAAATAGTTTTGACGAGAGATCACGCAACAGGGTGGAGGTTGCGTAAAATTTTAGTTCTCTGAAGTATTTGCCGGTACTTCCGTTTTCAATCCTATGGTCACAGCATTCTCTGCCAAAACCGGATCAGTTTCCAAGGGCATGATGACAACAGTGATTAAACGCACTTAACATGATAGTCTGACTTTAAATGGAAAATAACAATCTGAGGAAACTGACATAAGCCGCTTGGGCTCCTGCACAAGGTTTGTGCTGAATTTTGTAAAAAGTCTCAGATTCGTAGCGTTTTATACTTTTATCACAACCAAGTGGATTCACATCACACTAAAGATTGAAATTGGATTTTATTTCTAAAGAATCTTCACTCAATTCCTTTCCCTATATCCTCATCGGAAAAATGAATTTTAACACGAGTCTAGAACTGTGAACCGGAGAGTAGACTGTAGTTTAAACCTACGGAATCTATAGCGAAAATTAAATCACTTATTAGGTTTCAAGATGAGATTTCTGACTAGCAAAATGCGTTTTGTGTTTTTTACCAACTTGAGATAAAATGGTTAAAGTTCTTCTCTAAAAGGCGGGTGCCGAATTTCCTATGAATAATGCAAATCTCAGTCACAGGCTTATTTTTGTCTACAACAAGAGTAAAGAGCACAACTGCAGTCGGCTTGAGAACAAAATGGCAGCATGCCGTCAAACTGGTCAGCGGACGCACAAAACCTAACAAATCGTAAGCACCAATAAATATCCCGTAGGCACTAGAATGCAAACGCACAGTCAACGAATTGTCTATCTTTACTGGAATTCATCATCTTTAGTTTTAAAACAACATTCATCGATACCCGCTCATATTTTTGATTTCTGTGTGTTAGTAGATAATTTAAATCTGCAAAAAGAACATGTATGTTTTATTTACTGGATGCAACAACGACTTAGACTATAAAAGACTGCTATCGTCTGTTCAGAAAGGCAGGAGTGACCAATAAGAATCTATGTGGACAGTTTTCAGAGACAAGGAAAGTTGATTCACACACAGGAAGCTGCAAGGACAAACGGAAGGCGTAATGTGTTTGTTTCTCATTGGAGTGTGGAGAGAAAGAAATTTTTACTAGCAAGCGACATTTCCTGGCTCATTAACTCAGAACCAATCCCCTGCATTACCAGGCGCCTTAAGTTTAAACACTTGCACCATCATTCGTCATTGAAACGCATACGTCATATTAAACAATCTCGGAACTAATTGCAGTAGGAAGCTCAAACATCTAAGGTGTGCTCTCACGAGCTTTCATTTTTATAGGGCCAACAGCCCTCAGTTTGTTCGACTGATACAATATAAAAGGAGAAAACTGAAAGTTGTATATTTTTAAGAGCTTAAAGGGATTCCCTAATAAGCAGTCAAACCTGTCCTTCTAGTTCAACTTGTGCACTATCAGGCGGTTTCAACACCGCAGCACCAGAAACCTTCGGTTACATCTGTCGGACTTCATATGAGAAGCAGAAATTTAAGACTGTTAAGAACAAATTGGGGTCTAAAGGTTAGTCTCCAGCAAGCGGCCAAACTTACCTTTTGAGTATGCTTGTTATATCCGTACCATCTTATAAAATCAGGCGGGAAAACTTCGGTCGGCCGCAATCCTCTACCTGATAGTCTTCTATACCGAGGAAGCATCCAGCGAGAATTAAGTGGATATTTTTTATCCAAACTGCTAACGTCCAAACAAAACCCCTTTCCTACTGCGCAAGACTATGAAAAACCATGAATAAAAAACAAAAAAAATAAAATATCGTCTTTGTCTACATGATCGCGGACTTTGTCGTGTGTGCACTGCGTATCTCCTTTCGGAGAACCCAGTCTAGGTGCATCGCGATCGATAGGTCCTGTCATACAGTTCGGACTAGAGCGAGCACCTCAATTTAACCTACAAAGGCAAGTCTGAGGAGGTGAACAATTTGCCAGAAATATATTCATGCGAGTTGCAGGGTCTAAATAAATATCCTAGGTCAAAACCACAATACCTGTTCATGAACTAAATTAAAGTCCTCCATAGGTTGCTGCTAGAGACTTTACCAGTGTTTTTACGGTTGCATCACAAGGAGGGAGTTTATTTGACGAAAGAAATTGTGAAGCAATACGCAAAAATCGTTGACGTTTTTTAATTTGGATTTCCAGCAGTTTTTCCCGCATCCTTTAGAAAAGCAAATCCGCTTTCAACTGTATCTGAGCTGCACAAATTAAATGAGACTGCTTACTAAGGTTTGGTGTCATTTTAGCGATCAGACTTGAAGAATAACTACTGGTTAGAAAAGGGCTGTTTACTATTTGTCTGTTGCATTGCTCATGACATAGAACGTCATGTTGAGCTCAAAACATTGTTTAGGTAAGTAAATACTAGTTTTCTGTTAGGATCGCCTTTTATGAATGACGTCAAACTGGGTTCAAGCAATTACACTGATTTGTGTTTCCTTTGGATCTGCTATTGTCCCAGAGTACGTTTGATATTTCAAAACTTGAAAATGGTTGACTTAAAATAATTTACTTGATCTGTTATTAACCGAAAGTTATTATATTTTGTTTCATCAAGGGACACACGGATCTGTATTTTTGTGGGCAGCCAACAAAATATATGACATGAGAAAAAGTAGGTTACATAAGGACACTATAGCGAAGCTTAAAACAGGCATGCGCAGGAGAATTTAATGGCACGTCTATTTCATATGCCACCGAACGACGGTTGAGATGCAAGACTGAAATGACAGGCAGTGCGGTCGAGCCCATATCCAGCAATCCTACCAGAGCAGTTCTAATGTCATGGCCAAAGGATGCCTTTCCGTTCCACGCCAGCACAAACTATGTCGATAAATACACATGCACCTGTAAATGCGAGCGCATTGGACGAATACAAAAGCAGCTGGCAGCCAGGTCAGTTGAGCATCTGCATAAATACCTATTGAAGCAGGAAAATAAAATCCCTCGTCTTTTTATTGGAAAATACCTCCTAGATAACGGTGAATCCGATGATCCCAAGGCTTTCTTCTCAGTTCTTGTCCTGTCTCGAGCAACTCTGGCATTGCGCTACTTCGAAGCAGTCTACATAGAGCGGGAGAAACCCCTTTTCATGCAAACAGGTGGATTACTTATTCAGCTCCAACGTGTTCTGGTAAACCCTAGTCCATTTTTTACACACCCTCTTTTGCGTGTTTTCGTTTTCCTCTTCCCCTTCCTAAGTTGGTTTTTCAAGTTGGCATTTTCATTGATTAGTCTGTATACATTAAACTATGAACTGACGGCATTGGATTTGATTTTTCTGTCAAATGTAAGCTCTCATGTGCTTCCTATTCTTTAAATGGATTATGCGGCAACGGATTGTAATTGACGTGCTGTTGCGAAATTCGTTGACATTAATAAATTCTGCTTTCTATGCCAATTTATGATTCAACCCAGAAAAAATTATTTCAGATGCGGAAAAATAAAAATAACACGGCTGGCTTGCTTCAAAAACTAACATTCACAGCCGACTCTACAATTATTTTGACAAGATGTTTTAAATTTCTGAGCTAACCACAAAGTGAACCAACTACCTACAGTACAGAAAATACAAGAACGACCTTAGAGCCAGAGTGCGTGCAGAAGTGATTTAATTATCATACAATATTAAGATCGCCATTACATCCGCTCTTATGAAATAAAACGACGTAATTCAACAAATAAACGGTCAAAACTAGAAGTACACACGTGCTGTCCGCAGAATTATGGAACTTGGCAACACCTTGTGGGTTGCAAACTAAGGTTGCTTCTAGTAAACTGACTTACTGATTTTGTCTATGAATCGTTAGAGCGGCAAACCTCAGAAGGTACTTTGAAGTGGGTTGCGTTGTGCGCTGTGCTTTGTAGTTATAAGTCTAGACGGGAAAACCTCTTTTAGATGTTATAATAAATGCCGCTTGTTTTTGATAAATGTACTTTCACATAAATGACCGACAGTTAAGATGTTATAAAATGAAATATGCTCTGGGTGAAGATTTTTGTTTTTCCCTAGCATGGTTTTAACATTCTGATCTGAAAACGTGAAGTAAGAAACATATATGGATACAATAGTCCATTATGTTTCTTTATCGCTACAAAATAAACCCTAATATTGTGCAATAAGGTCATTAAACAGAAAGGAATAGTGGCTTTTAAGAAGCTGGTCGGACGGTATTTTGAAGTTAATCCTCGTGTGATAAGTATGTGCCCTTAAATGTAAATTATAGTCTGTTTTATAGTTGCGAAAATTCCCATTGTAAAATTTCAAATGCAATTTGACGTGCGTACGTCTACTTTCAGTAAATTATGTTCAGACCTGTAAATTTATGCGACTACTGAAGTGATAAATTAAATGATACGGGCAAATGGATGGTTATGCTGTGACTAGGATTGGGGAGGGGGGGGAGAGGGAAACACCAAAGTACCAGACAGTGCAAATCAGGGGGTTGGGCCCCGGGGAGAAGAATTATATGCGGGTTGCTGGCTTAATGGCTTTGAACCATGGTAACTGTGGGAACTGTATGAAGTTCTCCTGTGCGCACATGGTCGCCAAAATGCCTTCTTAACTATAACCTGCCATAAACTCCGACCATTTACTTACAGGGATGGAAAAATGTCAGTTTTCAAAAGAGCATATATCCAAAAGTTTTTTCCGATTGATTACTTTGAATAAGATTCTTTAGTTAAAAAGTCGAGTTTTGTGAATCTAACTCAGTCAACGTGCCCTCTAATGCCTGATGATATTGCTAGAAATGCATATCCACGCCTGACCTTTTGGTGAAAAGCACCAGAGCAAGGGGAATTTAACTTTTTATGTTTAGAAAACACTATTTCAACGACCACTAGCGTACGCATGTTTTGCATTAAGATGCCTGCGAATAGGGGGCATATTGTGAAGGACGTTATGCCAAAATCTTTTAAGGGATAGCTTATATATCTTTATCCGTTTTACTTTTTTGAAAATTTTAAAATGAATAGTGTAAACCTTTGGTGAACAAACTAAAAGTGCGCAGGCCTAGAGAAAACATAAAATCGAAGAAAGTTTATGAACGAATATGCACACTTTTCTGTATAAAAATAGGTTGGTATATTGTGAACCCCCCATATTTGTTGATTGTATTGATTGACAAAGTTTTGCATTTCGTGCTTTAGTTTGAAGCTTTTATTAACTTTCTGGCCATGCTTGGTATATGAATTGCCAATGCAAGCAAGATAGACTCGTAAAACTGTAGCTCTGCCAGGGAGCTCGTCAACCGTCCCATCAGGTGTTATAATCTTTAGATTATGTCTGGTTTAACTCGTGGTTAACCAAAGCGCAGTGTCATAAAAACGAACTGCCTGGTGTGGTTTTGGTGGAATGTGAAGTTTTGGCTGATTAACTATTCTCACCTTCAATCAGACATGTTCGGCAACATTTTAACATTAGAAATTTGCAAGACATTTTATGCCATTTAAATGTTTTTTTTTTCGATTTCGCGTTTTAACCATGAGAGATGCGATTGTAGCATCGTTGCTCTCGTGCACTTAATAAAATTTTGTTTTGCAAGTTTCACAAGGCAAACAAATTGCATGCTAATTTGTCTCTAGAAAGTGAAACACGCTAAGAAATGTTATAGAAGCTTAGTTAAAAAAACATGTGTTTAAGACGTTCCTGAGAGAGTTTGAGTTCAGTTTATGAAAACAAACCTCTGAATTTTTTTAAATTCATAGTTTGTTACCCTATATCTTATTCCTCTCTGCCCATCGTTCTCCACGGAGTGCCGTCAGGCGCGTGAAACAAGAACGGTTAACACAGTTACTTGCGGTTTTTGTGCAGAAGTTTACATTGGCATGCGAAAAATTTTACCCAAAAATTTCGGTGTGCTTAAAGAACACGACGAGACAAAACATAGTCACGCAAAAACATTAGTTAGAAGGCTGTTTTTTTTCAAATTCAACTTTAATTCTTTCTTGCGCAATTGACCGGCATCATGACGTAGCGGCCGCAGTCCTCATGGAATAGGTTTGCATTTGTGGTAAAATCTAGCAGTCTTAAAACGACATTTGTTATCGTTTTTGTAAGAAAGCCCAAGAAACCAATGATATACCACGGGGGAGATGTTTCACACCAGGAGATGATGAGGCGCAAAACAGATTTTGAAACAAGAAGACATATCTTGAGTGACAACGGTGTATTGTCTAACAGGGATGATGTCAGAATTTTTGCTACAAACATCGAAAGGTTTAAAAAATATTTCGAAGTCCCTACGTTTTTTGGTCAAAAAGCCTTCTTCTAATAAATTAAAACGGCGTTTTTAATAATTCGAATGAAGCATATATTTTTAAGGGGTTGTCCTTTGTCATTTTAGTCAAAATCGAGTTGAAATGCATAGGTAGAATAAGCCGTCTTTTAAGGAACCGGTCTATATTTAGCCAGAGGTTGGATTATGGGCTGAGGCACAAAAAGTCCGAAAATATTTTGAAAAATAAGCCACTGGCCGTTTATGTCCACGTTTTTCCATCCCTTACTTACATTAGTCTTATTTCGTAACTTTTAAAACACAGATGTCGTTCTTTAAGGTATCCACTTTA
>CACRXP010000648.1:208467-276457 GCA_902702965.1 Spirometra erinaceieuropaei
GCTCACAATCCTATGGTGTGGCGAGTTCTTCTTTTGTACGCCCTATATATGTTTCCAACAGACGGGAGTGTATTCGCGAAGTTAATGTCTTCTTCGGCTGTTTGGAATATGCAGACTTTTCTAAGCAGTATATGTGCAAGAAGATATGTGGTCAGTCTGGTTGTACAGAAAGACCATCATGGACTGCTGCGCCTGTCTCTTTTAAATGGCGGCCGTGAGAAAATTCTGCAGGACGAATAATTTTACGGTTTCACTAGAGTTTACGAGGTCAGAAGTGGTTTACGTTGAGTTACTGACACCAAACAGATGTGCGGGGACATATGCATTCTTGGACGGTAGACCACACATCAATTTGATACAGCGGATGTTGTGCAACAACAAAGGTGTTTGGAAGTCACAAACAGCCTTGGTCATCTATGCGTTGTGTGGTTCAGCACACTGTAACTCGGAAGTGACAGACCTAATGAAATCAACAGGTAAAGGCGAATCCATAGAAGTCGAAGATGCATTCGTCGTCCTGGAATTACCATTGTGTGCCGCGTCATTTAATAGATGAACAGCAGCGTCATGGCTGCACATGAACAGAATCAATTTCGACGAAATAACCGCTTTTGAATTTGCTATCCGAAAAGAGAATGATGTCAGTGAAGCCTGTTGGGTACTGGACCAAAGGCTGGGTTTCACGAAACAACCGTTTGCGATAAAAGCTAACTTAGTTGGGCACATTTTGGATCATCCCATGACAGCAAACAATAAAATGCTGCCTGTCATTGCATCAACCGTAACACAAAAATGTCCAGTCAGGTAAGAGGACTAGCTGGTTCGAAATTTTCAGGCATTCTGACAATGGCTTCCTGTCACTCATTGGATGATGACGAAAATTGCACGGTTTTCAATTTTTCATATGAGATGGCATTATCAATTGCCTATTCTTTTGGCAAAGCGGAGTCTAAAATTTACCAAACCACTTTAAGATGGCATAAAAACGATTGGGCAGTTCAAAGAATAGGTTTAAAAGGGGTTTTAAACTACGACGAAAGTACGATCAAACAATCCGCTCATACCTTAAAAAAGGAAACCTTGGGCGTGTTGAGAGCGTATAAGTGCTTCTTTTTGTTAGACAGTAGTGCATGATACACCTTCAGTCGTCAGACCTCGGAATTCAGGAAAATTCGTGTTGTATTCGACTGTGCGGCAAGGAGCCAAGAATTATAATTCATAAAAGGGGCCGGATCTGAGTGCACATTTAGTTAGCGTATTGTTAGGTCTTTGTCCGTAGCCAGTCGTCTTTACAGAAGCTATATAAAAACGCAATTAAAAGTGAAAGTGCATTCGGTTGATCAGCCCATGCTGAAATTATTTTGGTGATAAGCTGGTGTTTTGGAAAGCAAACTGATTGAGTTTCGGTGAAAGTTCCACCCATTCGTTTTGGCATTTTCGACATTTTATGCTGCATTGCGTTACAAGGATATCACAATGACTTCGAATTGTTTTATGCAAAGCTAACATTTGAGACAACGTTACGCATTACTTACGTAGGTGATTCTCTGGCCTTTTTACGCGACGTCGAGACTGTCGCCCGATCTGAAACTGGGTTAAGTGCACTCCCTGCTCATGGCGGTTTCCTTGTGCGAATGTGGACGTCAGCTGATCGCATTGTACTTCCGGCAGTTAACTTGACTGGGCTTTCAGCTCGCGTACAAAAGATGGCTGTTGACCGACCGCCAATGCAGCGAACTGTGGGCGTACAGTTGGATTCAGAATCTAGTATGTTGACCATTAACCACAACCTACCGATGAGATCCCTAAATCGTGGAGTTGTTGTATCCTGTTTGTCTCCACTCAATGACCTTTTGAGTGTCGTCTTTGTGTTGAAATAGACTAGACTGGGATGAACATTTACCTGAAATCACCTGAGCTTGTTGAAAAAAATGGATTTCCAGCTTACGGCGCCTACAGATGATAAAAATATCATGACTTCTGATGCCCGGGGATAGTGGCAGGATTACAAATGCACAGGCCTATATGTTTTCTCGTATAACAGTGGCAGCATGTAGTGTGATTACACACGCTCGTGTTGCTAAAGATAAGGAAATGTCTCGACGATCACTTATCTCCAACTTAGGCACGCTTGACTATCCTCAAAGCATATCTATATCATGCCGGAAATTAGCAGCAGTGACCGCGGTTGTTCACTTAGCATATTCCATCAAAATACAATGGTTTGGGCAGACTCTAAGATAGTTGGTTATTATATTCACAACTAGTCAACCAGATATTGCAAGTTTGTGGCAGGTCGACTAACAGTAATGTACGATTTTCCAGCAATCCAGATGATACGGCTCCCCTTCACGCTAATGAAGTCGCCCAAATGCCCGAATGCTCGAATTCTTGACCTCGTCTTGGTTTGAATTGTCTCAAGAAGCTCCTTTGAGTTAATCTGAACATTTGGAATCCAAGAGTGTAGTCGCAAACGTTGTGCACCAGACCACTGCAAGAATCTGGACAGACTGTTGACAAAACTTTCCAGCTGGATAAAACTCCTAAGGAAGGTAGCGTGGCTTTTGCGTTTCAAGCGATATCCTGCCATTTCTGCCGGCAGGATGTCCAAGGAAAAGTTAATGTCGGCTTTTATCCGAGTATCTGAAATGCACCAAGGTAGCCACAATTTGGTAACGTCATGCGAAACAAGCGGTTTTTAAAAGAACTGAGCATTCTACCATATACATCAGTGGATTTCCCGAAAATTAGCTTAAGAAGGATGTGTCTAGTTTTGAATAATAGAGTAACGTGTGTTGGCGGTCACTCAAACTACTCAAGTTTCTGTAAGTCTTTAAAACATCCAGCAATTATTCCATAAAATCATTCCCTGACCGAATTAATTATCCGACGCTTTCATGAATTGAAAAGCTCTTGTGTAACAGCGCAAATTTTACGTGCTATCCGTCAAAATTTTGTGATCTTTAAACGAACCGTCTCTGTCAAAATTGTCATTGGTGTGTGCCAACTATAGAGACGCAAGTTTCAAAAACTTCACGAGGCAAATTATGCTTTGCTTCCCTTGGACGCTGGAAAAATGTGTTTGAGGGGTCTATTATGGTCCGCTAATGACTAAACGTGGACGGTCTTTCGGGAAAGGCCATATACGGATGTTCAGCTGCTTGCAGATCAGAGAGGTCCATCTTGCTTTGACCACTAGTCTTGTAGCAGGCGGCCATCACGACCGGTCTGGCGTCATTGTTCAAGACCTCGCTGCCTCAAGGTCATCCGACCCCTTTGCGGTGAGCCTTCCCAGACGCGCTGACTTGATGTCACACGACCAACAGCACGGACATACCTGCGTCCGCACAGCCGCAGCTGCCCATGCGGCCACTTGAACGCGCCTCCTCCCTGCGACCGCAACCTAAGCCACTGGGACACCACCCCTCGGCAAATGTAACACACACTGACTGGACACCACTTGAGCTTGGCCCACGAGCCTACAAAAGCGGCTGCCACCACTATCTCATAGACTGTTAGGCCTGACTGGACGCAGTCAACACCAGCTTTGGCTTCGCCGGTGACCACTGCCGCCTGAGACGGCAACTCCGGGTTCTGTGGACAGTAAACACCTCATTCTTGTGCCTTCCGTCTTCTCCTTCCAATCTGGGTTTGCCCTGGTGGTTGTAGCGCTCAGGGCAATTACTTACACGGCTTAGTCGCTACAGTCCCACCATAAATTGTTTCATACAGTACCCTATGAGATTTGTGAATGAGTGCAGACGATCAACTGATAGTTGTGTTGGTGCAGGTCTTCGGAAATACTTGCAAAATCGAACTCAATAGAAAATAGAATCTAGAGATACAATGGCATGATGACCCATCTCCTCATTATACCTTTTTGAGTATGAACTACCTTTTTTAATTGACTGGTTTCTTCTTCCCTCCTTGAACTGGAAATTCAGTTTGTTAGAATACTCACTAAGGAAGTATCTGGTAAGGATAACCACGCTGAAGGTTGTATGTTTCCCTTCTTATTCATATTCTGTCATTAGTACCGTATATACACTGGAATCTACTTTGGCTTATTCCCATCGTCCTTTTATATGCTCAGAAACGACGATTAGAGTACCAGACGCTATTCATAAAATGCGTTTAAATTTATGAGAATTTTCCAGGTGGTCGGCCAGTTACCGGAAGTTAGCGTGCGGATTCCAAAACGGTTTTGGAAGGATTTGCTGCAACTTTTCCGTATTTGCATTGTTTACTATGCGGTCAACTTCACTACTAGGTATGTCATTAGGAAGGACGTTTTTATTAGGTCGCATGACGACAGACTATTCAATTACTTGTGACCGCACAAGATGAAAGAAGACTCCAAAAAGCGGCTCCAAATGTCCAAAAATGGTAAAATCAGGGATAATTAAAATTAATGCACCGAAAATCGTCTTGCGCTAAACAATGTTTACTCGAATGGGATCCCGACAGGCTGAATTTAAAAAATAGAACTGTGTAGCTGGCAACCCCGGAAACTT
The DNA here is from genome assembly GCA_902702965.1 of Spirometra erinaceieuropaei. Taxonomy (NCBI): domain Eukaryota; kingdom Metazoa; phylum Platyhelminthes; class Cestoda; order Diphyllobothriidea; family Diphyllobothriidae; genus Spirometra; species Spirometra erinaceieuropaei. The sequence goes on from CACRXP010000648.1 coordinate 212,982, forward strand.
GTTGATTGGCAGTTTGTTTACAAGGACATAGACCCCGAAAGTCGGAGCAAACGATGAGTAAACATACGCGTCATTTACATATTGTAACATTGGCGCTAAAACCTGCACCCAGCTTGTGGGAAACGAATATATTTTACAGAAAATGTGACGACTCAGAACAGTTCTACAATCAAGAATATGAACACATGTGGCTGCCAGATACTATGGAAAACGCCAAACGCCCAGACGTAGTATAAGGGCAGAGTATCAAAAGATCAAGCAAGAAATGATTTGCAGATACATGCTATACTTGCGACTCACAGAATTGATTTCGGCAACGGTAGCATTAAGGACCCCCAAGTAGCTGTTGGTGTGCTGAGGACCGTGTCTTTCGGCAATGCTGATAATTGGGGAGGGAGGGTCGAGGGTGGGACAGCACGCCGGACAGTAAACTGACGGAATGCATGAAACCACAGAAGACGGTCGGTGGCAAAAGCGATACTTTCGAATAAAAGGACATGTGTAGACAGATGCTATATCCATCTGGTATCCAATGGTCCTCCTTCTTGAGAGAGTGCCGGATTATTTGAACAACTGAGCCTATCTCGTGGCAAATATTTCTGTTCTCCGTAAATTCATGCTCAACTGATCTCCATTTATTTTGCTGTTCGGTTTCTGGGTACAGTCATCAGAATTTAACTAGATTTCGCAAGTATATACATCAGCGCACGGCTCACGGTCTACGACAGCTGATTTGGGCACTTTACCGTTGTGTTTATTTTAAGTGACTTTCAGGGGCGAGTATATTAGATTTACTATAGACTGCTCTAGAAGGACTTGAACGCCATTTGAGCAGGGAAAATGTTTTTTCGACATTTTGAAGAAAGTAAGCTTGTACTATCTTCAAAGGAGGAATGGAGTTTTTGAATTCGATTGGTTTGCAAATTTTCAAAAATTGTTTTCCACACCTTTCAAAGATTTCACGAGTTTAACTTCTCAGGCAGCAGAATAATCACTTGCATCAGAAACAAAACAGGCAAGAATAAGTTGAAGTCTAGGCCCTATATATAAAGGTTATCAGGTGATGTACCGATCGCAACAGCCACCTCCAGGACCGTGTCAGTGGCAGTTACTTGGGCAGATTTTCACTTCTACCTAATGGCTTTTTTTGCTGCATTAATCTCTGACACTAAACTCCTGTACGAGTTAGAAAGTTCCGAAAATAAACAAATAGTTCCAGTTATCGACCATTTTTCTCTCTTACTCTTTTATATGCCTGAAAGTTGAATATTCATTTCTTTTCTCATAGGTAACAACTTGTCCTTCTTTGCATACAGAATATTACTTCTACCACACCTCCCATCCACTTTGAGGTGTCGTGTTCTAACGGTCGCCATGGTTTTCATTTGGAACCAGTTGACTGATGCAGCAACAAATCTGTGCCCTAACGGTCACCATTGTGTTTATTTGAAACCAACTGACTGATCATGCAGAAAACTGTGTTGATCTTTCATTAGTCGTCTGCATCAAGCATTAAACAACTTTTGTCCAGGCATGCTTGTTGGAAAACAACATTCCGTTTAGTGATAATATGTCAGATTTTTGTGTCTTTCAACCAAAGTTTGCTCCGTATTTCTTTGGCTACCTTCCATAGCAGATCTTTTCAATCTGCTTCCTCGTATTTCCCTGTTTTAGACTCATTCTCCTGTCAATTCGCCTTCTTTTTTGACAGAATTCACAAGCTAGTTTTATACATCCGGTCATCGCTTTTCTACCTCAAACCCCACACTTTAATCTAAAAATTCAGAAGGGGCTTTATTTCATCTCCTACTCTTTTTTTTCTTCATCGGCGGTTTTCCAGCTTTATTAAAGCAAAGATATGTTCTATTTAAGGCTTATCCTTCATACGCACTTATCCGTGGCCGGTGTTGTCCATACGCGCTGATACAGGGGGTTTCATAACGGTCAAACAATTGTCTAATGGAATTTTTAATAATAATGCCCACCTCTTTAGCCTGACCTAATTGCAGGGAAATCATTCCGTCAACGTCGAAGCGGCTTTAACTATGTCCCATAATGTACTCAAAAGTAATACAAGACAGATTTCCAGTCCGCGAAATGTTTCCTGATATGTAATGAGACCAAAGATTTAAAACGGATATTGAAACTTTTCATTGTGACTTTCGATGTCAGAATCATTTTTTACTTTCTTATTTAAAAATCTGTGTCCTGGGCATAGTTATTAGTTTTTCTGAAATTGGTGTAGGAGGGACACTATTGTGAAAGCGAACCTATCATCTCTCTCGATCTTATTCCTGTTACCACGTAAAAAACTTCCGGCCGTTTGAGTAGGGTTTGACAGTTTTACATCAGCTTATTTTAGCTGGACGAAAATAATTCTGCCAAATTGTGCAGATTGTTGTGGATATGAATGCAGTTAGCTCTTAGATGCCTTTCTAACTACAGTCGACATCTACATCAGATAAGCAGCAGCCTGTCGAATTGTTTTAATCGTGCGTATCCATAGTAAAACAGGGATGTCGAAAGCAATCCTCATTGAAGGATAGTAAAAACTGGTAACTACGACAACGAAATGCGCATGAAAACTGAAATTACAGTGATTAGAATATCAGCGTCCTCAGTGTGCATCGTAATCTTCCTATCTTCTGGATATAAGTGTGTCAGTATCTCCTTGAAAAAAGCAATTTTAACAAAGAGAATATAGTCAACTGCTTTGAGTGTAAAGGACATCCACCCACGAATCTCTGTATGCATTTATTAGTTTGTCAGTAATTTACGCTATCCTGAGGTACATGGGCGTGGCCTTCATCAGCGATTTCTCTCTAGCTCAGATGAATTTCATTATCAAAAATTCTAATGATAAACGAGAAAGTCATTTTCACTTTAAGGCTGGTTCTAGTAAATTACCAAGAAATTGGAAATGTGCAGTAGGTGCCTGGATGTTCATAAGGACGCAAAACATTAGGACAACTATTTTACTGAAGGAGATGCTATTGTCGTTAATCATACAAACTCAAAAATAGAGGAAATAAAATTATATGAAGACGATTTGGAAGACATCCCATATATTTCCATAAGCAAATCAAACTCGCATGGTAGCGGGATCAAGTTGAAACATACGGGTAGTCATTGTGATGATTTAGCCTAGAGAGATTACCCTTGGTTTATTTATAGAGTAGCAAATAAAGTACCAAGTGATTTGGTTAAGAAAACAATAAAATTGGTCTCCAAGTTTTTCTTTCTGGATTTTTGGTTCTGCTTGAAGCACAGTTAACTCTTGGTTTTATCAGCTTATTTAACAGGAAGCTTATGATACTTAAACGATGCGCCTCAGGAAACAGGAGGATCAGTTTTGTTCTGAGGTGGTGAACAGTACTATGACTTTTTCTGGCAGCCTCTACAACAGTCTCTGAAATGAGTAAACGGTATGGAAAAGTCTTCTAGAAAGAATGCTTTCTTGAGAAAAGCCTTGCTTCACAAAATCTAAAAATCGGCTTCCAGTAGGTTTGAAGATGCCTAAGGGCGTAGCGATCACATGACAGCACTTTCTACGGGCTGAGTAACAGTCGATGATGGTTTCTTCCAGGCGCACATAGTGTATTCTTACTATGATTCGGAGTTAAGCAACCACGGCCTCTTACCAAAAGCACACGTACAATAAAACACCAAGAATGGAATTAGATCGTTGGTTCGAATGCTGAATGCAGTTTCATTGGGTCTCGATACTTGACCGTTTGGGCCGGAACTTTATGTAAAAAACAGGAACTGCCGAAACGCATTGCAATCGGCAGCTGCAGAAACCACGTAAGCACGATTAGGTCAAATAATAAATCACATTCAAACAAACATAGCTATAGACCGGAGGCACACATATGGGCAAATAACACAAAGCCTTCTGAAAGAGTTGACCTTTCCGCCGCCATACCAAATGAAACCGCTACTTTTCCTAGAGAAAGTTTTAGGTGTGTCAAATTCTAAATTGGCAGTTCTTTATAAAAGCCAACTCAGGCAAACTTGCTATGCCGCCGAACCGTGCTAGCATGTATTTATCTCAAAGTTCCCATCTTGGTCTTGAAAATGCATTGAAATGACACATGAAGCCAAAAGAGCTACCACGATTTTTACAAAGACTTGACGTACAGTGGGTGACCTAACTCACGAAATGTGTCGAAATTTACGAATGATTGTTAATCACTCGCAAACCGACACCAATCCGTGGTCCCAATATTTATGTTAATGAATAACAACTTTTAGAGAATTAAAAACATAAAATAGATGATAAAGACAATGTTGCGTTTTCCAGAAATGCCAATTTTCTAGAAAAGCGCAAAATCCCGAAAAAGTCAAAATGGTTGCAAGTTAGTAAATTTTATTTTTAAATGTTCGAAACGTCTGTCCATCGAAAAAAACTGAAAAATATGAAAGCAAAAATAGAATAACAGTTAAAAATAATGTTTTAGCGAAGCTTACACTTAAATATCCTCTACGAATTAATGTAATTCCGGGTATGGCACCTTGCCAAAAGCCTACGTTCTTAGCATAGATTCCAAAGCAGTTTCCTTAAAATTCGTGGTAACCTTAAGTCTTTTGAATTAACAGAAATGCAGCCAATTAAATAGGCAAGATTTCTCTTGATTTCGCCGACAGGGACATCGTAGGAGCAAAAATGTGTATAAGATCACGTGTTGCCGGGTAGATTAGTGCCAAATAATTTTAATCAGAATTGGCATGTGTAATCGCAAGCATAGTATTTTGTGTTCATAAACAGAACCTTTCTTCCGTTAAATTATTTTCACTTCTCGTTCGTTTAGGATTACGATGTGTTTCAGATCAGCACGGAATTCTCGATAAATATTTCACGATTTCCAGTTATTTCATCCGATCGCCCATAGGGACAGATTCTCTATTATGTGTTGGTTGGAAACCTTAAAATAAAGTACTTCTTGGAGGCATTTACCAAATTAGCGTGTTTTTGACCTTTCTTTTTCGTATAGAACGCCATCTAGGTCACATTTATAGACTCACGCAAACAGAAACGCTCATCTGCGAATAAAAGTTACGTCCATAACGAAAGTCAAAAACGAATAAGCCTTAACTCAATTAGACAACTTTTCCTAATAAATTATCTCTACAAGGAGCGCTTTGATACTGCATTCCGTTGACGGATATCTGAGTACTTTAATTTTTTACAGAGTGAGGCCTAGAAAGATTTGACACTTTCGGCTAAAAGATACTGATATTTTTCCACCGCAATCGTAAGAACATGCTTTTTCCTTTATATTGTGGCCGTTTGAATTGTGTTTGCTCAACTTTAGACTCCATTCTACACTGAAATTTTACCGAAGGTGTAAACGGTTTGCTCGTTCCATTTCTGAATTAGGTATGTGCAGAAACTAGACTGTACAAAAAGTAATATTTAATATGTTCAAATTTGAAAATGACAGTTTGGTGGTGGTCGTTCTTGTGACAACGCGTAGGATTTTCCAAACGGCAAAACAATTTTAGCCCATTGAATGAAGGATTGCTTGTATGTGTTATTGCTGCATTTTAGGGCACAAAATCGCACAGATCTGCTAATCTGACTTCCATAAATCGACACAACATCTGGTTATCTTAAAATAATCTTAGTTTAAGGAAGTTGATTACCACGGTTACCATCGGACGCAGAACTGATTTTAAAGTCGGCAACCTCTGTTTATAAAAACTCCATGGAGTACATTACCCTCCTTCCGAGGAAAAACACTCACAGATGGGCAACCGAAGTCCAGAACAGGCATTAGCATAGGACAATGTCCGAGTATACCGCGACGTCCATTTTCGACCAAATTTATATAGACAGTGCAGGTTGCCGAGATTAGGCTGTTTGCTTGTGTCAGATAAAAGCGTCCGCTTGAGAGCGCATCAGTAGCGGTGCCATGCACGTCTATGTCAGTAAGAGGGGCGTGTCTGGTTGAGTTTTGGTCATGTGATCGAACGGATTAGAGGAGGAATAGGCGGGTGGATGCATATTCACAAGGCCTCGCGGGTACCAAGCCAGGCCGCCCGACGCGCGAGAGGTGACGAAGGATTGTGCGGACAGCCGGAAGTCACTCCAGCTGGACAGGATTTGCCTTAGTTCTAACCGGTGGGGGTGGCCGTGCGTCAACGCCCTGTCAACGGTCGTCGCGGCCATCAGCCGACAAAACGGAGCCGGAGAAGGGAGCACTGGAGCGGCTGCCACATCCTCAACTCTTTCAAGATGTTTAGTTCTTTCCCCCCTATACAACGTCATAGCGGTGAAGTTCTTGCAAAAGAGTGTCTGGACTCCAAGTCCCGACAATACTGAGTCGGTTCCTTAAATAATGCCTGCTGCATAACCCTGCGGACCCCTATTGAAGTCAATTATTCATTGAGTACATTCAGAATTGTGTTAAATGACGGGGAGTGTACATGAAGCAGTCTCGCAAGCGGTCGTCTAACAGAAAGGTGGAGTGCAAAGACGTTCTTGCGTTTGTACTGCAATTCTTTGTAAGTCTAGCTTAATGCAGCACTTTACGACAGCTTACACTTTATTCCCACTCAACAGACATGCTTTCAGGTTAACCGCACATTTCAAACACGTAAATTGTAAAATTTAGCAGTATGCTGGTTTGTTTAGTTTCCGAGGAAATTAGTGCGGAAGCACGCAGCAAATCCTTCGGAACAAAGCTACCAAGGTTCAGTTGGAGAGTTGATATGAATGCTTGAGCTAGAATCCATCAACTACTGCAGAATAGCCGCGTAATATTCGCCAGCGGCCAACAGGTAGTCAGTAGTATACAGATACCGAATGGGCTAGATCGCAGTTGGTAGCCAGGAATGGGGAAGCGGACGGCGAACTTAACACTAATCTTAACCTTAACCCTAACCTCACCCTTAAACCTTAACCGTCAACCTTAACGGCAACCCGAACCCTAACCCTAACCAAAATCGTAAACGGAACCGTAGCCTTAGACACAGCCGTAACTGAAAAACATAACCGTAATAGTGAAACATATTCGTACGCTCAAACGCTAAACTTAACCCGAAAACCTAAGCCAAAAGGTATAACGCTAACCCGAAAATCGGAAACCATTGACCGGTACCCTACTCCAAACCTCAAACGTAAAACGGAAGCGAAAGGGGTTTGATGTGATTATGGAACCCCACAAAATAGCCCCAGTAGGCAAACACCCCAGCCACCTATAATACGGGGCCTGGCTACCAACTGCGATCTAGCCACCGAGTGATTGGCCATACTAACGCCACAGGCATTAGTTAAAAGCCCAGAAATGATCTTTTTGCCGACTGTGCGCTTTGAACAACGGAGCTGCGAGGATTTCAGCCCACCAGTTTGTCCTTCAGTGTTCCCATGTTCTTCCTGGTCTAAAAACTCCAGGTAAGCGTATGGTATGTAACCTCCAGGGAAACCCGTGGCTATGGCCCTAACGCCAAACATGACCGTGGCTGTAATAGGTAATCCTAACCCGTGATAATTTAAGGAAAACTCGAACGTAACCGTAGCCTTAACCCTAGCCCCTAAATCTCTAGCCTTAACCCTAAATCTCTAGCCAAAATTCCTGACACTAATTCTAAACCCCAAACCAAGCCCCATCCGCAAATCCGGATTATAACCCAAGCCTGACAACCTCAGCTCCAGGAATAACTCAACTCCTAATACTAACCCTAACTCCAACCGTATCCCTAACTCTAACCCTGAGCCTGATCCGGGCTATTTTGACGTCAGTAACGCTGGTGGAGATTAAAATCTGCATACTGCATGCCTCCCTTACCGATCTTTTGTCAGGCAAACCGTTATGAACCACAGAAAACACTACCGACAGAAACATGGGAGAGTGGAATGGCCATATCTGGTTTATTAGTCGTCGTCGGTCAGTCATACCCAACCCCAAGGTGTGACACACCTGGGGCTCGATGTCGTCGCCTGTCAGTTAGAAGTTCAACGCCTGTAACCCCTGAGTCACGGGCTCGCTGTCGTGTCAGTTGCGATCGAGAATTTACGATGGCAGAGGGACGCTCACCGATCGTTTCTACGGAACTCACTCGTCCCATTGTGCCCTGGGACCACGCCACACCTACCTAGGCAAAATAAGTAGGTAAATGTTTGTAATACCACCCAGGGTAATTATATTCTCTATCTCCACCAAACTTCATTTTCCGTACTGTCTTGTTTATGTGCCATAGAGCACATGGAGACCATCTGAGGGCCCGAGCTGCGTCATGCAGCAGCATAAGATCAGCAAAACGCACTTGTCTGGGTTTGTAGTTGGTACCTGTGTTGTTAATATGGTAAATCGTCTATTATAATACACTATTTCCCGCACGAGGTCCGCTCAACCGCAGTATGAAAATAACCATGACTTTTAATTTCTGTTATGGCTACAACATTTTCCACCAGTCCTCAATCAGTTAGTTGAGATACGCTGGATTCTAGCAGTTCAACTAATTTTCTTTCTGCTTGTGCGGCGCATTACCAAACACTAGTCAGTAAACCGATTGAAACTCAACTTGAGGTGGCATCAAATTTGAAATTCTATAAGTGTACTTTTTCGCAAAACTCTGTTTATAAATTAATTTTGCTTAGACATCTATACAACAAGTTTGAAAACTACCTGATTCGTAGGAGTTCAAAGAATATTCGCGAAGACAACAATCGCCCTGAACTTTGCATAATTTCAAAAATATTTATTGCAACAACGTCCCCGTCTTTGCGGAAGTGGCGTCAGAATCAATATAAATGATTGGCGTATTATGCGATCAAGTGATAACAACCTATTAAAATGGCTGATTTTTAAAATTACACCTATTCTTCGATAGGCGAATAGAAAAGTCATCAGTTTTTTGCCTTTTATCATTCAACTGACATGCGACTACGCTGGTGGCTTTGGAAACTCTTACCTCTTTTCTCTAATAGGTTAGTATTTCCAACAGTGAGAATGTGATCAGCGACCTTCAAGTGCAAACTGCAAATAACGTATTGCAACTGTTTTTTAGATAGGGCATTATCCAGCTGACTAAACAGTTTGCAGGAAAAAAAGTCATGAAAGTTTGATTTTATTCCCGGCTTGATTTCATGAAATTTTGGTCTGCAATAACGTTTTTCATAGAAATTATCCGTCCACGACCGATCTTCAAGAAAACATTTGACATCGAAGCGCATTGCTGGCCAGGACATCGGAGACCAAAATCACCTTTTCTGAATTATTTCAAAAAATAATTGTCTACAATATTACTTTCTCGATAATCGTCCATTTCGTTGCGAGGGTCAGCTACGGTTAAGGTTTGACCTCCGAAGCGGGAGAGGATTGCCGATATGTATTCCTATAATCAGATCGTATGGGTGCGAGCCGTTCTTAGCCACTTAGGATGGATTTCACAAAGCCGTTTTGGTCGTGACTGCCAACACAATAATTTGAACGGTTTATTAGCCGACTGACACCTGAGAGCTAGGAACTTTACGTGTGATTTCAATTTCATCATTCAGCAAGTCCCAGGATATGTTTACGACTAATCTTTTTATTTACTGCATATCGAGTCATCAAAATTATATAAATTGTTGTGCCTATAGAGTTGTTCTTATTCGCATCACTGGTATGTTTGTTCAGAGGATAGTTCATATTTTACGGAGGCTAAGCGTATTTGAAAATAACGCTGGATAGTGGTCTACTACGAGGCGAGTTTCTCAAATTTTGCTGATTATTTAAGGCATCTTTTGGTGATCTTCATTACTTTCTTGTTCCAGAGTACCGCAGACCTGCGTTACGGCTCCAGCAGTGCAGGTGATAGGGACGCATGCGACGTAAAATGCAAAAACGTAATCTACCTATATATTATCAGTAGGTGTTTTTTCATTAAATTGAAAGCATGCACATTGTGTTGTATGTTGAGATGAACACACTAATGATGTCGAGAATTTTGCGTTTTGTTACCTCATGGAATGTACATTTACATCAATAGTACGTAGAGTTTTTAAAGGCAGTAATCCACTTTGCCCACTTGTTCGTCGCTTCTTCCTCTCAGCAACATTTCGCTCTGAGATGTTGGTTTCACCGTCGACTGTGATGGTTGAAAACGAATAGGAATAGACAACCGCGGGCGATCGGTTGTCGCGTTGTGGATCATTTCACACAGCACCTCGCCAAAACCTCTCTGCGCACATTCAAAAAAGACCGAGATGGTTAACTTCGTGCCATAAATTTTTCCGAGCATCACAATCATTAAAATTAATCTGCCTATCTGTCTGGTAGGGACATCATTTTTTGGGGAAATACAGTTTGGTGCAAAAAGTGAAGTAGTGAAAAGGCGAAGGAAGCATGTGGTTAGAAGCAACTTAAGTGGATGTTTAAATGGATGAGGAAATGACCACATGAAAGGTAATAAAAAAGAGGGAGGGAGAAGATGAGAAAATGGAAGAAGGGATGAAGATCATGAGGAAACGGGGAGGTAGAAAGCAACAGATTGGAAGATAAGCGGCAGCTGGGTAAGAGGAGAGAATATAACAATATGTGAATGGCAGAATGATTAATTCTGTATAGCCTTCTCGCAGAAATGACCAAACATTCCATGCAGTTACCTTTGCACGTTTAGCGTCTACGGCACAGCGGTAGATAAATTCAAAAACCGACAGGACGATGCCAGTTATAAGAGCACCCGCGAGGAGATAGAAGAGACCGTAGACATTGTCCAGGCCTAAGGAATTCGTTGTTAGAGATCCCTGGGAGAGGATAATAGGAGGATGATAAAGCTGAATGTTTCTTTCGGGCATGCGGAAAAGTCGCCTTCAAATTAATAAAAGTGGAGGTTCACTCACATCCTTCGATTTGCTCATTTTTCCACATTCCCCCCTCTCCTCCCACCAAAAGCGATACAAGGAAGCGATCCAGTCCATTTCTTTCAGCTGCAATACGGCAAGATTTATCTGGTCTCGGAGATCTGATCCAGGCGGGGTAGCAACACCATAGCCTTTTCCGCTCTCAAGATTGGGTCCAACCTGAAAGTTGGAGAAACACTTGCTTACCATATTTCCATAAAATTTTATTGTGAAATATTTTTAACAGTTTACTCAGATACTTGTAATTGCAGTATGAATGTAAACTACGAACTGCCGCCATATGTTTTCGCATAAATTCACCTTCCAACTTTGAATCAAGGTCTGTAAATAAAACTGTAATCCTGTCCTCCAAAGAGCTGCACAAGCGTATGCGTTTGCGCTTTAAAAGGAAAATGCAGAAAACGATTGATTCCGAAGCCTTAGGTTGGCCTGTTACTCTACCTATTCGCGGGTGCATCCTACTGAATCGTCACAGCAATGAAATATGGATCTCTAAATTTTCGAGGGGCATTTGGATTCAAATTAGAGTAGTCTCCAATATACGGTGGAGGCGCAATCGCTAAGACGAAGTATTTTTTCGCCTGAAGTTGCGTGAGCTCACACGAAATCCTCAAACACGACCCTCACATGCGATATCCTGCTGGAGTGTCCAATTGTAGATCAAAATTAGCATTGCATGGTCATAATACACCCCGCAATCTGGGTGTCAACCTTCACAGATACGTCATTTCCTATAATGCAAGCAAAACCTTTCTGTGTGATGATGAGCCACCCTTTGACGCTTGCATACATTCTGATTGCACAACTGAGATCGGTAGGTTGAGCTAGTGAACATTTTATTGCAAGACTACACAAACACGTCATCTTAGAGCGCTGTGGAAATTTAGAAGTCCCGACAGGAAATATCTTCGAGGGCTGCCATTCAATGATTTATAATACTCACGTTCTACACTACCGGTATAACCAACTGCTAGGAGTTTGAAGTTGATTTTGTAAAGTTTCCGAATAAACGATACAAACAGAATAACCCTTGATAATGCAGACTACTGGATCCTGTGCCGGAAAGGGAGGTAACTTAGGAAAGTTGCAAAAGCGTGATGGGCCAAAAAACTGAGCTGGCTAAAATTAAATAGTAGAAAAATACGCGCTTTCGCGGGTGCTGACGTTAGGACTCACCTTCACTGTGTTACAGGGCTGTCGCTGGTTGAAATACTCGTTCATTGTTGACTCCAACAAGAAGGCGTAGTCACGGTTTGACTGACGAACCCTGTTGACACCATCATTCACGCTGTCCACGAGCACGTCCGGGTTCGACTCCATGAACTTCCACATCTTCTGAAATATTTTCATGTTCGACTTCTGGGGGCACAGAAAAATTATCTAAGTAATAACTACAAAAGTAATTAGATCGTTTTGCATGTTCATCTAGTTACATACTAGAAGTTGATTAAGACTTTTGTCCTCTTTAGATTTAGAAATTTAAGAGTTGTTGAAAAAATGAAAAAATGGAGAAAAAGTGGGTGGTTCATGCAACATTTCAGGTCTTCTGGTTTCCCCCCTACAACTGTAAACTGTTAAATCCTGGTTGGTAATCATCCCAAAACATTGTTGCGCATGGAAAACGGATGGCAGTCAGGCCCTTCTAATGAACCTTCAGCAAAATTGGCTTTTGACAATCCGCTGCACTTGGCGCAGGCGTGATTGCTGATGATTTCTTTTCTGTAGGTTGATCCATTAGCGGTCTCAGGTCAGCAGGCTTACCAGCCTGCCAGCATCCTGTGTTCAGACTAACTTATAATCCTACCAATGTCTTTAACTTCTGGCTCACAAGGACCAATTATAACGAAAGAAACCACGAAAACACAAAATTCACGTTTTCTTGAACTTACCCGTTATCGATCGATGTCATCTTTTCTCATTACGCAAATATTCCCCACCAAAATCTAACTTTCCTATCGTACATGTGGTATGGGGAAGACATATAATGTGTGTAAGCATGCTCACATCGAATTAAACGTTTTTCTTAAATGTTGCAGCTTGAACGGCAGTAGCGAAATCAGAATGGCTCAAACTTTGGGTGCAGTTAACAATCCTAGGCACCGGGACTTGATGCCCACGGATCTGTCTGGATTGTAGGACAGAATGCGAGTGATTTTAGTTTACTGCAGCCACTCTGTCTATAGTCCTGGAAAGCAGCTTATAGACACGAGCAGTCGGTAATTCAAAATCGTGCATATTTTGAAACGCTTTGTCCTGGGTAGGCATTTATAACAAACATGGACATAAAAAGTTGTAGGTACGGCAAAATTTCACGACAGACTATTAAATGTCCTCTATGACTTTTTTACCTGAACATGGATTATTGAGTGCACAACAGCTTGATTCAGCTCAGAAAACGTATATGCCGACAACAGATGACTCAGGAAACGCAGTTTACTTCATGAAATGAGTTCGGTTAAGAGCTCTATAGCTGATTGTTGGTGCCTGAAACAAGATTTTGATTAGAACTAGAACTTAAAATGGCAAAAATAACATTCATAAAGTCCTGAGCGTTCAACTGTCCATTCGACAATGATAGTTCGGCCTCCGAAAACAAACGACTAAAGAAATTTGCTTCATCTTTCTGCAGTTCTTGGTCGTTCAGTTAAGCGTGCATGCTCACTGGGTCAAATGTTCAATCGACCCTAATTTTTATCTTAAGTATATCCCAGGATTAGAGAAGAAGGAGACTGAGCGAGCATCGAAAAAGCTTTTTTAGTTTTCTGAGATTTCTAAGACTTACAGCAGTCTACTGTGAGAGGTGACGCCAGCGAATGAGCAAGAAACAGTCATATGAGGTCATTAGCCAATCATCGACCATTGCCACAGGTCTGCAGATGATTATACAAGCTCCGTATGCGGACGCTGGCTCAAAAGAGTGCTTACCTGAATTCTCATCTGGCGTCCGCATACAGAACCCTGGGCAATCATCCCCAGGTCTGCGTTACAGCTGCGCATTTTGTCGCTGACGTCGCTCTGACAATAAACTGTAACTCTGAGATTCGAGAAGCTTAGGAATTAAACGAAGAATAACGATGATCCTTCTCCCCTTCACGTGCATAAACCCAGAATTCGAACATGCGTATCAATTTGTCAAATGTATTCCTTATTCGTTTGACTAAATTGTGAAAACTCGGCGACCTCTGTGAGATTCAAACCCACATCCGCCGGTTTGAACCTCATAGTTCAGGTACAGTGCGTGACCGATCTCATGAAGTGTTGGCCAAAATTCTGAAATGCGTTTCCGACCAGGAAGGATTGCTTGAGTGGGGTTGTTATACTGATTATCGTGCAGCAAAACCCTATAACATTTCGGACTCGTTAGAATGTTGCCTTTTGAATGCATTTCTTTTTGACCTCCTGCAGAAGCCACACTCGAAAAAAGATGACCACTTATGTAGCATGCATTTTTCTTATTGTTTTTCGATGCTTTCTTTTGCTCATTTGGTAGAAAATCACACTGTCTTCATACATCATGCCGAAGAAAGTGTATATTTTGGTTTCAAAAAAGTTTCCGAATTCCCGAATAATATCCGGACTAATCAACCATTGCACCAGCGTTTAGCAATTTTAGGCTACAAGGTGCATGCTTTCCACGTAATGAAAATCATATATTCCTCTATGTTTTTAAGAAGATACTGCATATATTTCATGAAATTTTACAATGGATCCAGACTGCGTTGTACATTTCATGAAGGGCATTAGTAAACGGACATGTGCGGTCTTGCATGCATGGACATCGCACGGTCTTAAAAATCTCATAGTTGGAAACTCTTTTAAAACCAAAATATACAGTCTCTTCGGGCATAATATATGACGACAATGTGATTTCCTACCAAATGAGCAAAAGAAAGCATATTTTTGGGCATGTTCTTGATAAAATATATTTGACTTTAAAAGACCATCGAAAATCAATTGGAAAAATGCATGCTAAGTAATTAGTCATTTTTATCAAGTGTGGTTTCTAGAGGAGGTCCAAAAGAATTGCATTCAAAAGCCGACATTCTGGCAAGTCCGAAATGTTATAGGGTGATGCGACACGGTAATCAGTATAACAATCCCACTTAAGTAATCCTTCATAATCGGAAACGCATTCCAGAATTTCGACCAACATTTCATGAGATCGGTCACGCGTTGACTGTACTCGACTCTTTTCCTTGCTGCTGTTGGTTTCCAAATTCTACCAAGACCGCCGATCTTTCACAAGTGGGTCAAGTGAGTTTGTTAAACCTGCCAAAAGGGTATAGTTGTAAACGTATGTTTTACATATTTCTGTGAGTCTTAGTGTTACCAATTCATAGCTGGTATTATCATATCCTACACTAAAACGGTCCTCTTAAAACCCGTTTTCTGCAGTGCGACAACAGAGCATTTTACCTTACGCGTCCTGACCGCTTAATAAGATCACCTACCTCAAAGAACTCTTTTGATGAACCCAACTTGATCACCCCGTATTTCACCTTCGTTTGACGTGCGAGATCCTCATAGGATTCGATGGGACTTGTCATTCGTTCGACCGTAAGGTAGGCCGCCAGATTTGCTGTATAAGAGCTGATGATGATGAGCGTGAAGAACCACCAGGCTCCACCCACTATGCGTCCAGGGAGAGAGCTAAAAATAAAAAAAAGGCTTTCAGAAACGCTATTGGCTATGCTAAGATGGTCTCCTTCTCACCCTGCATTAGTGGATACTTTAGAGCATTTCCTTTAAAGCAGTTTTCCGGGCTCGCAAACTGAGCTCTGTTTTGCGACTGTTGCATACTCACAGCAGTGCTCTTGAAGAAAGTACTTCTCCATCCCTTGGAATGCAACAGGACGGCCGTTTCTCACAGTGCTCGAGGACGATCATTAGAAATTGAGAGGTTAGTGGTGTGGACGCCCATTTATAGTCGCGTGGAGTAGTGCTTAGCACTTCACACGGCTGCTTGAAGTCCTAGAGTGCTAGAAGAAGCTGGCCTAGAGGGGAGTACGTAATTGCTCAAACAAGAACCTCTAACTATCGAGTGGAGCTAATTTCATTGCTGGCACATTGTTGGCTTGATTTACATTGTCTATTTCGATAATACCGATAAACTGGCGCTTAATATTATCGTTACCGTCCGAATGGCGTGTGAATAAGAACATATGGCAATGAGAGAAAAAGAGACTGCTGGTGTTAATTCAGGAGACAGGGGAGTGGGGGTTATAAGACTCTCGATTGGGTGTCACGGCAGTCGGCGAGTTTTGTCTGCTCACCCACCCCACAGGACCCTGCAGCCGGCACGTCAGCCTCATCTCACTAGTCTGCCGCCACATATAACTAAGTAGGCGGCCGCTCCCGAACCGAAGCCCCACGACCCCTTCCCAATCATCCATCAGCGCTGATTCCTCCATCTGGTCTTCCGACATTAGTAATAATAAGGCATTTTGGTCGGATCTCATTTCGTAGCTGCATCTACAGTAGACAAGTCCTAGTCGTCTGTCATTCGGGATCGATGGTAATAGGGAGTTTAACACTAGCCCCTAACCCTAACCCCAACCCCTGACATGTGGGGCTACGAAATAGGATCTTACCGACTTTGTACCTAGACTCTAGTTGCTAGATATGGTCAGTAGAGAATCAAAAAACATGGGATACCCTCGTGAACAAGGCCACGTTCTCACCACTATGCCACTGCTCTATCAAATCACCACTTAATTTGGGGGGTAGGCTAACGAAAAAGAGTAAATAGAATATGTTGCCGCAGGCTTAGTTAAACAATCGTAAATGGGATTTTTCACGAGCCTGGGGGGAGGAGGAGAGAATTCGATAGATGCTGTGCAAGTGAAATATCACTATAAACTAGATTATCGCACAAGACGACGTCCCTGCTCTCACCCTCCTGTGGAGTACACGGTGGACATCGTCGAAAACGACGGCCGAAGTATCGTATGTGTGTTTTTGTGTTTGTTTGTGTGTGTGTACACACGCACACCGATGTCCGCACTGTCCCCGCATATTCATCTCAGGCACTGGTCTGATCGATCACTTGCGAATTCATCGCAGGGAGACTATCGAACCAGTGCCTGAGGCAACAACCTACACCCGCTGTCCACTGTCCACACTGCGCTCGCACATTCATGTACCACATGGGCCTAGTCGGACACATGCGGATCCACGAAAACCTGCGGTAGACAACCGCCGACTGCACCACACCACCACATCTTCCCTCACCACTCCATCACCGCTCATTAACATCACCCATCACAGGCACCCAACTGTCCCTTCCCACGCAAGTGGGAAGTGTGCTTCTCGACTCGGTCTCCGAGAGGCTTCTGTTGCATGGGTGACTCGATCCTGAGATTATCCCGGCGCACCAAGCGTCGCGGATCGGAAGGCTGCTCCAACTCGGTCCACGCAGTCCGTTAGTTGTGTGTGTGTGCGTGTGTGTGTGTGGAGTGGCGGACCGGGGATGGGTTGAAGCAGCACCTTCCACGGCCCTCTCACGCAAGTGAGAGACACGCCGTTCAAACCCCGTTTTGTGAAATCCTGGTGTTTGTGTTCATGGGGGGTCAGGTCGAGCTGTGGCGCGCGCAGACACGGTCAGTCGACCTTGCCAGCCACCGCGCCCATCTCCCACTCCAGTCTGTTGACCGGCTCGGACAGCAGCTGGGATGTGGGAATGGGAAGGAAGAGTGAGGTCGACGACTCAGCGCACTCCTCCTCTCTGTAATCAATCTGACGTGCTTGAAGCTATCACGATGCGCTAAAAGCCGTGGCTTGGAAGGTTGCCAACTGACGGGGTAACTTGGACCTCCTTCTTGACCGGTGGTGGTCTGAGAGTCAGGCCGCAATCGCTCCTTTTTAATGTGGCCTTTATGGCAGTCCCAACACAGTGTGGGATCCGAGCCAGGCGATGGCGGCACGTCTAGGTGCGGCTTCGGCCGTGCCAGCCTCCAAATCTGTCTTGTGTTTGTCAAAATCCAGGTTATTTGTTTTGAGGACCAGGGGGTGTGGTGGAACGCCAAGGTGAGGATCCGTCCGAGCCATCCACCTGCGGCCTCCCTCGTCTCCGGTCTTCTTGACTCTGTCTTGACACCGGGCCCAGGCGGAGGAGGAGGAGAGAGTGTAGGTAGATGCTACGCAAGTCTATTGACACTATAAACCTCTGCGCAAGTCACCGTCCCTGCTCCCACCGTTGCAGCTACAGCTGTGGGGCACACGGTTGACATCGTCGAAATCGACGGTCGAACTGTCGTGTGCGTGTGTGAGTGTGTCTCGTCCACAATTTCGAGTCCAAACACTGCACTTGCCCACATTACTAAAAGGGTCAAATCTGAGGCACCCCGATGGGGCGCTCAATTGTGGGTGTACGGTAGTTGGAAAAGACTGCACCTCGACCAGTCAATTTGTGTAAGCCTTTCAACGTTCTCCCCGGTCATATATGGGTTTTACATTCATAGCAGCCACAGTTGACTTATAACACCCTGTTCAACCTTAAAATTGTGGTAACTATTTTGTCGGAAACCATAAAGTCGGCACCCTCGCCGCCCAGACAGACCGTTTCCTGAGAGAATCTGTTGATGTTGTAGCGTCTTATTACTGAGTACACTTGGAGCACTGAAATCATCAGGCCATACCCCAAGTTATAGGTAAAGAGAGAAGTCTCCAGAAGGTGGGGTTTATTATCTCAGGCGCCAGTGACAAAGTCATGTTCTGATGGCGACAGATCATGACCGTGTGAGAGAGCATGTGAGACAGTGATGAAGGCCGGTTTTATGAGAGCTGATTCATCATAGACGGGAGGAAGTAAAGACAGTACGGGTGGGGTGATACAGTACTGTTTTTGGCTTATTCCGCCTTCATTCAGCCAGTCATGACCCTGACAATTAGCTGGTACCAGCTACACAAACAGGCCCTCCTACACGGCGTAGATGGTCCACATACTCGGTATTGTTGATGAATCATGAGCATTTCATCAAACCGAAGCTTATTTTTGCCTCATTATCTGTCACCCTCAGTCGCTGAATATCAGGTATTTATACAAACATGAAGAGGTGCAAACCAGTCCACAGGCTTCCCGAAGCCTAAAAGGTCCGTATGGATGGCAAGTTTCACGAGCAGGCAACCAACTTTTAGGGGCGACAGAGAATGCGGGTAGATTGATGCACGACTGTCCCAGAACTAGTCTGTCTTCACTCAACCAATCATAATCCTGACCGCTGACATGATATTTGATCGTCTGTTTGTGACCTTTGCTACGCAACGACAGCTTGTTTTGATCAGCAAATAAGTAGATTGGTGTGCGCCGACTGTCGGCGTTCAAGTATCCTTTGACTAAGTGGCGCCTATTACTATAGCCTAGGTTCGGCTTCCTAAAGTGGAGCATGCGCGCATGTGAACGTGTTGTAGGAAGCCCGACTGTAAAGTCAGTGTCGTTAGAACCACTAGTTGATTCGTGAATGACCTTGGCGCAGCATGGTATCGAACAGACACGCTATGCATCGTAAGTAGGACTGTCGACTATAATAAAACTCGGGCGTATCCCTTCGACGCAACAGAGACGTTCACTGCGCGTCTCGCTAGCTCCGTGTTTACCGTAAACACAGAGACGTTCACTGCCTGGTACATCGAACAGGGTACCAAGTATTTTTTGACAATATTTCGAAATGCCCAAATTAAAGGTCCAGTCTCCTAGATGGCTGAATTGCTGGTTATGTAATTAGTCTCTTGACTTACCGAAAGACCGAAACAAATTTCAAACAGCCATAAGCGCCTACTAAGGACCAAAAGAACAATAACGACAGAATGGGCGGATGTTAAGGGCTATTTCTGGCCCAGCTACCCGAAGGCAGAGGTTGTAATTGACGTTTCAGTCAAACCGGCTAGTTAGGAAGACAGACTGCGCAATTAACCATTGACTAGTCAAGGCCAATGTGCTGCTACGTCTTAGCATCGAGATATCCATCAAGGTGTGGAAGTTACGGATGAGGTGACGGGTCTGGTCTCTATCTCTCTTCCCGTCCTATCTCGTTGCACGAGTTGAAAATGTGGGACCTGGTGGGTTTATATGGATGTCTTCTACTGCGTCTCCAAAAAGTCAGCTCGTGTTCCGGTCTCTGTGTTGGCAGTTACCGTAGGCTTTATTCTTCATTCCTGGGGCCAACGTTTAATTATGCATTTCAAGCTTGGAGTGTCACTCAACGGGGAGAGCACTTGCTTTACTATGAGTCTGTTACAAGCAGAGACTTGACATGTAGTTGACACTGCGATCACTTCACTAGATGCCCATAACAGCTGAAAACTGGAAGGTTGCGAATACAGAAATCGAGTTTGGAGAGTTCCATAGTGGAAAGCGGCTATAGCTATTATATTGATTAGTAAAGGTCCCTGTATCCCGGTCATTCGAGAACAGAAGTAAGAGCGCAACTCTCCCGGAGATGGTGTTATTTTGGAGGTTGCGATGTCCCAGACAGAAAGGTGAGCCAATGCTTCAGAAAATTGGAAACCTTCCCAAACCCCTCAACAATGACGGACGACAAACGAACAAATACAAGCGTGTAACAAGCGTGAAAAGTAGTCATGCCGAGGATTAGCCGCGTTTATGAGCATGCTTGTGTCTAAGGTGATGATAGACAGCCAATTAAGGAAGCGCTTCGTCTCCTTTCATCAACCTTTACACTCCATACCTTTAGCAAGTGGTATGATTAGAATTATGTTATCATTGATGAACTTGATACTGTTTGGAAGGGGAATCAGGCAGCATAGCATTAATTTCGCCTCGTCGCTTATATTTCGTCTACCGAAAATGACAAAGTTATATTTTCTTAGACCCGGATTTTATCAAAGTTGTTATTAAGATTGGCAGAAATTGTCGTAGAGGTAAGATTATACTCACGTCTAATGTCACCAGTATTAAGCGAATACTCAATGTCTAACCGATACATCGATGCGCATCTCTACTATGGAGTTGTTCGAGAGCCTGCGAACGCACATAAGTGATTTCAGTTCGATATTTAATGGTACCAGCAATATGAAGAACTCCTAAAAATTTGTGTCGTGCAAGTCACTCGCATGGCAAACACCCTCTTTCGGGGTTTAGATAACTATGTAATATATGTGTCCGTTTGAGTCAAAAGCTAAACGACACTAGCGGCTCCGGGTCATTTTTCGTTTTCCTGTGCAAGTTTTAATGAGTTGAAAGTTAACTGAACATGTTATATACCGTTTATAGTCCCTGTAATTTGGAGACTCTTACGGCCAAAAATCACTGTCTTCGATTAAGATGACAAGTAGATTTCAAGTAACTCACCTGCGGAAACCCCGGCGGTCCTGATAGGATTTAGACTCGTAGGGGCAAGACAGGGATTTGAGTACTGTTCACGCTAAATCCAACTACTGAAGCTTTACGTTTACTGTAGTGGGTTGGAAACCCGCCGGGTCTACAGAGTTTTTCATAGCTGGATCAGTCTTCTTATTTCATTCTCCCTCAAACACCTTTAATGACATTTGTAACAACGAGATAATCCCAATGAAACAACGGACAAAATAGTAAACGAACGTAGCTGCAGTCGACGTATGAGAAAAGAATACGGTCAGACCAGTGTTTTAACTAATTACTAAATATCTTATTTATCTTTCATTATGTACTAAAGTTTACTAACTCACCCTTTTTCGAATTGACTGACTGAAAGCAGCTTGTAGTGTAGGTGTGCTCGTTTTAATGTAATTTTGTATTTATGAGCCTTTACAGTGGAACGTGTTTACGATCTAAACCAACAAAATATCGGTTTGACTGAATGCATTTAGTTGCATAGACTAGGGTCCTTAAGGCTCCAGAACACTGGATGTCCCGAGTCAATTTCCCCGCAAACCATGATTACATTTAATTGCAAACCACCAACATACCCAATTTTTACTCTCATTCCGGGGACTTACCGTGGAACCACATCGCCTCCCTGTTGTACGAAGGTGCTCAGCGCAAACCAGAAACTGTTGAAAATCGAGAACGGATTGTGCATTTGTCCCGGCGATTCCCCTGTCGACTGCAAGAGGACTTCGTCATTGTCCACAATAGCACCACATGGGCCTGCCGAGCGAATACTGCACGTCGAAGGCTTCCCAGCCAATTGGTCAAAGGTTGATTGATCTGTGTTTCGACTCATCGAACTTCCGGTTGCTGAAGTGGTGGCGATGGGTGCCTCGAGCTTCAGATTTGCCAGAGATAGGCCCCATTCCGAAGGACTGAGTCGGCTAACGAGGAAGAGGACCACCGAGACGCCCAAATAGGCGAAGCTGATGCACATCCAGATTTCAGTCGAGAGAGGTTCCATGAAGCTGAATACATCTGGCGTGGGTCGTTCGATCTTCTGATACATCACGCTGAGACCAAGCTCCATGAAGGGCGTCGAGAAGTCAACAACGCGTTCTCGACTTGAAGTAATCGTCAGTGGAGCAACAACTATATCTGCTTCCTTCAGAAAATGCAACAGTCAAGGGAAAGACATGAGCGGAAACAGCAAATAAATGCACACGCCTAAATGGTTTAAAACATTACTATGCGAATTCCGGAAGACAAAAGTATTCTACCTTTGTATGTAAAGCTATCGGAAGAAACTTGCCTTGTGAACCAATTCGCCAATCATGCCGTTCCACGATCCGTTTACGTAGGCACCAAACTGTCCATCAGAAACAACCTTCAATTTATATTTAAACTTGATCAGCTCAGCCAGTTTGTCCACCAGATCTACGCAGAAGCCCTCGTACTTGCCCTCAATTACGTTTCCGTTTTCATCCTTCACTTCCATCATAAAGGGCGGGACCTGCGGGAAGAGGCAAACCAATGTAAGCATTTACTTTTAAAGCTAACCCAAGAGATAGCCATCCCAATCTCCACCCCGAACTAACCGAACGACAACGTGCACCAATAAGGCAACAAAAACAGTCCTTGCTGTTTGCTGCGTTATTTGCTTACCAAAACAAACAAGATTCTACATCAATCCGAACACTTCCGACATAAAATTAGTGGTCAGTTAACCGGTGTGATGGAAAATATGTATTCACTGTCTACATTGGATATGCTTCGTTCGGATCTCAATGTGTGGACCATGGAAATAAGTCTATTTCTTGCAGATTATTTTAGAAGCCGAATATATAAATTTAAGTATCTATACTCAGGAATGTCAGTATTTTCAACAAAAAATTGAGGAAAATATCTTTGCGGAGAAAAATAGTATCATTTTCTATTTCAAGAAAGTTTCTTAACGTTACTTATCTTGCGCAAAACATCAAAGGCATACTAACTGAGCCAAGTCATATAAGATAATTGGAATGTTAGTCGAACTACTCAGGTCACGCTCAATGACATGCTGAAATGTATTGAAAATTCGCATAGAACTTTCTTAACTGCTGAATGAGTAGGCAACTTACAAACGCAGGATACCTGTACACAGCAATTTTTTTCTATCACATTGAAGTAAACTAGCGTCACCCGGACGAGTCACTTTTGCCTTTAAAAACCAACGATTAAACCAATAAAGTCATTTGACTTGACCAAAATGCATTTAAATGTTCCAGAAGCTTCAGCCAATTCTCCATGGTGTTTTCTGTAATCGTCAATATGCGTATCGTTATAAAACTCATAAAGCATTTCGGTACATTAGGAAAAGCTAGGAAGCCCTGAAAAGGAAATAAGGTAAATCTACAGACATTAAAGCATAGAAATTCTTGAGAGAATGTTTTGTTAAAAACTCCCAAATAGCAATTTCCATACAAAAAATATTAGAAGAATTTAAATCCTGTACATGAGTAATTTTTGTGTAATAAAGGAGTTTGAAATGCGTATGGAATGTACAGACTGGTATACGAGATAATGAGATCATGCAAACGCCATAAAGGCAAACTCAAGCATTTAATGTCAATTTAAAGAAATATTCGTTTGGGTGTACGGCGACGATCTGATGGGAGGACGATGAAAAAATTGCTCAGTTAGCTTTATTAAGACCCCCCGGGTCAATTCAGTAAGTTAATTTTTGTGTTGAGGACTACCGGAAATAAGAAAACCTCTGCATCGACGAGGAACATTTTCTTATAGTTTGGGTGACAGTACACTCAATCGCAATTCAAACGGTCGTCGTTTTGAGTCAATTTCAGCAAAACATTTCGGAACGGCCTTTATAATTCTAAAAAATCCCAATATTAAAAAAGAACTACTGAAATGATTTAGGTACTATAATCATTTTGTCTAACGTATAGCAGTCGCGAGGTGGTGGAATTAGTTTCATTAATATTTGGCCTAAAATTAAAAAATGCCTTATCACTTCCATGGCAATAAACTCCCTAAGACAACAATCAAAGAAAAACTGCATTTCCATACCAGTATGCTTGTGACAATACGCAAGCGATTGTGATCGACCCCCGAACTCATGTTTGTATGCGACTTATTTGGCTCCTTCACAATACCCTTCCTTGAACTCCAACTACCGATCTGCAAATAGATAAAAAAGACAAAAATATAGTTAAACAGCTTTCTAACATGCCACGCGTAGACATGGTACACATCGTTTCATGACAGGACAAAAGAAAAATTTAAGCATTTGTCAATCTTGGCGGCTTCAGACAAATGTAGGGCATTAAAACAAATCGTGTAGGAAAGACAATCCCACTTATCTTGTCCGGTGGGTTTTTGCCTAAGTAGTAACTGGGTCTTATTTTTCAAAAATATGTATTAATGTCGCTCGAGTGGTCTTTTTTCACAAGCTTCCCCTCCCTCTCGCGAACTAACTGCATATTTTCCACGTATTAGCATCAGCCGAAGAATGTACCAAGAGACAACGCTTGAGGTGAAAGCCGTGGAAATTTTTGAATAAGAGAGCTTTCGGTGAGCCATTCTTGGCACACTGTTTTTACGACTGAGTGTTTTTAATGGAAAAAATGCAGCAAAAGTTACTTAAATGCACTCAAAATCCATCAATAGCTTTAGGTCAACCAATGTACCAAAAATAATTATCTATCTGTAGCAAAACAGCGGGGAAGATTATCTAAGAGAACACTGATTGACTGACCTATCTCGGATGTTGTGGAATTCACTATATTGACAGTACGCACACTAACTAATAGCCTAGACACCTACTTCTCTCGGAAGTTCTGTCGCTGCATGTCGCAGTTAAAAGGAAACCTGCTTATCTGTGGGTTTTGCAGTATCCCCACATGTTTTCCGCTATGTAATACAGCTTTTAAGTTACAATTTTTAGACCGCCTAAGAAACCACCGCGCTAACTTGAAGTGAATCCATCGAGAAAAACCTTTCTTAAAGTTGTCTCGAATATTTGGCCCGACATCTATCAGCTCTAACGGGATGACCGCGTAATATACACAGACCGCCAGCAGGCAGTCAGTAGGATACAGCTGTTGATGACTCAACGCACTGACAGCACAGGCCCTGCCTGACAGTTCGACTGTCGATTCCGACGATGTGCACCGTGTGTTACACGGCAGGCACGGCGACTTGCGTATGAATTAGTTTATATTGATAGTAGACTTTCGCTGCATCTACCGCACTCTCTCTCTTCGCTGCTCTCCACATGGACCTGATGTGAAGACAGGGTCAAGAAGAACAGAGGCGGGGGGGGGACGCCGGTGGCTGGTACGGCCGGACCCGCACCCAGGCGTGCCACCTTACTCTCTGATCCGCAACGTATACTTGACCGGAAGTTTTCACCAACAGCAACAACAACAACACTCCAACAGGAGTCAGAAGGACGTGAATGCTGACCGCCCAGCCATGCCTACCACCTGCATACACAGCGGGATCGGAAGCGCGTCTACCGGCAGTGAACAAGGTGTGAGGGATGTGCTAGCGCATTCCAGGCTGCCAGGGCCACGGTTTACTGATACTGGCATAGCATACGCTTTCAGACCTTTTGACCTAGATGGACGATACGTGGCCCTTCATTCAGCCTGGACCGTCACCATTCAAGGTTGGATAAGCAAACAGTCGTCGATTTTGAGGCAGTGCACATAAAGCACACACACAAGCACACTCTCCTCGCATGCATGAGAGTGTCACAAATCGCTGGATAAGAGGCCGTGATAGCCTGGCTCTCAGCCCACCACACAACACACACACAGCTGGGCAGACTGCGTAGACTGAATTGGACGTCATTCGGCTGCCTTTCGAGTCACGATGCCCGACGCCTCGCCTTCGTCACACGCAGGACAGGAAAAGGAGCAGAGACACCCACTTTCCACTTGCGTGGGGGTGGCATTTGGGTGCTTCGATGGCTGATTTTGATGTGCGGTGGGATGCAGCTGATGGAAGATATGAGGGTGGGGTTTAGCCGTGGTTGTCTACCGTAGGTTTTCGGAGATGGTCAATGGCCTAATGGACCCATGAGGTGAATAACTGTGCAAGTGCAATGTAAACGGTAGAGACGGATGCGGAGAGTGTAGCCTGGTGCTCCAGGCACTGGTTCGCCAGTCGCTGCGCGATGGATCCAAAAGTGACGGACTAGGCCGATGCGTGAAGAGAATGTACGGGAACAGTGGGGATGTGTGAGAAGTCGGCGGTGTCAATGCACGATTCCGTGATGGGAATGGTGGGGCTGGTGTGGGATGCGCTGTGCGACGGGGTGTAGGTTGGGCTGAGCATGGTGAGTGTGTTGAATGTGCTAAATTTATCGGGGCTGTGATCGACTCCGTTCTCTGGGCCAAATAGGCCCATGCGAAGCATGAAAGTGCGAGGGCATTGTAGACAGTGGAGGCGGATGCGGCGGATGTAGGTTGGTGCTCCAGGCACTGGTCCGCCAGTCTCTGTGCGATGGGTTCGCAGTTGACCGACTAGGTCGATGTGTGGGGTGAAGGTGCGGTCTTAATAAAGATAGCACTGGTGTTGAGGGTGGTGGTTTTGGTGTTTGTTGGTGTGGCAGGATTGTGTGTAGTGTTGATGGGCATGGCAGACGCCACAGCGACAGATGTGGAGGTGGTGGTGGTGGTGGTGGAGGAGGAGGAGGAGGAGGAGGAGGAGGAGGAGGAGGAGGACGGTGATAATGGTTGTGGGAGGGCGGTCAGCATTAGTTGACGGCGCAAGAGGTGAGGGAGCGGTGGGTGGAAAGACAGTGGTTGGTGCAGTCCGGGTGCTGCAATTGGTCCAGAGGTGTCTAACAAGTCCAATTGGTGTCCGGAATGTCCGTTGACATCGTCGGCACGTTGGAGGCGGTTGGGCGTTGGCGTTGTGAGGCGGCGGCGGCGGAAGCATTTGAGAGTTACGTGTCTCGCGTTTAGCTTTAGCAGCGGCGATGCGATTTGCTTCGAAGATTGCTGCGCCTGTCTTCATTGTTCTCTTCCACGTAGGTCGCTCCCGGGCGAGGTTCCCCCAGTCTGTCGGGCTGATCTGCAGGCGCTCGATGGAGGTTTTCAGACTTTTCCCTTAGCGTCGGTCTTGACCTCCCTGTCGGCGTGAACCCGTGATGACATAGCTGTAGAAGAGTCATTTGGGTAGCCTCTGGTCGTCTATCTGCACGAGATGACCGCTCCAACGTATTTGCAGTTATCTCAGCATAGCGTAGATGCTGAGGATTCCCGGTCGCTCTAGTACATCCGTGTCTGGGATCCGGCCCCGCCTCCTCAGCTTCAGTATTCGACGAAGACAACTGAGATGAAAGTGATGGAGTCTGAGTGCCTGCTTCATGTACACCGTCAAGGTCTCTGCTCCACACAGCAACGTCGGCAGGATGACGGTCTTGTACTTCATAAGCTTCTTGCTCATTTGAAGTCCGTGACGATTCCAATGTGTGTTTTTAAGACGACCGAAGCTTGACTGGAATTGGGAATTCGTCAGGCCACTTTGTCGTCAATTTTGGTGCTGTAGTAGAGGGTGCTGCCCAGATAAGTTAAATTATCCATCACTTGCAGGTGCGCGACGTTCACGCTACCTAAAGCTGCCGAAGTCGGCAAATTTCGGCCCAAATATTCGTACAGGATTTCGGACAGAGTCTCAAAACTATTTATTTCGAGGGATTTTAACCATTTTATCACATCATTTGTTGAGATGATAGTGACATCTACTATACTTTAGTTATATCTGTCGTGTTTCGGGCGACCGGTATATTTTTCGGCCTTTCCTGACTAAAATAAATTTAGAACTATCAGTTGAACGACCATATACTGCAGTCAGTAGGCCGAAATGTACGTTCAAGGCAATAACCAAGCCTCCGTTCTATGCAGCAGATCCGTATGAGTAAATATCCAGTCCAAATGCTCCACGACTTCCTACGGTCAAGTCACGAAAACATAAAAAAGTGCAACTTGGCGAGTCGCCCATGACTGATAAGCACGGTTTCATTATAGCCATAGTTCTGGTCTAAGTTTTTACTGAAGTGGAATACTCGGTTGGCACGGGACGAAGGACCCTGTAATTTAGGTAGTCTTAAGAGAGATTTCAGGGGCGCCTTCTCTCATGTTCAAAATTTAACCTTAACACAAACCATAGCATTAATCCTAACGCCGACTCCCCAAATCCAGCGCTAACCCTTACTCCATCAGACAAACTTACCATAAACCTCTCAGGATTTGACGCGAGGTCATCTGTAAAAAGGGGTACGGTCCAGATTTCCATACTCCGTCAACATTTCTTGGTCATATCAGTAAAAACCATGCATTTATTGGATTGTCAAAGGTCTGCTTTAGACTTCCGAGTTCTGCGTACATTTCAACTTTAACGAACGAGAAAAGAAACGTCTTTAACTAAAGGCTGAATCAGCTGGTGATGACTTCGACAACCCAGAGCACACCAGTCATCAGTTTCATGCCTCCCGCGAATTTTGAAGTTGAAGGTACAAATTCTTTTTGATCCTGCATTTCCCCTCTATCTCAGATCAAAATAAAGTAGTCCCGTGTACTCTAAACACGTCGGCCCGGCCTCTTCTTCCTGCTTCTGAGTTCGAATGCACGGTAATCTATGGCCGTGGGTATTACTCTATTAAGTGGTGATTTAGGATCCCCAAACGACTGTCTGTTAGGTAAATACGCGGATGATGTGGTTGTTAGCCTAGCTGCTAGCTACCCGGCGCGTCCACAGGTGGCGGATAGTGGGACGACCTTCAGTGAAGGTTAGCTGCGAACTAAGCAGATCCAGGTCTGACGAATAAGCAGTCGCAGACCAGCAGCGACATTGCTACCAGGGTGTGGTGGGCTGAAGTCTGGCACGCTGAAAGCCGTATAAAATGCCGAAAAACCCAATGACGGCATTGTGACATGGCGACCGTAAACCGCCATTAAATAAGTTTACTTGCCACCGCTGCCTTTTGGTTAGGTTTTTAAGCCAAAGCGCTAGAGGAGACAACCTCGAACAAACAATCCGAGCGGCTGTTGGGGACCCGCTCGTATTCGAAATTCCCAAGATACCTCATGAAACATATCCGACCACAGTACTACGACCCATGCTGCGGCGTCCGCGGGAACCGACGCGCTCCGCAACCCTGGTCCAGTGGTGCGGGCGAATAGTATGCGAGCTGGACTACTCAATCGTGGACGGACTCTCGGTATTGGATGCTGGAATGTACGAACGTTCCTGGACCCTGGTACCCAAAGTCTGACCACACGCAGCCTTCATCAGTAGCATGGACTAATTCTGAACTCAATCTGATGTTGCATTTTTAGGATATTCAGTATGTATGCTGTATAACTTTTGAGGAAAGAAAAATATACGTTTCTTCAATCCAGGGTAAAACAGCCCATGAGGTTTATTAAATATTGCAATGGAACTAGCTATGTTGTAAAATAAACGGCGAACATTATTAAATAGACATATACGATGCAAATTTAATGAACATTGCACGGTCTTAAAAAATCTCACAATTAAAATTCTTTGAGACCGAAAGACACCCTGCCCACCACTGTCACATTTGAGGAGGTTGAGACATACTACTAAATGAGTAGACGAAGGTATTTTTTGCATGTTTTCTGCAAAGTATTTTTGAATTTCGATGGACATCGAAAATCGATATAAAGGGTGAACACTAATTAAGCAGTCACTTTTAACGAGTGCGGTTTTCGCGGACTTCCAAAAGACGTGAATTCAAAACATAAGCACTGGCGTGTCTGAAATATCACGAGACTATGCCACAAGATAGTTAATGTTACGAGCCCACATAGGCAACTCTTCCAAATTGAAAATGCATTTCAGAATCTCGGTTAACATTTGTTGGGACAGGCATCGAGTGTTACTAAGATGCATTTCCTTCATTTGCCTTTTCACAAAATGAAATATTTTATCGAGTTTTTGTTCATTTCCCCGTGCTTTCTCCTAGGCTGAGTTTACTGCCTGAGTAAGAGTTCATGCATTGGGTACTTCTAAATGACACGTTGGTGCTTCAAGGGAACCCAGGTCGCCAGCGAAGTAAAATACACTGCTGAGGCTCACTGGACAGCGGTAGACATTGCTGTGAGTGGAAAGGCCAATTGCACCTGAACGAGTCATGTGAAACACGGACAGCGCGAATACAACCTGGCAGTGCGGAATTGACCAATTATAGCAGGGTGCATTGCGTCCACCCTGAAAGATGTTCACTGAAAAATGTTGTGTAGATGCAGTGATAACTGCACAGGTTGCAGTCGGGCCGGAACGGAGGTGACTTGATGCTCGGAGATATGATCAGTGCACGGGGAATTCTCACCAGCATACCGAGATTTGCCTTCATTTTATCAGATAAAAAAGAGCGACACCGACTTTGGGCTACAGAGCACGCCTGGAGCTTTCTTGGTGTTGTGTTATCAGATCAGGTCAGATTTATTAAGGGAAAGGTAGGCGAGCGCCTTTGAACTCCCTTTTAGTTACAATAACGTCATAAAAACAATGTGTAAGGCAACTGTGAAAAAATTAGGTAAGTAATCACATACAACAAGCATTGGTCACTGGTATAAATTTGTCTGTGAATGCCTTCTATGTCAAAATTGTACAATAACCAGCACGGTACTGAATGGACCAAGTAATATCGAAGCAAGCGCCTATGTTAGTCGTGTGTTAGTCGTGTCTAATGAAACACCTCCCGCAAATCGAATAGCCTAACTTTGTAGGCTTTGCGTCTAGCAAGACACACAGGGTTTCTTTGATCCGCACCACCTCAGAGGAAAGAAAGCCTATGTCGACCTAAGGGACATATGCTCGTAGTTCCGAAAATGTCCGAAAAATTGGCGTAAGTTTGCTGAAATTGACTTCTTAAATGGTTGCGTCCGTATCATCGGTGCACATAAACAATCACTTGGTGTTTAGGATACTCAATGAGTACCTGCTTTAGAACAACCCTTTTGCAGCAGAGATCGTGGTTTTAAATTTCATTACAAACTGCACCACTGCATGTGACTATCTGCATGGGCATAATAAGGATCAAAATCTGAACGCAGAAGTCTAAATCACGAAATATCTTCAATAAATGAAAGATCAAGTGTACCTTGATGAACAGGTGCTCCCTTAAAGCCGCGGACAAAATAACGCCAAGGTTCTTTAATTTGTTAGATATTTACAATCGAGATCTTTGTATGTGACCGATATTTGGCATGCGCAACTCACTATATCAGACAAAAGTAAAGTAGCTGGAAGGAAAGATTACGCAAAATATTACCCAGTGGCCTACGGGGCATGTTTGAATGACCTATTACTCAAGAAATACAAATCTCAATTGTGAAAATATGTCGTCCATAGATTTCATGTCCTTCTTCACTAATACTCACCTCACAGAAACGATAGCAGTTTTATGTGACAGGATTGTTAGACAAGATCCCATAATCGGCATGCCGGTTAGAGACCTAAAGTACTCGTTCTTTATCTGCGCGTTAAATTATCATTTCAAATTCGATGGCCGATTTTATCATCGCGTCGACGGCGTAGCGATGAACTCACCCACTGGAACTCTACTAAGTGATAGCCTAACGGAAGAGTCTAGAAAGGAACCAGCCCTGTCCGTTATAAAGTACTTTTATTCCTATGATCGACATGTAGGTGGCATTTTGCAAAAGCAAATGAAGATCTTGATTTGAACACTCTCCATGATAAAATGGATTAGGGACACCCAGCGTAAACTTTTACTTTGGAAGGAGAGAACGGTGAGTGTCCCCCCTTTTTGATGCACTGCTCAAAAGAACACCTCGTAGAACAATTTGTAGAAGCGTATTTGATAAGAAAACATGGACAAGGCATTACACATATCCCTGCAGTTTTTGGCCCACTAAGCCAGAAACAAAAGCCCACTCCATAACCAGGCATCTGGACCTTCCTGCAGCCTACAAAGTCCTACGTAATCACAATCGTAGACCTCAGGACCAAACAACCACACCGGGCTTAAGGAGGCCATACGGAGACAGCCTGACGGCGAGTATACTCGGTGAAGAAGAAAAAGAACTGCCAGACCGACCACCCGACACTGGTTCAGTCACCTCCCCCCCGGCGGAGTGGTGATTCACAATGCACGCAGACAAAACACTAGTCAACCATCCCCTGATAGGCCGCGGAAGCGAGAGGAGAGAGAAAAAAAATCGACCAGCACGAGGCCGTCCAACGTGACACGCCACTTGGGATCTCTGGTGGATTGAGTGCATTTTACGCTTTGACAATGGAGAGCCGACCAAGCTCTTCGAAACGTCAGCATCCTAATAAACCTGTTCCGGTGAGCCCACCTTCTTCTTCAAATAATCAACCCGGATCTCTCCACTTGCCAATCTAAAAAGCGTGATACGCTGCCTCACGAGCCAAGCGAAGATAGTATATACTCTAGATACGCTGGATATCGAACTCGCCACCATACAAAGCACTTGTGCTAGCCGCTCCAGTCCCCCTTTTCTCCGGTTCCGTTTTATCGGTCTATGACCGCGGAAATCGTTGACAGTCCACTGACACATGACCACCCCCGCCGGCTAGAACTGGGCCCCCTCCTGTCCAGCTGCATTGACTCCCGACTGCCCTCACAAACTATTATCACCTCACGCGCGTCGGACGACCTGACTTGATGCCCGGGAGCCTATCTGCTTATGCGTCCCCCTAATCCGTCCAATCTCATAACCAGCACTCAGTCAGTCACTCCCACCCACTGACACGGACTTTCACCCCCGTGTAAACTACACACCGAGACTGACAACGTGAACGGGCGCTTATCTCTGTTACAAGTAAACAGCCAACTTACGGTAACCTGTCCTGTGTACAGAATAAACTAGTCCCCACAGCTCCCTGACTTCTGACATTAGACGAAACTAACTTATTGTGCGCGGTTTAAGTTGATCTCACATCCTTGACCGTCACACACTCCACAAACAAAGCGGCTTCCCCGAAAAGTTTATCAGTAAATATGTGGAAGAACGTTCTCTAAAATCTGATGTGCAGACTGTCGAGAAGAATGAATTATTTCTCACATTGCCATTTCGAGGGGATCCGGCGAGCAAACTTCTACGTCGTTGTTTAAACGCTGTTATTTGGCGCACGCACCCAGTAGGTAAAATAACACTAGTTGCTTCAAGCACTCTGCTTCTTCGCCTGACGGTAAGAATATACTGTTCTTTCAGACCTCTTTAATGTGCATCTACGCTTTCGCTTGCTCCTGTGAAGCAGGTTATATTGGTCGAACAAATAGGTGCCTATTACAACGGATGCGTGGGCACTAGTCTGCTTGGCTAAATCGAAGTATAGAAAGGTCCATCTCTAGCGTAATTGTGATTCACTTGGTTGACAGCGGCCAGCTATTCGACGTCAACCAGACATTCCGAGTCCTCTATAAGATCTGGGCGAGGCAGTCCGAGGTCCTGCATCAGCGGATGCTTACGATAGCCTAGACAGTGGCCAAGCGGTTAGCCAACCCACCCTGGTGTTTGCATAAAGTTGTATATAGGCCCTAAGGCTCCCTTAGCCAAAATGAACCTCCAGACACGTCGTGTTACGGCGACGAAACGGAGATATAGCTGATTGTGAGACATTTCATTCCCTCCGTCTTCCTAAGTCCCTAATAGAACTAGAATAGATCCTCTGACATTTAAAAGCCTTCAAACATCTTCACCAGATTTACTGATTATTTGATGCTTAAACTTTTGCTAATCTACCATACCTTATATTACAGTATGAATAAATAATTGACAGCGTACGTTTGACAAACTTGACATTTTGAATGCTTATATGCATATAACCGTTGAGCGTAAACAACTGATTAAATTTCTTGAAAGCTCTTTTCCTAACAATTTATTCAATGAGTGACAGCTGCGTTCTATAATAAGTCACAAGTGTATTAAACTCCGAAGACTATAATTCTAGGAGGTTCCCTCACATTTTTCTCGTGTGAACTTTCTTCTCAAAGAAATTTAACTTCTTTCATATAAGTCCACATGTCATATTAACGGTTTTAATCGATGAGTGGCTGCTAAGGATAGTTCTCCTTGTTATCGCAGCTAGAACGTTGCCTTTAAGAGTATCATCCAGAGCAAGTCCATGGACAGAAGACCGCTGGCTGAGTTCGAATTCATGAAATGTAATACTCACATGGTCACTGACGCTCATAGAATATGGTCAAACATCGAAACCTTACGCATAGCTAATAAAACTAATGTATGCGCTACGTTTGCTGTCCATCTCCTCCAAGATTGCAAGAGGCAAATTCTATAAAAACGTCATTTCCACCCATGTTTCCAATTAAGTCGTGTCCTTTACTTCCCACCCATCTGAGTGCCTTGCTGGCTTAACAACAGTCCATAATTCGAGCTCGTGGTTTTAGTGCCTAAGAGATGCTGGGTAGAATTTTGCGAACCTATGCTTAGAACTCCGGGAATTTTTGCTTCGTAAACCTTTCCCGATCGTGATCTCCGATTTATCATGATTAATCTCACTTTCTTAGGAACGACTTGAGTTAGAAGTTAATTGACAAACCACAATGCAATGCTTCCTAACGTCACCACAATTTATTGTGCGGTCTTCGATTAGAGTCCTGGGTAAAACTTTTAGTTTTTGACGCGATAGTCCGTGTGCATTTTTGAAATGAATTCTATAAACTTCAGCTCACAATCCGCACGCCATTAATTGGTCGGCAGTGGACTGTCAGAAGTGCATAAATATGCATTGAGATTTAGATACAATGGGTATTATTTTTAAGATTCCATATTTCATAAGAGGACGTCTCTCAGTCTTTCCTCGTTATCCGCTCAGCATATTACATTGGAAATATGTAAGAGACATGACCTTGAACTATAGCACAATCTACATGTGACGTTTTGGAGTTCAAAGATAATCAGAACCCCCACAATTGCCTATCGTAGCATCAAAACACGTTTCCGGGTTTTCAGTGCACATGTGTGGGAGGGGTTTACAAATTATTACTAATATAAACGTTATAGTTATGTTTGACGGCCTGAAAGAATACAATCCATTGACTGAACACTCATGTTTAAGAGAAGTACAGTACGCCTTAAGGCTAGTGGCATGATCTAAAGAGCTGGCTAATATGATGTATTAGTAGAACAGGTGTGCTCAAGCGTCATCAGAACTAGACAGTTGACCGTAATTTCAACGTTCTACCAATTTTTACATTGGTACCCCTAATGGTGAACAAGGTGCCGCCCTTGAATAGACACTTGGTAAATAATCAAAAATACTCAGAAGAGGTTCAGGAGGAATGGTCGTTACTTTCTGTCTATTAACGGTCACTGACGATCAGTACTGCATAAACGTTTGAGTGCACAGATAGCCGCAAGAATTCATGCATCAGTGAAAGTCTCAGTAAGCACTGGTTGTAGTAGTGGACTACGGCATGTTTGGGGAGAGTGATTTTTAAAATAAAATAAGCCACAAGGGGCGGAGAGGCAACCGCGGTATTTGGATAGCTAACGAAATACTGAACTTTAAAAGACGACCAATTCTGTCCCTTCAAGAGTATTTCACTGTGTATGGCTGCCTTCTTTGCCTGGCACTATATACAGCAGTGGACCGTTCTAGTGAATAAGACAAATGAGTTTTATGAGTCAGAGCAGACAATAAAGTCGGTTTGAACTCAGGCCTTTCCGATCTGCGCTTAGGCTAGTTCATAAAGTCAGCCTGTCCACTACGTTTACCACCTCAACGACTGAGTAAACAACTGGCACTGCCTTTTATATTGTGCCGACCACAACCGGAAGGGAAATGAGCCCGTAGCCCAGTGATTAGAGCGCTGAAACTCCTCTCTTAAGCCGTGGATATAAATTGATTAGCGTTAATGCTATGCGCAACTGAATGTTGCCGATTGCAGCCCCATAGACGCGGGTTCAAAGTTTAAATGTAGATCTCTGACTCCTTACTAAATAATCGCAAACTCTGGGTTAGAGCTTGGCCTGGGGTTGAGTACGATTATTTTGCAACGACCAAAAATGTCTCATATGCGTTTACCTACGATATTTCTCAATACAACTTGTGCCTGCCTCCCATGCGGTAAGAAGAATACTGGATATTGTCGGCATGTGCACGAAAAAAAATAGTTTGGCTAACGATGCAGCTCTATAAAAGGGACTACGTCTGAGACGTGTATCTTAAAAGGCGTTTTCTGATGGCATCAGCGGCAGCAGTAGCACATGACACAGCTGTTTTGGTCTGAATAAGAATTGTGGAGGTGGGTATAATATTAGTTACAACAGCCGTAATACTGCAAGTATCCGCGACCTGAAACAAATCCTGTTTTATGCACTCCTGTTTACTTTTTCGTTAAGTTAAATTCCTTGGCAGATACAGCGCTCATAGGTACAAACATTTCTAGTACAAAAACTGCAAGAAGAGTAACAGCAAACGCTGACCTTCTCAAAGGACTGCTTCATTTTCGTCCCCCAAATTTCGAACTCGTAGCCATCACGGAATCCATTTTCGTTGAAGCTAATGTTGCCAGTAAGACCGGTGAACGAGGTCTAAAACATGAGCAAGGAATCATCCAATTGAAAAAAAGCCTAACAATTAAACTGCGGTTATAATATGGGAAAGACGATGCGTTGAGACTACTCTATTCATCATCGTATTCAGCGCCGAATGAGAAAGAGTTGGCGAGTTGACTAAAGGGCAGGGAAGGCAGCCGTTACCTGTTGGATTTTTGACAGCAGAGCTGTTGCCGTAAATTGGGGCACGAAAGTCGGCAGGCAAGGAGCCGACAATGTTGACTTGTAGGCGTTGGTCAGGGAACCGCGTGTACCTTCACTGCCCTGTTTCTCCGCTTCAGCAGAAAGAGGATCGTTGAGGAGTTTGAGTACTTCTACTAGCGCATGTAGACCGTCAATAAGTAGAGCTGCATCATACTGAAATTGCAGACAATAAAGACCTCTTAAAGAGGAAAATGGAAACAT
Organism: Spirometra erinaceieuropaei; assembly: GCA_902702965.1. Classification (NCBI taxonomy): domain Eukaryota; kingdom Metazoa; phylum Platyhelminthes; class Cestoda; order Diphyllobothriidea; family Diphyllobothriidae; genus Spirometra; species Spirometra erinaceieuropaei. The sequence continues at coordinate 250,150 of CACRXP010000648.1, forward strand.
AACACAAAGAAGACAACTTGGAAACCAGCCATATTGAAGGTGAAGGCTTAGTACAAACCAGACATCTCTACGGAACATCTGTATTCGCACTGAAGAAGTACGCACTGAAAAATACCTGCAGTATCTCATGAGTGCTTTCGCAGATTTTGAATAATTCATATTGGCGCAAATGTGAAAAACTCGGCGCTTCGGTGTGATTTGAGCCCGTGACAGAAAGAGGAAGGCTTTAGTACAGCCGACATTCTAATCACCTGAGCTACGAGGCCTCGCCAGACGACGCGAGTCGTGGGCTCTTATCTCGTCTAACCGCCGAGTTTTTCACGGTTGAGTCAAGGTGAATTATTCAAAATCTACCAAAATATCTATTAATTACGTGAGCCTAGAAGTCATCTGATGGATTCTAGATTGATTTCTTAGGAAAGGATAACAGCCGAAACTGAAAGGGTGATAGTCGCAAGCGTTAGTAGTCAGTCCACGACCATTAGGCCAGATGTGAAGGTGATTGTGCGGAATTTTCATACTCAGCTCAATGCAATCTTCCAAGATATACAATCCACTAGAAATGAAGAAAAGAAGCAATAGCTGCCGTTCCAATATGTGCTTGCCAGGCGAATTTCTAATGATGCAATTGAGACAGCGGTTCATAGGAGGGCAACGGACGCCACGTAACTGCTCATGTTTAGCAGTAATCATTTGGTGACGCACGGATGAAACTGTGCGAGAAAGCCCTTCAAAAGAATTCAGACTTACCACAGCAACCTGGACGAGAAACCAGGCGAGGCTTGGTGTCTCCGCCGACAAATATATGCGGAATGGCTATCCAAAGGTTTTTACCGGTCGATGCCTACGTGTCCACCTCGAAGAATGCGAACAGAAATGCCACATTGTATACGACATGTTCTACCGTACATAAAGGATGCGTCAGAGGCGACCGAGCGCATTGCTGCGGAGCTAGGTGTTGAAAATGCCGACCGGCTCACAGCTAGCATGCATGCTAAGGTCATGAAAATGATGGACTGGTTAACCTCATGAAATTTTTTGGTGTAGTGTGCCGGAAATCATCCCTAAACTGTTCCCGTGATTACGCAGGACATACTGAACAGATTCTCAGATCACTCTTAGAGGAACATAAGCTGGTTGTACAAGGGGGTTCCGAATTATCACAAGTGGCTACCCGCGCCCTCCGAAGAGGCCTACATGTCCATCTTTGTAGCTGCTGAGATAATTGGCTGCGTTGATAGAGAGGAATGGGTGAGTTCAAGGAAGCAGTCCAGAAGATGATGCGAGTCCTGTGACAAGATTTTTAATGGTCTGAAGTTTTGGGCTCTCTGACCCGTATCTGAACCATCATCACTGACAGAAAAGGAGGGTAAGTGCATGACTGAACATATTCGAAACAAGACAAGGCAGGAGTTACTTTAAGCCTGAGTCCCAGACAGAGACACTAACAAATGATGCATTGATATGGCGCCTAGTCAATCAAGCAGATACTAGTGTTCAGGCGTCCAGTGTACCGAATAACTACGGACTGTTCTGATTTTTGAAATAGACTTCCAGCACTCCGACATTGTTGGGAATACTCCTTAACTACATTTTAACAGTAATCAGTAAAAAAGGATGCCGGGTTAAACGTTTAATCTTCCTTTTTTGTGCTTTTAGCCATGGCGATCCAGTTTACCGAACAAAATGAATCACACAATTCTGGTTGAATAGTCCATTATGTTATCTATAGCTTTGCGTTAAAGGCAGTCTACAATGAGTGTGTTCTTTCGTGTATCTGAAAATTGCAAGTGCAAATCTTACCGAAAGGTTGGTTGGCAGATAAACAGGTTCTCGTACACGAGGATATAGCTCATTAAAATAATTCCTCATCGCCGCCGAATTGAAGTTGAGCAGGGAGATGACTGTCATGTTTATGCCTCCGAAGCGAAGAACGCTGCTGTTTACAATCTTTGTGTCCTGAAAGGTGGCATAAGTGGTGATTTTAAAAGCTTGCTGCGACTTATGTCTTAACACTGCAAGGCAGAGAAACTTCTAGAGGCCTCATTGAGGGGACATTTACCGATCTCTCCTGATCGTAGAAATGTCTACGGATATTCCGGCTTAAGCACTGGGTGTAATTATCCTGGACTTTATATGTGAGTACTGATGACGGTAGTGAGGCCAAAATTGTCCATCAAAGTCTCCCTTATACTTGCATTTATCGTCCTTCAGTTTCGAAGTGTTTGGATGTTTTAGCAACGACGAAGCAATATGACATCGCACCCAGAATTCCAATGGTAGGTCATCGTGTCCTGTACAACCGATAGGCTTGTTAACGTATATTTTCATGCATCGCTGCACTGTGACTGAATTCCCATAATCAGGTCCAGGAAAAATATGATTCTTGCGGTTAATTTCTTTCAGTTCAGTGAATGTGATCGTTGTCCAAAGATAAATAAGTCCCAGTAGCTTCGACAATTTATTTCGATATCAAGCCGCAGCATAAGATGGACAGGCAGAAAATATGCATTTTCTGGCATATATGGATAGCAGCTGCCAATTTGCGTGGTATTGTAATGTATGATAGCCTTTTAAATATGGTACTAATAATATTAATGAGACTAATTATGACTCGTAGACATCCTGACAGAACGCATATTAATAAATTCCAAACCGAGTGACAAGTTGCCAGGAGAAAGTTCCCAGAAGTTCGCCACGTTTCTTCAAATACCTAACTGCTTTGACTAGAGTTTTTCTCGTCGAAACCCCATGCCTCCCATCACATAGGCATGATACCCACACAGATCATTTCACTAAAATTCTAGAGGAACCATGTCGGGGTTTTTAAAAAAAGGGGAGATAGGGACGTACAAAACTGCCTGACCTCTCATTCAGTTGCCAACATAAGGGGGTGAGTAACGCGTAAAGAAGGCACAGAACAGTTGGCAGGCTAACAACATGAATTGCTAGTTAGCCAATTAGTTCTGTAGCAGAAGTGGGTGAGGCGAAAGATATGTTAAGAAGAGTGTGTCCCTTAGTCCAGACATTCTTAAACTTGGGCATAGATGCTAATTAACCTTTACCAAGGACATTATAAAAATTACGTCCTGGAACCTCGTCTGCATTATTTAGGTGTATCGCACCTGTTGCTTCTTCAAGTTGCGTACCAACAGTCGAGCGACGTAAATAGGCGGTTCTTTTAAGTCCGTTCGGTCATAGTACATGGCTACATGATTCATGGGCAAATGATTAGATCCCACATGACAAAGACTTGTGGCAGACCGTCGAACGTCCAGAAGAGAAAGGAATAACGTCCTCATAGTCGGTCGCTGTGGTAGTTAATTTTAGATATTTATTGATGTAGGATCTCCGGCTAAATCACCGTTGTCTACAGTCATATTGTTACCAAAATAGTCGAGCGCGTTTTCTTTAACCAGATCGTCTTTTCATTCCGAGTATTGGTTTCCCAAACATCTTAAAACGTGTAAGATTTTTACAAGTTTCGTCATTTTATTTGTTTTATGCTCCAAACAACAGGAAAGGAAAGTACAATCTTCAAATTAATGCAATATTTTTTTCCCGCCAGGCAAGCGAACAGTTGAGTATCTGAGGTAGTTGCAGACATAGCAACTGCGTCAGAAGCCCTGGGATATCATATCGGCCACGAAAATTGGAGCATGCAACTCGGTGATGAGGAGTAACACTGACTTCTAGGTAGCGGCCCATTGGATGAGACCCTGCGACACCTTCAAATCTGACTAGGCTGACATTCTCGCAAGTAGTGACAAATACGTGTGCCGTGAGCTGCTTGAGTTACGGTTCTTCGGCCATCGCTCTATAAACAAGCACAAAAACCTCTCATCATGTCACATACTAGCCTCCAGCGACGAATGTGGACACTGTTACCGTGTGGGGCATTGTGTACCCTAAACATATTTACTCCGTTGTGTCCCCGTCCTCCTTTCTTTCGACTGTGCCTGGTAATGGCTCGGGTGGGAATTCAAAACGGCAGACCAACAAATTTCATATTCCAGCGGTCGTACCTTCAGCTTTTACTAAGTGTCCAGTAAATGCAAATGCTAATTTGATTGAATAAGATAGACATTCGACAGGCACAGAATTTTCACCACGCTAAAAGCAAAGCTTTTGCGCATTTCCTTCTTTCGGAAGTTGTTTCTCCCCTTTATCATTTGCTAATTAATCCCTGCATCGGCTTGTTTTGTGGATGATTCCCTGTTAACTTAGGCAGAACTACCAATACGCAATTCTTCTGCAGTGGGAATTGGGGAGGGCGGAGGAGTTCGGTCGCAAGGCGGAAATTCATTGCTGTTGCCAATTATGCGACTTCCACTGCGGCTTGACGCACTCGAAGAAATGAAATATCGAGTCATTTGTGGTCGCCACCGAATGCGTTATTTTTGCCAGCAAAGAAAGAGGACTTATTTTGAGGTGGTAAACTGCCTCCCCCCCCCCCAGAATACAGTCAGTAGGGATGGAGTGACGGTGGGCAGGAAGAATAGCTCGCACGCGGGCGAAGATGAGGACAGTCAAAGTAGATGGACGGCCGGGTTTCGTGTTGCCTGCAGCAATGAACGCCGAGATTGCACGACGCACTAGACGTTTTGCCCTAAACTGCCTTTTCCGACCCTCTTTTTTCTCTTTTCTCCGCTTACGCATGCCGGAATTTTGTATCCTTGCCACTTTAGCAAGCATAATTAGACCCTCAATCTCCGAGGAATACGCGAAATAGGGCCGATTAAATGAGTACCAGGCTCTCGCCGATCAGTTGGAGCTCCAAAGCCAAAAAATGCTTAGAATAGAAAACAGAAACCACCAATAGATAAGTACTTGCCTGGCCGAACTGGAACAAGATATCTGCGTAGAGGGTGCTTTGCAAGCGATGCGTACTCCCTAGCAAGGAGTTCAATGGAGGGAAATAACTCTTTGATTTCTGCCAACAAACCTTTTTCACTTTCGATGGCAGAACATAGGAGCAGATCAAAGAAATACCAATGGGTTCGCAGGTATACAGCCTGGTCGCGGAATTAGATTTACAGAAGCTGGAAAAAGTCGCATTCGACCATTATGAACCTGCCTTTCGGCATCGGTACTTAGACGACACGTTCGTTTTAATTGGAAGAAGCAGACTAGCAGACTTTTAAGATCTGCTTAGCGGCCTCTTTCCCGACATTCAGTTCACAAGAGAAGAAAAGCAGGCCAAGCAGTTGCCTTTCCTTAACATTTTCGTCGCACACACACCTAATGGCGAACTCAACACCACGATGTATAGAAAGGAGACTAGCACGGCTCAAATTCTCAATTACTATAGCAACCACTCAATGACACATAAATGCAGCTGCGTTAGGACACGCTTCCAAGAGTAAAAACGCATTACTGTGAACCAGGGGACGAGTACGGGAACTATGACATCTTCGGGACCAACTGGTAAGCAATGGATACCCAAACAGTTTATTCAGCCACTGCCCCAGCACGCACCCACGGCGAATGAACGGAAGCGAGCCACCAACACTCTAGCCCACCCTCCTGTGTATAAAGAATGCATCCGGAGCAGCAGAACGTATCGTAGGAGAGCTCGGCATGGATATTGCTCACCGTCCAGCGGCGACCATGCGCAACAAAATAATGCAACTGAAGGACCGACAATACCTAAGAGAACAATCCGATGTCATATATTAGATCCCATGCCGGGACTGTCCTCGCCACTACACAGGACAGACCGGACGACGGCTTAGCTCGTGAATAGCGCACCATAAACCGGCAGTCTGGAGGGGCGACATACTGTCTCAGGTCGCTATTCACAGACTGGAGTAAGGCCACGAATTGAACTGCGTGAGCACGCGGATGTTGGCTCGAGCCAGCAATAAGACAGGGCGAGAAATCCTGTAAGACTGGGTGTCCGACAATAACGTCATCAACAGACACGTTTATATACTCACTGCTATCATGCTCTCCGTCCTCGCGGCCAAGACCTAATTCCCATGTAAGGATGCACGCAGGCACGCCGCCGCGAGAGGACCTGGACCCAGCTTTATCGTAACCACCACCCCCTGTACTCCCATTCCGCCCTCTTTGTTTGACTACAGAACTGCTCATTTGACAGCGCATTGTCACATTCTCTGAGGATGGCCTCCTGTACGGGTCCGAAAGCCCAGATTAATATACGTATATTGATCGCGTGTTCATCTTTTTTCGAAAATAACTATTATGCCAACAGTAGCGACATTGGCTTCACTGGCAGGGCAATCAAAAACAAAGGGATATCATAATTATCCGTTGATTTTGCAGGTGAAATCACGATCGCGAGTTCGAGCCCCAGGTGTTCCACACCTCGGGGTTGGGTATTACCTGATGACGACGGTTAATAAGCCAGAAATGGCCATTCCACTCTCCCTTGTCTTTGTCGATAATATCTGCCTATGTCATGCGCCGCTGTGAGGCTGCTGTTTGGGCTCGAGAGAGAGAGAACTCCTAAGGCAAAACGGAACGAGTGAGTTCCGTATGAACGATCGGTGAGCGCCCTTCTACCATAGTACCACTGTAGACACAGCAGTGAACACGCCACGCGAACGAATACAGATATCACAGAGCCAGCCTCAGACCGGTTAGCCACCGAACAGGAACGGCAGCTTTTTTCGTCCCTCTCTTCGCAATTCGAATTTCAGACAGATGACAGTTCAGCTGGTCTACGGTTGGGAAAAGGCCACTTTTGACGAACTTAGTCGTAAGCATAGCGTTACTGTTTCATTGAAATCCAACCACACATGTTTCAAAAAACCTCATCAAAAATATCCCTACAGAAAGAGACTGGGGTTACGAACTCTGACCCAGTGTGCCGGTGAATGGCATGAAGACTCATCCAAAACTGCTGCTTTCGGCTGAGTAAGCTTACATGTGGAAGTCGAGGCCCAATCACATTGTATTCAAGATGGTGTGACATGGAGCCTTGGTGTGCTCGTCAAGTTCAAGCAGGAAAGCAGAGCTTTTGTGGGATATGAAAGGGCTAGAATTAGCAATAATCATCCTCTCTTGAAATCAGTTTCCATACCGCATCGTAACCTGTGTACGCGGCGACCCTATAATCATTCCAACGCTACCAGCAGGAACAATCCCGCAGCTGTGTGCACATTCCTAAACAGTGCATCTTATGCTTTATGGTAATTTACCGTGGATGCTGTCGTTATGCAAATAAATAAGGTAGACGTTGGTCAAGCCACTACAACTCAAGGAAAATACTTTGGCCAACATGCGATTGAAAACTTCATTCCCGAGACCACTAACCATTTGCGAATGTCAACCCAACAAAATTCCGTTGCAACCACATAAGCATGGATTTCAGGAGGGAAAGTTATATGTCTGTGTTACTTTCAAGGGAACACACACGGCCTAGATTCCGGAGTACGAATAACCCTCGTGAGCATTTCATCTTCCGAACGACCCCCTGAGAATTTAACCGAATACCCTTCAGTGTAAACCACGATTCAGTGGGGATCCAGTTGTTTTATTGGGACTGTGTTTTATCAGGTAAAGCTGCCCAACAAACTGTGCATAAACGTATGACTCTCGGTCAAGTCCTCATAGCTCCGCTGGTTAGAACGGTGATTGTTCTCAAGTCTTGCCCTTAATGTCGTGAATTAAAATCCCACCTAGGTCGTCGGGCTTTCCCCGAGTGGGTCGGACCAAAAATACTTTGACAACTCTAGTACAACATCAAACTCTTAAACCTAAATCCTCACAGATGTGTAATCAAGAAACTTGGCAAAGAAGATGTCACGCACCGGCAAAGGTATTTTAAGTAGCATCTCATAATAGATTGACTACCACAAAAAAGCAATTATGCACCCCCAGTGGCCTGTAACTCTATGTTAATTGCGATGCAGTATTTAATAAATCCAATCCGATGAAGAGATGTAAGAGCATCATAAAGAATTACTAATATATACAGGAATCAAGAAACGCAGCTATTTTGCGACTCAACGAACAGTCAGTGATGCATATCTGAGTGTCTCCCTCTGGTCTGTATTCGAGACATGTTTACTAGATTCCTGCAAACGGACTGTTCCAGACATCGAAGTTCCTGAACCTAGGCTAATTGACAACGGTTAAATCCAACGAACAATTTCGATGTCACTCAAATATTCCACCCCGTCGCTGTGGGTACATATGAGCCGAAAGGTCACGTCGATAATTTTTTACATTTTCACCCCAAATACTTTAACCGTTTCCCCAAAGCTTGAAACTCATGTAAAGCCAAACTTCTGGCATCATTTGTCGACAGTACAATTGTCGCCAGGCGAAGTTGAGTTGAATACATTCCGGAGAGCCTATCCTCATCTTCAAATCAACCCAGATCTCTCACCTTTGCCAATCTGAATACATCAGCATCCAAATTGTCTCGGTCGTGCCCGATATGCGCGGTACCCAGGAGGAGAAAGTGAAGAACGACTACTCTCCCCAGATGTCCTCATTAGGTGCTAACCAAAAAATCAAGTAACCACATGGCTGCAGTGAATATATCAGGCAATAGGCCTTCCACTCAGAGGCCAAAGTAGTAATGAATACAGATTTTGCCGGTAATCTGAAAAACCCTGTCTTTTGAGAGCTGCCAAAGGTGGTGAACTGAAATATCCGTAAAGCTGTATGGAGGCCATGGAAACTTGTAGTCCTTCGTCGAGCGGATCCACTGCCTCTAGATGGCCAGTCCCATGACGATGAATCCAGTGTGTACGAAATGTAACGAAATCCTTTTTTCGTCATTTGGATAAAAGGGAACATGTAGGTATCATGGGACACGCGACATGCCCCTCGTATTGCGTCTTGGGAATCAACATAGAGCCTTCGCGGACCGTCGCAGAGCGACTGGTAACAATGTAAGATGAGGTACTGCCACCTATACTCCAGCAAAGTTACTTCTGTCATCGTAAATTGGCAAAGGAGTATTGCAATCAATTGTCGAGATAGTTTACACCAGCCTATGTGTTTGAGTTTCCCCAAATGGGATAGTCCTTTCCATTGGGTCCCACATGCAGTTGGTGCGCTATTTGAAAACAACTGAAGTTTTTTCGTATAGCAAATAGGATCAATATTCGTTTTCAACAGATTTTTGAGAATTCGTTGATTTTTTTGCCCATTCCATATAAAGTTAAAATTTTATATTAAACTCGGCCTTATCAAAAGTCTTCAAAAGCCCTGGGTACTAAGGACGAGTTTGCGTGAATTTTTAAAATGAACCGTTTTTGCTTGTAGCTATAATGAAAATATGTTCAACAGCACTCCATCGAGTGTCGGTTAAGCGTAAATTTCTGTTGTCCGCATGTCGTTTCACAAGCTGAACAATTGTCTGTCCCCGATCCGCTCTACTGCCCGCAACGCAGTGTATCCTATGTGTTACTTGTTTCATAGCAATCAACCTACCCCTCCAATAATGAGAAATTGAAAATCAGCCCTCTCCGGCATCAGCATTTCTATGTGATGAAGAGCCTGTTTTGTCATTGCGGAGGAAGTCACGTCTAGGATGATGGATTTGCGTTGAAAGTATTTGGTCTTGGAATTGACATATTGTAGGAGTCCGTATTGACCGTCGCTGCCGCCTGTGCCCTCACCTCTTGTCTCAACAGCCGAACGCAGTCTTCGAAAGTCCACGGTGAATCCTGGTTGGTGTCGAATCATCCGCTCCAAAATCCATCGCAGACGATAGTTGGCTTGATAGGGTGTTCCAAAAATACAAAGCTGGTGATGTATTTACGTTAAGATGTTAAGGCCGGTCACGGAGGACTAGCATCATCGAAACCAGAAGAAATGACTAGTTTGACGGGGTGATATCTTCAAATAGGTCTGGAGACGGATTTTAAGGCCCTTTTGACTAAAAGTGTTCATAAGGACGCCAGCTTTTTAAAATTAATGGTTCGAATCATTTGTATTTAGGTAGCAGGTAAATGAAAAAATCCGTGCGTCATTGAAAACGGAAATAATATAATAGCGCTCTCCAGCCAGGTCAGAAAAGATTGTTTGTCAACTGCCTTTTAAAGAAACACGCAAACCACAGATACGATGGACGTTCGATCATCAGGGCAAGGAATCCGAAAAGGTGGCCGGTGCGTTAACAATACACAATGCATTTCGAAAATGCCTGTAAAGGACGAATGACTTTGTTTACCTACGACACAGCAAGGTTGGAATCTAAGTTCAAATCAAATAAAAAGAAATCTTCTGTAATCGAATTATCCGTTTGGGCTGATCTTCAGGGATAACGTTAGGACAACAACTATGCGTAACTGTAAGTACCTCTAGTTTCAGAATGCGATAGGCGGGATGGGATGCACAATAGTTAGGAAATCCATAACAACGTTAAATTGTATAAGAAGGGCCATTTTTAAACTAAACATACTCTCTAAAAGGTTTTTCACAATATACCTAGTTAGTTCTGCTAACAACATTTAAGCCCCGTAGTAGTGAATATTTTGTTTGTACGGACTTGCGTCATGCAGAATAAACTAATCATCGGTTTCAAAAACGAAACTTGTGCATTGGAACTGAAGCGAGTGTATAGTGGGCATTTACTTTTTGGCCATTATAAACTCCAAAAGTGCGCATAATTTTATAAGAATTCGACCACTGACTATTTTTAGGGTCCAAACTAAAAAGCAGGCAAGTATGTGGAGCTTAATTTTCAGGGATAACGTCAACACTAAATATGTTCTCCCCGGACCAGTTTTGGCAATAATCAGTTCGCCAGAGCACAGGCTTTATTCCATGCCAACATAAGGGTCACAAGATTTAAGTAACAAGCTTAGTTGTTGCATACTGAATACGGCAATTTTAACTTATAAACCTAACCCTTGAGGATCCTTGCACTTGTTAAGCTAACCACCGAACCATTGGGTTTTTTGTCTAACCTTTGTTCCAGTACTCAAATGTTATTTTAGTCTCTAAACAGGACTAAATGCAGTTCTATATTTTTCAAATTGTTTTTGTTTGCTGTGTATTAGATAGTGAGAGTTTTGACTGTTTTTAGAACACTGTGTTCGATCTGGTCACAAGTCAAAATCAAAATATTAGGCAGTGATTTTACCAATCCAGTCAACGTAGGTTTTGATTAATTTAACTTTCCTGCAATAAAGGTTTTGTCGGCAATGATAATGGAGAAGATTGCGAAAACGTAGAAGGCTTGGACAGAACTAGAATCAGGAGTCCATAACGGTTACCACCCACCCTGCTGAGACTCGTAGAGGTAGAGGACGTCCTCCCATCCTGAATCTAGGACAAAATCGATGATGGCAGGCGCTTTCAACGGTCGTAACTTGATGATGTTGACGGAGTAATTGAGTTCTTGCTGCGAGGTTCCAAAGTGATGGGCATCAGTCGTAGTGAAGACGAGGACGTCATGCTGAAGTGTCATTGATTTCACAATAGTCAGCGTCTCAGGGTATACCGAGACAAAGATAGTCACGATTCCCTCCGCAACCAGTTCACAGACTGTGGTAGATTGGAGTGAAGAATGTTTAAAGATGCCAATTACAACTGAGTTAATTCATTCAATACAAATGGCTAAGAAAAATTATTATCGGGCAAGGAATATGCGGCGCTTCGGTAAACCTCAGCAGATGATTTCTGTAATGTTTTCATGTTATCCTTATCCTACTGACGAAAGTACATAACTGTCTCAGCCACGAAATCCAAAGTTGCGAATACGAAAAAACGCAACCTTCCCTTTAAGAGGGCTGGACGATCTGAGCGAGAGAACCTGTGATCCATAAAAAATTCCGTTTTAGCTTGTTTACTTCAAATTATGTCTGTAATTGAGCTCTGTTTCATTTTAAGATAAAGTAATCTTAGGACAAATTCTGCGAAAGCAACGGCCTAAGAACGATTAAACTTGAAGTGAACTTAAGGATCAGACTACAAAAATTAACGATCAAAGAGAAAATGCATTCCATAGGCTAAGAAAAAAATTATGATTCGTGTATTTCAACAGAGGCATTACTGCGCGCATAGCTTATAAATATAATTCGTCAAATTCCTTCCTAAAGGAGCCAGCCTCAAGTAATTGCTCCTTAGCACGCATTTTTCCGGTGGTTTTGATTGAACAACTAAACTGTGAAACACGAAAGAGATATGTAACGGTAGTAAACTACAGCTGGTAAAACATAAGAAATTTTACCGGCATTTATTTCACAGCCAAACAAATACTATATATAGAAAAGGACCATACTGTGCTCCCAAAGTTAATATAAAGTAAAAATTCTAACATACATGGACAATCGTGTGTTATCTCGGGTCCTTTGACGATACTGCTTAAGATAAGCCATTGGGTTTCCCAATGCTTTTTAGAATTTCATCTGAGAATGTTGCTTAATCGAAAGCGGCTAGATATGCTCACTAACACTTGACGTAAATATATTTACTGATAGAGAGGCAAGAGTACAGTTTTACGTTAGTCGAGCTGTCAGAAAAGGGCAGGAATAATAATTATGTCTGAAGATAATGTCTTCACTAAACCCGTCACTACAGGTATCAACAGAAAGCACAGGCGAGCGTTAGCGTGGTATTTTTGCTAACTTATTGAAGATGAATAAAACACATTCATTTCTAGACCAGGCTCAATACTACATGTCATGAGAATGCCAGAGAATGCCGTAAAATTCTCCTCCCTGCACTCATTTGGTGGTAAATTATGTCTATTCCAAATTACATACTAAGAGAAGGGGTATATTTCAGTTTTAAATATTTATAATTATGAGACTGTTGAAACGATGAAGTGCCGATTAATATAGCATCGAATGAAAATGCTTAATAATGCTACGTATAAAGTAAACTGCCTAAACCATATCCATGGAACACAATTATGAGTCCTACAGTGCGTAAATTAACTCATGAAATATGGCGAAATTTGCGAATGATTGTCAATCGATCGCAAACCGACACCATTTCATGGGTCCAATGTCTAAGTTAATTAAGTACACATTTAAAAGAATTAAAGACATAAAAGAAATATTAAGGGCAAATGTTGCGTTGTTAAGAAATGCCGATTCCTTTAGAAAAGCGCAATTTCCTGAAAACGTCAGAAATGGCGCTAATCTAATAAACTTCGTTTTTAGATGCGTATAATTCATTCAACTATGAAAACGTAATAAATGTGAAACATAGGAATAAAATAACGTTTAATAATTCTGTTTCAGGGAAGTTTGCATCTAAATAAAGTCTAATAATTAATGTGATTTCATATATGACGGTTTGTCAACTGTCTACATTCTGTTTGTTTGGAAAGTCCGAACGCAAGTGCAACAACTGTAGGACACATGATTATTCGAAAGTATAAGCGGTTTATAAGGTTAAAAGGTATTCTCCCTTTATGTACAAAATGTGGACAGGACGTTCAAAAAGAAATATTTTGAGCATGTTTCCATCAAATGTGATCGAACTTATAAGGGCTTCGGAGGTCCAAAGGAAAAAATTTCTACAGCTAAAGTTGCCATATTTACGAACAGTAGTTTTTACGCTAAACCAGAAAGAAACCCATTAAAAAGTCGACGTCCTGACTAGACGAAAATATATTGTGATTATTCTGTACGATAATTAATATTGCAATCCCCTTTGTAATCTTTTTTAATCCTAAGCGCATTACAGAAGTTAAGGTAACATTTCATAAGATAGCACATCTGCTATAGTTTTCTTCGACCAACTTGATAAAACCGTGCATGCTCGTTTAAGGTGTTCTGAGAATATTTTGATTTTGATTAGCGGCAAACAAACAACGGTCATTTGATCAATGAGGGGTAACTTTGTAGCGCAGGCGTCGAGGACCAAGAGACGTTATTTGTAAAGGACTTGTTCACAAGAAGGAAATTACTTTAAGCTACAATTCTTCCTACCATTGGCCTACAATGTTGATGGCTATGCTCAAAAATGTAAACAAGACGTTCAATATTTAAATAAGTTAAAACACCTAATAACTAGTTAAACAGTTATGTCTGAACTATTAACCACTGAACATGGACATACTGGCACTGGCTACTTGGAAGCTGTTCTTCAAGTCCTCCACGTGGATAATGCGCTGTTTCACGCGAAAATTTTGCCAAAGAAGCGAAGCTGAACTGGGAAAGTTCATAAAGGCTTGGTATTCCGAGCTCCCACGAGCATTGGTCTCGAAGATTGCACCTGCGGAAGATGGTTCGAGCAGCATGCATGATCAAAATACCTACACGTCTGAGAGAATTATAACCTTCAAACTTACTACCCATGATAAGTAAAACTTAGAATTTCAGGTAACGCATTTTTAAACCAAAGAATTATGAGGTATATTATCAAAGGAATAAGTTACCGCTGCATAATCTATATCTTATTTTCAAGTTAATACACGTGGAGTCTTCTTTCAAAGGTTATCTTTAATCTTTTATCTAGACACGGCTGAGATATATCTGGCTTGTTAATTGTTATTTGCTTGTTAGCTTAGTCTGCGTTTCTGGAAAAGAGTGACATTAAATAACAAAACGAACCCCAATATTGCAGCAGGTTTAACGTGAAATGTGAACTGTTTGCTCTCCTAAATACGTCCATGTACATGGCGGTTTGAAAGAGAATCAATAAGTATTTGCGCTAAAATTACCATACCAAAGATCGTTTGAAGGATTAAATTGTCAGTGGAATCACGTTCAACATCTTAACCAAATATTTAAGTAAAAGATTAGATATCGACTGAGTACCTTATCTGGGTATGTGAACAACCCTGACCCATATAGTTGGGGTAGATTCAATTTGACTCGATCGTTAATCAGGAATTTAATCCACCACATCTGGTCGCGTACAGCTCTCCGCATATTTGAATGTAAGTTGGATTGAAAGGATCACCTAAAAGTACATCTTTTTACGACAGCCCTAGATTTTTATTAACTTCATCTTCCATGACTGCGCATTTGCTATTTTAGCCGTTGCAACATACGAAAAGATACGCAGAAGAGACGTCTAGGGTTGTCATTATATATCCAACAGAAATCTAGGCGGTTTGCCTGTAATTATGGCTGTCATATAGGCAGGTGGAACTCCTAAAATGTGTCTTCGAAAGCGTATCTTCCGCATCGTAATTTGCTCTATGGTTGCAGGCCCTGATACAGAACAGAAGTTATGTTCTTACCATAAAAACTTATGCAAACTTACAATAAGCATGATTATTGTCTCATGTGACTGTCTACTCTTAGACCCGGCTCATCTCCTGTCCTTTTTTTGGAAATCGGTCGTAGTTCAAATTGCTATTCTGATGATGAAGAAAAGTCATTATTGTTCCGTAACAAAATGATCGTCAATATGCCAATGTTTCCGTTTGTAGAAATGCCAAGGCACATGCCCTCATGGCACTTCTTTCGACTAAGGTACCAATATTTTACCGGCTAACAAGTTAAAATGGGTGCGAAATTGCCTCACCTAGGGATGTTATTCAAGAATGGTCTGAGATCTGCCAAGCCGTCCAGATTTAACTTCCGTAGTAGGTAAGACGCGGAAATAGGAACACTCCCCGGTGTACGGATAGTCTTGGGTAAAATTCCTAACCCTGATCCAACCCTTAGCCCTGACCCTTAATCCGATCCCCTGTGGAATCTAACGAGAGATTTCTCTTTCCTTGTCCCATCCTGTAATTTGCTCAGGTTTCCGCAAAGATCTTGGTAAGATGTGGTTATGTAGCCCCACATGATGAACAAAATACTGTTGGGGTTATTATTAGGGCTTAGGGTTGCGGGTTATGGTAAGAGGCCAAGGCTAGGGGTTAGGGTTGGCGGTTAGAGTTGGGGATTAGAGCTAAGGATTATGTTTAGGTGTTATGATTAGGGGTTGGTGTTAGGGTTAGGGTAAGGGGTTAGGGCAACTAAATCTCAATCTCTCTTAGTAAAGCTGCGCATTCTCAATAGGTTTTCTTTTGCATACATCTATTTGATCTGATTGCCCGTTAGTTCCCCGGCCCCACCCCTTATATTACTGGTCCCTTACTACAGGTGGCTGGGGTTTGATTACTTTAGGTGGGGCTACAGAACCACATCTGGCGAAGACATTTAACGCAAATTCAAATAATTATTTCGCAAAATGCCAGTCACTATACCACCGGAACGCAACCACTGAACTAACACATAAGTTCTAGTTTTCGTAAACAGACGCGGGCGAACAAGATTTTTTTAGCAGTAAGGCTAGTTCTTGGCCAGGATGCCTGTAATATGAGGTAAAACCCCTAACCTGGATGCTACACAGGCAGGCTTGTGAAAATACATGCAAATTCGAGGTCCTAAAGCAAAAGTACGCTGATAATAAACGAGGACTAGTTCTGACTGAATCTAGTACTTCTTTATGTTCTCCACTTTCGTCTAGTAAAATGATTTTTGGAACACGCGGCCCTATTAATGGATGAATGAAAGCAGTTCCAGTCGCCTTCCTGCTGAGCACATTACTTCGAAAGCACTACGGCAAGCAATCAAAAAACGCGGTTTCATTAAAAAGTCCAGTAATGTGGATGTTCAACATTTTTTACAAATGACCAGTAACGTTTTACTACTGTGGCCATATGGAATTTCCACTTCAAGATATCCGCTAACGCCTCAATTTCATGTTAGGAATCTTGCCGAATCCATTTGATTTGTGGTAATAATAAAAGTACATGCGTGTATGGAGGCCAGTAATTTCTAGAAAGAATGCAGCACACTTTTTATTTTTCCACTAGAAGTTTCTATATATAAGTCGAAATAAAACGTCACTCAGCCACTTAACGTGTGCCAGATTAGAAGTTATTTGAGGCAATTAGTCGCTGTCCCGTAATACCTCCGAATTCTGCGTTCTGCTGTATTGCAACAGGTCTAACCACAATTCACTTTCGGTAAATGTCGTTTGAAGTTAACACATTTCCTTTAGAAATCAATACGTTTAGTTTGATTTACGACAAATGCTGTACATTTTCTGCCTGGAGTCTACCTGGGCCAAAATCAGTAGCGTATTATGCATATAGGTTTCTATCAACATCTAATAAAAGTCATCTCAGCCAAGAGGACGTAGATTTCGATGGATCTCAACACATAATACGTAAAAGCCCACAAACATGCTGCTTACCGACAGTGAATTGTCGTTTCGAAATCTGGCGTTTCGGACGGAGTACAGTTTCCTTGGGGTGATTTTCATAGGGCTTGCTGTTCAAATTAGACTCTTCTTTACTAAAGACTACTTTCATCGGTATGACTATTAGCAGTAACAGCAGGGGTAGTCGCGACAGCACAAATCTAGTTGCCATCCCTCGTGATTCCCCGCTTCGCTACTGCTGAATGCCTAGCCTGCTTTGGCGCATTTTCCAGAGCCTCCGCAATTGCGGCATCATCATCATCATCATTATTCTCGCCGTCAGCTCCTTTGGCTTATCGAGTTGCGTCCCTCTTTTCCAACCCTCCCCTTTCACTCAATTGGCTGCTGTCGCCAAGGGATGAGCAGTCATCAGATGGAGCAGCGGCCGATCTGGTGTTATGACAAGCGTGGTGGCGGCGACAGTGGTGGTGGTGGTTGCAATGCTGGCCCGTCCGTTGTCCGCAATCGAGCTCACCAGGCGCGTTGCTTGCGCGCAATCCGACACACGCAGCCAGCACTCAGATCTGACCAAATGAATGTGCGCTTGCGTACGTGCATAGGTGTACAATTTAATCATCAACAAGTCAACCATTTTTCCCCTCTCATCTCAAAATGTGGTTAGGATAAGAAAGATTAAAAATCTGGACAGGGAAATAGAATGCTGGCGAGTGGGGGATAAAGAAAACCAAGCATCATTTTTTATACTACGGCAGTAGCCTTAACAACAATTTAACGGTCAACGACATTTATCGCAATCGCCCCTTTTGAAATCATACACAGCGATATGAGTGAGGCTATTCAGTCTGTGTGCGACATCGGTGTAGGTCTACTTTATCATCATATGCATTTTCTTGGTTTAATCTGCCGACAAGTGAACTAGCAACCATACTCCTCAGTAAACATTCTTTGGTCTAGGAAAAAGCCCACAAAACTGTTCATGCTAACTCCACCATTATTCTAAGGTCTTTTGTAATTTGTGGGGTAATATGACGGCTGCATGAAGAATAAATTTAAAAGCCCTTCGCAGCATGGCGCACCTTTTTGTAACAGTACTGGTGATATGAACTCGGTTTTTTTTATTTTAACAATCAACATATCGATTTACCTATCCGTTTGTCAGACTTTAAGGATGTATCTAATGAGAGGAAATAGAGCAGCAAAGGCTCGTGAAGAAAATAGTAAATACCCAAATGCCCCCTGAAGTGGTTCATAAAGATTGTCCCCGATGCCCTGACCGAAGGTTTTTTTACCTTTGTTACGCTCTAATGAATCAGCTCAAAATATGATCTCGAAAGCTCAAATGACCGGCTTTGTTTACAAGGTTGTTACGAAAAAGAATCACCTCTAGTTACGGAATAATTTAACCATGCGAAAAATGCAATTGTCGGTGAAGAAAACCTTTTGTTCGTGGGCATGTAGCCATAGTTACCGGAATGTACTCAACCGGTAAAGATGACCAAGGAGAAATTCACTGCATGCTGTGTATCCTATAAAGGTCCTCGGTAAAAACCGAAAATAATCATAAATGAATAGAAAGGCCAAAATCATTTTCAGTTCCAGAAGCCGGTCAGCGACCATTACATTTTTCCAAGTTACGGCAAACCAACTCTTATGATTACGCTACTACCATTAGCAAGTATCGCGCTGGTTTATAAACTTCATAATCTGTCCCATTTCTCCAAACCACAACTGAGTTCTTGCGCTGACCTCAAAATACGACTTATTCCCCAGCAAAAGACGATTTTGCACTGCTAATATCGAAACAACGCTAATTTTGCCTACTCTTTTGCCTACATTTTGCTCCCTTCGTCGTTCGAGTATTTGCCCACCAGAACCTCTCTTTAGTTGTTATTACACTCGGGAGGGTAGGTAACCAAGCATAAGTCACTTAAACGTAGAATGCCGCAGAAAGCTGCCGGCGGAAATAAGTTCCCCAGAAGTTCAGTCAACTCTCCCAAAATGAAACAGAAATTGCCATCTCATGCATACTTACGTTATCAAGCTTCAACACGAAATACTATTTGCACACATTCTGTAAAATATATTTGAAGTTAAATAGACGTCGAAAAGCAATGGAAACATGCATTCGACTTAAGTGGTAATTCTTATCAAGGGCGACCTTTGCAGACGCCCAAAAGACTGTTCATTCCGAAGCTTAAATTCTTGCGTGCCAGAAATATTATTGGATTATGTTGCATGAAAATCAATATTACAATCGTATGTAAGTAATCCTTTATAACCAAAAACGCATTAAATAATTTGGTTCACGTTTAATGAGATCGGTTACTGCAGTCCAAGTAATCATCGATAGCAGCATTTCGACCACTAGATCTTAAAATCGGGTGTAAATTGTCAGGATTTTGGCGTTTTTGGGTATTGTTTTCGGTAACCTCCTCATACCGGATTGTCTTATCGAGGACTAACTATACCATGGTTGAGGAGAAACGGATAGTTTTTACCCACTGTTGCTTGACGCTAATATTTACATTTTTCCTAACCGGGCACTTTAACCGTAACAGGCAACTAGGCTCGCCATCGGCCCAGAAGATGAACGAAGTCGTGTCATTGGCGCAAACTCATATGAAGTCAGGCATGCTTGCGCAGCGTCTACCTCACTCATTCCTCCTGCGTCTTGTAATTTCCGTTAATAAAACAAGTTCACAATGATGGAGGATGGGCGTGAATTTAGTGGCCGGCACAGCTGAACAGAATTCAAATGCCAAGGAGAACCCTCACGGACATACTAAAAATGGGCACATACGCCCTCACTCCCCTCTCACGAGTATACATCATGTTTTAGAGGCGTCTCATAGTCAAACCATAAAGTCAACCGCTAATGGACTCCAAATGTGTGCTCAGTGTTTGAAGGGTGTTGGCCCAGGCCCAGCGCAGTGTTCTGTATCACCCGTCTGGACTTTAAGGACTATGATCGTCTGCTGTGCCGAGGTCAGCAAGCCATGGCTTTCGCGGCCTCGTGCGCGGTGGCAGTTCTTTGGCAGTTGAGTTCCCTGTCGGTAGATGTGTTTGCGCCCTCCCCCCCTGGGTATGCCGGTCGTGAGCATGCTGTCCAGTCATACCCGTCCTTCCGACCCGTCGCGGTGCCGTTGTTGGTTAAAATACCAATCGGCTGTTTGTTGTGGATCAGGGGGTGTGGGGATACACCTAGGTGGGGGTTCGGCCGCGCCAGTAACATGCGCCCTCCCCCACCTCCGTACTTCTTGAATATGACTTGACACCGGGCCCAGGTGGGGAGAAGGAAAGAGTGCGTAGAAGCTGTGCAAGTTCACTTTTACTGCTAACTAATTCATACACAGGTCAACGGGGGAGCTTCTCCTTGCTGTGAAGCACACGGTAGACAGCGTTGGTTACGATGGTCATATTCGCATGTGAGTTGTTTAGGGGACTTGCCCTGACGAAGTTTACTTTGGGGTATTTTAGCGCATATTTTCATAGAGGCGTATATAAACCGTGGCTGCGAGGTTATTTACGGAAAACTAGCGGTTTTATCATTTCCTAAATGTCATATTAGCAGGTCGGTGCAATTTGCTGCCATTAAGTGCAGTACTAACGGGGATAGGGATCCCTTTGTTTAAATGGCCCGAACTCGCTTGACCGTTTGGAAAATTGTACTTGATGTCACATATATGACCACCAATGAATGGCCATGTTAAGTTTTGAGCATATGAAACACTACTTGTCGTGTGGTTTAGCTTCTGTTAATACTTTATTCAGAAATTGAACGAACAAAACATTAATAGTTTCAGCAAAATATCAGTTTTGTATATGGGTGCTTAGCTGTGCATTTATAAGCAAAAAACTGAGTCTAAAAGCGAGCAAAAACAGTGAAAATTGTCGCAATGTATAGCGGAAGGCATGTTCTTACGTTTACGATAAACAAATATTAGTGTGGTCTAGGAACGTGAGAGAAACGGCCAAAAGTGTCCAGTTTTTACTTGGCCGCACCGTGCAAAAATGCAAAGTACACAGAGATCCGTCAAGGGAGTGCAGTAATAAAGCAATTCTTAAAGAGGTAGCATATTAAGGCAAGTTTGTTTTATCAATAGAAGACATATTCATTGTTGACTTTCGTTGTGCCCAGCCACTTTTCTCGAAAATGAAGTTTGATGCTTGAATGAGTGCTTACATGCGACCCAAACGACCATCTTTCTGAGAAGCAGCGTCCGAACACTCATTAATCCAGTAAATGCCTTCAAGTGTAATCTTTTTTAAAGTTTTCAACAGACAGGTAATTCAGAATCTGTCTTTGTGGACGATCGGACGAAAACAATGAAAATCATGAAGTATTCAGCAACATTTTGAGACTGATCTGAAACTCGACGTAATTCAAAACGAACAAAAAGTTTAAATTAATTTAACGGAAGTAAAGTTCTCTCTACAAGCACAAAATGCCATGGTTAAGATCACACCTGCCCAGATGGCTCTCAAGACAAGACAATAAAATCCCGCGTTCTTCCATTACGAAACACCTGCTTGATAGTGGTCACTCCGTCGACCCCAAAACTTCCTTCCGAGTACTTGTTCGGGCACGAACAACTCGGACATTGCGTAACCTGGTGGTGGCCTATATACGACGAGTGAAACCAGATCTTTGTAAACAATTGGAACACGTGGTTAAACTAACATCGTCATGGTAGCCTCTAGCTCCACGATTTTCTCTTTCTCCACCCTTTTTGCTCTTTAACGTTCCCCCTTCTTGACTTTCTTGGCCTACGGTGTTTGAGTTGCTAACTTTATTGATTAGTTAGCTTTACCCAAAACCCTGACCTTGCTGTTTTTGCATTGATTTTCTGCACGAATTCAAATCTGTTGTATTCTTCTCACTCGTTATCTCTCTTATGAAGCGACAGGACGCAGCTGACGAGCCGTCGCGAAATTTTTTGGTACCAATAAAACTTGCCCTTCAGCAAATGTATTAGGCACCGACCAGCCTCACATCATGTCACCTTATGAAATCTTTTGTTTCTACGACGACCCCATCGCTGAAATCAAGCAAAATCCAGTTTCACTTGTTGAACCCCATTTCATTTAACTCAAACGAGTCAAGGATAAAACAAAACCCTGGAAAAGTGCTTTGGACTCTACACTCAGAATGTGGACAATAGACAAACCGTAATATATGAAATCACATCAATTATCTAATGATATTTTAATGTAAACCTCACTGAATCATTATTATTGAACGTTATTTTATTTCTACTATCATATTTACTACCTTTTTGATATGAAAATACATCCTATACATTTAAAAATGGTTTCGGTTTGCGAATGACTGGCAATCTTTCGTAAATTTCGACGCATTTCCTGAGTTAGGTAACACACTGTACATCAGATAGCGCGAGTAGTACATGTTTTTTGTTGTACTTGACGAAATTCCCTATATTGTATACCTCACTGTCCTTTTGTAGCATTCGCTGCCACAACAACAAAAACCGGCCATTTGAGTATAACTAATCTACAGTGCAGTGCAGTTGAAGGATATGGATAAGGTGGAGGAGGAGGACGAGGGGGAGGGAGAGGAGGAGGAGGATGAGTTTGTCGTCGCAGCTCAAACTGTTGGGGAGACACTAGCCAACACGAGCTTCGGGCCCGGTCCCGAGTGGGATGACAATGTTCTGGACGCCAGTTGAGAGAATATTATATTCAGTGCAGAATCAGCGTAGGAAGGGTTTAAACAAGATGGTAATCGGGCT
Source organism: Spirometra erinaceieuropaei (assembly GCA_902702965.1). Lineage (NCBI taxonomy): Eukaryota > Metazoa > Platyhelminthes > Cestoda > Diphyllobothriidea > Diphyllobothriidae > Spirometra > Spirometra erinaceieuropaei. The sequence goes on from CACRXP010000648.1 coordinate 272,949, forward strand.
AGGGGACATCCGGCGCGGGAAGAGCGACTTCCCCCCAATGAAAGTGAGGGAATGCGTCATCGTGGCCTTAAACAAGGTCGCGTCTAGTGCGACTACAGGTTCATATTCTCGTGTTGTACCAGAAATAGCCGCCAAACCAACAGAGAACTTGCATCACCAGAACATGCTCAGTTACTTCAAGATAATAGGAAAATTCCAAATGTGTCTCGAGTTTTATCTGAAAATAACACACATCGTCGTTTGATTACAGTTGTCGGTCTGTTTGCGCTGCAGGAATGCACCCGTGGGCGCAAATCGATTTCTCTATCACTGGCGATGACAAATGACGCCTCTAAATCAACGTGAGTCAAAGTTAGAAGCGGGTGAAGCTTCGATGAGCAAGCGATTCCACCGCTGACGCATGATTTTCATGCTCAATAGACCGTCATGTGTGTGTGTGGTGGTATTGAGGGGTGTAATCTATAATGAAATGCTCGAGTAAAGCCAGACAGTAGACATAAACCTCCACGCTGTTCAGTCGCGTCAAAAACAACAACCGCCAGTTTCGGGGCCAAACGAATATGTTGCATGACAACGCTCAGATTCACACAGATCCGCTCGTTAAGCGATCAACCAAGAGTCCAACGTGGAAGTGCTACTGGATCCATCCCACAGTCTCTAGTTCACTTCGTTAGATAAGCATCTTTTCCAGGCCCTTCCAAGCCCAATGGGTGGTGTCAGATTTAACAGCGATAAAAATGTCGAAAACTAACTCCCCAATTATCTCGGTCAGAGACCAAACAGCCTTAATAGGAATAGCGTCGACAAGTTGGTTGAACAATGAGAAGTTGTGGACGATAGTGAAAACTCCATATCCGTAGTCATTTTGGCCTACAATTATACTTTCTCATATAAACCTGAAGAATTCCAAGAATGGCGTTCATTATAAGCATGAACTACAGTAACTTTCAACCAGGGAATTCAGTGGCCTCCTCCCACGCTTTGTATCTTGCCTCTCAAAACAAATACAATGCTTCGGCGAATTCGCGATAGACCTGCGAGATAGAAGCAGGGGGAATTTTCGTAATCGCACGTCGTTTGGAGTTTCAACATTCGCGTCTCAATAATTTTTACGAATTACCGACATGTCCTTAAATTTTTAACGGAACGCCATAGATAATCGCTGAGGCGATGGTTCTGGACATGCCAGTTGCTCGTAAATGGTTTTGCGCTCTAAAAATATAAATCAATTTTTAATCGAAAAATGAATTGGCTTAAAGATAGGGCATTAATGCAGCAATCTGTGGTTCTTGAAATCTTTGCTACGGTAATAAATAGCGGACGCTTTTAACAGTCTTTTTGACGACCCTGTTTGATAATCATGCGGATCCCATTTCCTTGTACTTCATCTAAGAGTATTCTACGCCCCAATGTTCTGCGTTGATTTGTACCGTCAACCTTTGGCATAGTTACATACGGAGATGGCATGCGTCTAAACTCCGACCCACTTCGACGTAAAAGACAACAGTTGTGCGGAAGACGCAAGACGACCGGAGTAGGTTTGCTAGTTCACATGCCAGTCGCGTTTATTTGACTTTACTATTTCAACACGGTGGGATTAGTTCGGTGTACTGGGGATAAATCTTCGCAATTCGGCCTCGGGCGACAGCGGTCTTGTCACCTGCGCCACATGAATAACCGTACACTGGTTTGTATAAACAGATCTCCAAGCCACTTTGTCGATGCCGGGCGAAAACCGCTAAGATTACTCTAGAGGCAGCGTCGGGATTTGCTTTCGACAAACTTCAAGGTATAGGCTTGTGTCTGTACTCAAGCCTTGCTCTTAATGTAATGAGTTAGAATTTCGCCGAGGTCTCTTTTTTGTTTCACAAATGGATCACATGAACAAAACTGATCGCCCCAAAAACATACAAAGCGGTAGACCGCCAAAGTTCACTAAAAAATAACTCTTATTGTTGTAAAACGCGTGAAGTACAATGAATTACAATGGAAGATGTGTGGGTTAGGTGGAGGAATTCGTGACGTTAACAAGAGTTCATACAGCGTTGACATAAATTTTCATAATGAATTTGAAAAACTACACTGGAGATCTACCCGCTGAAATGCACCTGGTTTGTTTTCAAGAAAATAGTGTTCTCGAACGCAGTTTGAGCGTGTTATGGGGTTTGTTCACCGATCGGCTTGAGAAATTCGCTAAACCCTAAGCTTTCGCACGCCGCTGTAGAATACGTGCAGACAAGGACAAAGGAGACAGGCATGGCCAAGTCTGCCTTAATAACTGTCGTCGGTCAGCCATATCCAATTTTTCGTCCTGTGAATGTCTCATAAGAATCCGAAATCTTTGACTCTCTCAGCCATTAATTCGGCTCTAAAACACATCGGGACAGGCAGGATGAGCTACCTCATTTTTGAATGGCCCTCTCAACACAATTGTTATTCCTGATCACAGACAAGAGAGCAGTGGGTCCGCGGTCTAATGGTAGAACGTCAGACTTAACGTCGAACTAAAAAAGAGTACCAGTCGGAAACGCAAATTATCAAAATTGGGGCTGGACATGTAGAGTTAACAAAAGATAATCAGCCAAAAAAGACCATCTCAGTTTCCTGTGCCTTTGTCTGAGCTTCTGCAGGTTAAAAGAATTAACCTGGTAGTTTTTTTTTCAGCAAGTTCTCCTTTTGTAGATTATAGATGCAGTCGTCCACATTGGATCAGTAAGTTTTAAAAAGTACGAAGTTCCAGAGATCAAGGCCTCACTGCCGCACGCCTATGGCCATACATGACTGGCTGATTGTCGGACCGTCTGATGGATGCTCAAAGAATAATGCGCTCGAGTTTGATTCCCGAGTCCTTTTTTCGTTATTTGAAATAGGCTACTTTAATTTGCATGGTTTCGCGGTAACGTTTTCGATTTTCTTCTGTTCGTCGTCATGCAATTCACCTGCATGCTCTGGGCTGGAGCTTGATAATAATATCAAGGCCTATCTGTGTCGTCGTGCTGATAATGCGTATTCATACGTAGTGCCTTCTTGGGGCCGAATATTCCATGTCCGCACAAAACGTCGGCTTCTGCCCCTGAAGCCCGATTATGGCTAGCAAAGACACCAGAAGGCCAAGCTACGGTTCCTGCACATTCCCCTCCCTCAAGGAAAAAGAAGCTTGAAAGCGGGGCAAAAGAAAAGTCAACTTCTGCTTTTGTATGCAGTCTTTTTAATCGCCATCGTCAGGCACTTGAGAAATAAAAAAGAAATTATTGTAAATTACGTAAGTTCTTTAAAGAAAAAATTCTTAAACACGTCCCTTAAAGGCTAACAAGCGCCGTACAACACAGTCTATGAAAAGCAAGCGTTTTTCTAGAGTGTCTACTGCCTGTTATTTCTTTTCGTGGGCGCCGACTCTGAAAACATCAACTGACACATATTACTGAATTCGCCGGACGTGTTAGCTGCTGGCAAATTTTGGCTCGGAAGTCAACTTAACCTCGGCCAATACAGACGAGTGAGTTGAAACT